>LR738710.1:254198551-254216843 GCA_902687465.1 Secale cereale
GAGCGCGCGAGAGTCCAGCGCGCGGGAGCGGGCGCAGCAAATAAGCAGTGCGCGATTGCGTTTCGGCCCGCGCGCTGGACTGCGTATGCCGCGCGCGCTGTTTTCGCGCGCCCGCTGGAGCAAGTATTCCGGTTGCGCGCGCGCTAAAACAGGGGATTTTGCGGTGCGTCGCTTGTTTGGCACGCCTGTTGGAGATGCTCTTATGCTCGCTTTGTTTACAACAAACACCTTGTTGGAATGATCAAATTGTTTGCATAAGGTTGCGATCCATCCGCTCTATCACTGAGTCAGTCATAACCTTTACAACAGTCCAATGGTTTCGTGATCGGGGAAGAGAGAGGGGCAAAATTAACAAATTTAACCTTAGAGCGAAAGTATTTCACAAATTAAACTATTTTAAAAAATATTTCACACCGCTGACCCTTTTGTGCAGCTCCTTACAGTTAGGCGTTGCACAGTGTAGTGCAGAGCCACGCTGCACAGGTGTGGCGCCTAAGTGTTAGGCGCTGCATAATAGAGTGTGGCGCCTTGCTATTATGCGCTGCACATTAGGGGTCAATTGGGTGAAATATTTTCAAACACATGTTAGTTTGTGAAATAGTTTGGCTCTGAAGTTAAATTTTTGCTCTTTGTCGTGAGAGAGAGAGAGAGAGAGAGAGAGAGAGTTTATGCTTGAAAGAAGAGATGGGCGTCCGCATCCATTCGTTGCTTCCCTTTTGAGATGAGGTTGATGGGGAAGCCATTTATGGGGTTCACAAGGACGTGTGGCGCCGTATGGAGGCGTCAATGCCCGCGCTATTATCAGTCGGTTGTCGCTATGCATTGCCCTTTCCAGTTTATTTGAGTTTTTGCATCAGCTTGAAGAAAACCCTGGTGCCTAGCCCAATAGCTAGCTTCTGCTTACTTCTACCATGGATGTATGTGCGCTAGTGATATGTATCCCTTAGATCGAAAGGTGGGCCAACCTATTAGGAACCATGAGCGCTTCGCCAATAGCAGGAACGAGAAGGTTCCTTGTTGGTTTTCGAAACGGTTTTTCGTTGCGTTGTCACTGATTTTTTTTGTTTTTATTTCTTATTTCGTTTCTGCAGTGTTGTATTTTTTTAGTTTCTGTTGTGTTCTTCTGTAAAATGTATTGTCGTGCTTATCTAATGGTACTTGGGCAGTTCGTCTCGTGGAATTATCACGGCAGATGTCCTTAGTGTGAGGACTTAGTCGTGAGGCCAACACATCAATGTGGTAGCTTGAGAGGGGTTGGGCGGAATCGAGAGACGCAGCATAAGACAAGGATTTAGACAGCTTCGGGCCCCAGGAAATATCATCCAGTAATAACCCTACATGTTGTTTGTGGCTAGGTCTCATTATGATCATGAGGGAGTCGCCGGCAAGCCGGCTCTTTGTGTCTAGCCCTAGAGATTGTTTCTTGTTACCTGTCCCTCTTAGGGAGCCCCGCCCCTCCTTATATATGTTGAAGGGGCGAGTTACATGACTAGTCCTAGTAGGATCAGGATTACTCTATTACAAGTGGAGTCCTAGTCTTGCTTCCTTTGCAAGGGAATACTCCTTACGCTTTCCTCTTAAGCCGGCCCACCATAATATGAGCCGGCCTTCTGAGCCTTGGGCCTAGTCCTCTATCTGACCCGCCGTCGGGGCCATCTGTGAGTTATCAGACCAGTGAATTGTCAGACCAGTGAGCCGCCAGACTCGTGAGTCGCCAATCCTCCGGCGGGTTACCAATGAAACACCAAGTCCCAGCCGGGTCATACCACGGGGTATATCCCCGACATTAGCCCCTAGTTTAATTTGGATTTATCCATGTTAAACCAATCCTGTAAAATAAAAATAAGAACAAACTTGACAGGTTGTGCTCCGGGTTAAATATTCTTGTAAGCCAGCACGTGAATATCCTTAAGTCCTTATCATTTCCTTCTTAATACGTATCTCATAGCAAATCTCCTTTAGCAGATATGTTCAAACTTTGCCAATGCAAAAAATCCGGGCACTTCTTCTGAAAAATCCGGGTCAACAGACCAGCTTCATAATCAATTTGCTGACATTGTTTTTTTGTAGAAAAAATATTATAAAGAATAATCCATTTGACTTGGCTCCCAATGCTCTAGCTTGACAGAAATATTGGTCTTGAAATACTCATCTGATTTTCAGCCGGCTTAAAGATGTAAAACTTGCCGTTTTATCATTGCCAAAACTGTTGGGTTATAAAACAAATGATATCAGGTCATAAGTGTTGCAGACGCCGGGTCATGTAATTGATCTTTTTTGAGTTATTCACGCTAAGACTGATAATATGATCCCTGGCTTACTCAAAACTGATAACTTGGAGATATTCCTTCTTTATATGCATATTACCTGTAGCCCCTAAGTATTAAGAGGAGAACATAGTGATAGCTTAAGACTTGCTTCAATATAAATGTTCCAACCTTGAAGAAATCCAGACTGTACATCTCAGTCACTAGTCAAAACTGTATATTCCACATATGTAGCCCCCAAGTGCCGGGTTGTCATGCTTGCAGCAACCTGGGACTTGGAATTGCTTTATGCTCATAAAACTTCAACAAGTGTAGCCCCCAAGGGCCGGGTCATTATATAATAATGAGCAGGGACTTTGTATATATGATGATGTAGATTTGAACACCAACGTGTAGCCCCCAAGGGCCGACTCAGTAAGATAATATTGAGCTGGGACTTTATATATACTTCTTAGAAAAGAACATCATATGATGTAACCCCATCATGGGGCTTGAACCCACGTCCACAAGGTTAAGAGCTTTGTGCTTTACCAACTGAGCAGTGGACCCTTCAATATAATGGAATAAGGCTTGTGTACCTTGAATTGTTGACAGGAGCAATTGGTAGCCCCTAAGGGCCGACTCATTACAATGTGATGAGTCGTGTCTTCAATAAGGTGAGCAAAAAATGACTTTGCATTAGCCTCCATGTGCCATGGTGCATGCTGGCAGTGACATGGGACTTGCGTATTTGATGTAATCTCAATTTGAATAATGTAGCCTCCAAGTGTCGGGTCGTAAGCCTGCTGCGACTCGGGACTATTCCTTCCATTGTAGAATAAATCATATCCATTGATAAGATAATATCCATTGCGCTAAAGCGACTTTTGAAAACCTCAGTGATAATATTGGTTATTGATAACCATAATAAAAATCCAGCCATGTTGGCTATTAAAGATTTGAATAATATACCCTGGTTTGAAAACCGGTTCCTGCAATATAAACCAGTATATCTATGCATATATGATGCATGCTATGTTTGATGTAATATATGATGATGTATGTGTATGATGCAATGTATGATGATGTATGTGTATGATGCAATGTATGATGATGTATGTGTATGATGATAGAATACTTCAATGAAACTAGCCTGAGCCACTGGAGTATCCTTGCATTCTGTAGCCAGCTCTCAGGTGACCTAATCGATGTTTGAACCTGGATAAGTTCAGATATGATTATCAAGAGTACACGAGGTCGGAGTAGCATCAAGCAAATATGCAGGTTTAACCAAGTTTCAATGAAGGCGACTTTACCAGCATGGATCTATCCTGACTATCTATAAGCCGTGCTCTCACATGACAGCCGACATTTTAACTTTAGCAAGCTCAGGATCTTTGGTCGAATACGCCGTAAAAGATTGATCGCTAAGAGTTCGACGGGTCAATCAGGATGACCTGATGGAGTTGAAGGAGCTGGTATGATTTATCAGGATAACCAGATGTAGGATGACCCAGAAAGGTTATGTCCTCTTTGGTCGAATACACCTATGTTTGAACAAGATAACCTGATCAAAAGGGTAGTAACGGTATGTTCTCTTTGGTCGAATACGCCTATGTTTGAACAGGAAGTCCCCAAGTGACATACTTACAACCCAGCCTATCAGCCGGAGTTGAGAGTTTCAGAGCTTTGTGGGAGACAGATTTCCCTTGAGCCGGATTATGAACCGGATATTAAGAGCTTCAGAGCTTTGTAGGAGACTGATTTCCCTTGAACCGGAACCTTCATTTTGAGCTAGAAACTTTCTGACGGCCCTTAAATTTTCATTGATATAGCAGTAATCTCCGGGCCGGGTTATTTTTCCTCCAATGACCCGGAGTTCTTGAATTCATTGAAACCGGCCAGTTCTACCAAGTCATGCCATTTTAGCCCCCAAGTCTCAAGACGACTCGAGGAGTTGGTTTGAGATTCTCCATATTTGACCATAGCATAAGGTGTATATCCTTTTTGTTGATAGCGCGATGTGAATCCACAGAAGGTTGAGGTGACTATGGCAGGTTATAAATGATCACGTATGAGCTGTGTCAGCAACTCGGCCAATGGTTCCTTCCAACTGGATGTTTGAACTTAACCAAACTGTAGTGGCAGCGACTTGTGCGCCTGCCTATTGAGCCATACAGTGCAGACAGCGGCTGATAATACATGATAAATTGCTCTAGAGTTGTTGGAAGAAAACCAGGCTACCCGAGCAGTGACCGGCTTTATACTCAATAAACAGCTCATGCAGACAGGTGCGGCCCGATGTGTTGATGTAGACTAGGCCACGAGAGACGGACGACAAAGACGACCGCGACTTCAGAGGTGGCACGGACAAATGAGTCGGCCGCGGAGTTGTAAGCCGGTGCAGACGGGCGAGTTAATCGCAGGTGCAGTAAGCCGTGCGGACCGGTAATTCAGCTATGTCATGGTGATGTAAACTGGTCCGTAGAACGGCAGCTTGCACATATATTCATCGAGCTTGATGGCACGGGCAGATGCTAGCGCATTGCTACTTCTCGAGCATGCATTTTATTCCCTCAAAGAGGAAAGGGTGATGCAGCACAGTAGCGTAAGTATTTCCCTCAGTTTTTGAGAACCAAGGTATCAATCCAGTAGGAGACCACGCGTGAGTCCCTCGCACCTGCACAAACAAATAAGAACTTCGCAGCCAACACGATAAGGGGTTGTCAATCCCTTCACGGTCACTTACGAAAGTGAGATCTGATAGATATGATAGTATAATATTTTTGCTATTTTTGGTATAAGAACAAAAAGTAAATAAAGTAAATAAGCAACGACAAAAGAAATTGAAAGTAAAGTAATATGATAGAGATAGACCCAGGGGCCATAGGTTTCACTAGTGGCTTCTCTCATGGTAGCAGAATTCTACGGTGGGTGAACAAATTATTGTCAAGCAATTGATAGAAAAGCGCATAGTTATGAGAATATCTAGGCATGATCATTATATATAGGCATCACGTCCGTAACAAGTAGACCGAAACGATTCTGCATCTACTACTATTACTCCACACATAGACCGCTATCCAGCATGCATCTAGAGTATTAAGTTCATCAGAACAGAGTAATTCTTTAAGCAAGATGACATGATGTAGAGGGATAAACTCAAGCAATATGATATAAACCCCATCTTTTTATCCTCGATGGAAACAATACAATACGTGCCTTGCTGCCCCTGCTGTCACTGGGAAAGGACACCGCAAGATTGAGCCCAAAGCCAAGCACTTCTCCCATTGCAAGAACTATAGATCTAGTAGGCCAAACCAAACCAATAATTCGAAGAGACTTGCAAGGATATTATAATCAAACATAAAAGATTTCAGAAAAGAATCAAATATTGTTCATAGATAATCTTGATCATAAACCCACAATTCATCGGATCTCGACAAACACACTGCAAAAAGATTACATCGAATAGATCTCCTCGAAGATCGTGGAGAACTTTGTATTGAGATCCAAAAAGAGAGATGAAGCCATCTAGCTAATAACTATAGACCCGAAGGTCTGTGGTAAACTACTCACAACTCATTGGTGAGGCTATGGTGTTGATGTAGAAGCACTCCGTGATCGATCCCCCCTCCGACGGAGCTCCGGAACAGGCCCCAATATGGGACTCACGGGAACAGAAGGTTGCGGCAGTGGAATTAGGGTTTTTTCTGTTGCCTCGATGTTTTCAGGGTACATGGATATATATAGGAGGAAGGAGGACATCGGGGGAGCTAGAGGGGGTCCGCGAGGGTGGGGGCGCGCCCTGGACCCTCGTGGCCGCCACTCTCGTTCCCTCGCGTGTACTCCAAGTCTTCTGGGTAGATACGGTTCCAAAAATAACTCTCCCGAAGGTTTCATTCCGTTTGGACTCCGTTTGATATCCCTTTTCTGTGAAACACTGAAATAGGCAAAAAAATAGCAATTTGCACTCGGCCTTGGGTTAGTAGGTTAGTCCCAAAAATAATATAAAAGTGTATAATTGCTACTTCTTGAGCTTGCGTTGTATTCCCTCAAAGAGGAAAGGGTGATGCAACACAGTAGCGTAAGTATTTCCCTCAGTTTTTGAGAACCAAGGTATCAATCCAGTAGGAGACCACGCGTGAGTCCCTCGCACCTACACAAACAAATAAGAACTTCGCAGCCAACGCGATAAGGGGTTGTCAATCCCTTTACGGTCACTTCCGAAAGTGAGATCTGATAGAGATGATAGTTTGATATTTTTAGTATTTTTGGTTATAAGAACAGAAAGTAAAAGCGGAAAAGTAAAGTAGATTGTAGATTGATATGTTGAGAATAGACCCGGGGGCCATAGTGTTCTCTAGTGGCTTCTCTCATGATAGCGATATTCTACGGCGGGTAAACAAATTACTGTCGAGCAATTGATAGAAAAGCGAATAATTATGAGACTATCTAGGCATGATCATTATATATAGGCATCACGTCACGTCCGAGACAAGTAGACCAAAACGATTCTGCATCTACTACTATTACTCCACACATCGACCGCTATCCAGCATGCATCTAGAGTATTAAGTTCATAAGAACGGAATAACGCCTTAAGCAAGACGACATGATGTAGAGGGATAAACTCAAACATAATGATATAAACCCCATCCTTTTATCCTCGATGGCAACAATACAATACGTGCCTTGCTGCCCCTACTATCACTGGGAAAGGACACCGCAAGATTGAACCCAAAGCCAAGCACTTCTCCCATTGCAAGAACTATAGATCTAGTAGGCCAAACCAAACCAATAATTCGAAGAGACTTGGAAGGATATTATAATCACACATAAAGAGTTCAGAAAAGAACCAAATATTTCTCATAGATACTCTTGATCAAAAACCCACAATTCATCGGATCTCAACAAACACACCGCAAAAAGAGATTACATCAAATAGATCTCCTCGAAGACCGAGGAGAACTTGGTATTGAGATCCAAAGAGAGAGAAGAAGCCATCTAGATACTAGCTATGGACCCGAAGGTCTGTGGTAAACTACTCACAACTCATGGTGAGGCGATAAGGATGATGTAGAAGCACTCCGTGGTAGATCCCCCTGTGATGGAGCTCCGTAATAGGCTCCAAGATGGGATCTCATGGGAACAGAAAGTTGCGGTGGTGGAACTAGGGTTTTCTCTGTTGTTCTCATAGTTTCGGGGTACGTAGGTATATATAGGAGGAAGGAGGGCACCAGGGGCCAAACGGGGTGCCCACGAGGCAGGGGGCGCACCCTATAGGGGGGGGGGGGGCACCCCCACCCTCGTGGACTACACGTCAGCCCTACTCCGTGGTTCTCAAGTCTCCCGTGTGTATTTTGCTCCAAAATATCTCTCCCGAAGGTTTCATTCCGTTTGGAATCCGTTTGATATTCCTTTTCTGTAAAACCCTAAAACATGCAAAAAACAGCAATCCGAACTGGGCCTTTGAGTTAGTAGGTTAGTCCCATAAATAATATAAAAGTGTATCACAA
Organism: Secale cereale; assembly: GCA_902687465.1. Lineage (NCBI taxonomy): Eukaryota > Viridiplantae > Streptophyta > Magnoliopsida > Poales > Poaceae > Secale > Secale cereale. The sequence goes on from LR738710.1 coordinate 254,206,317, forward strand.
AGCCCAATAAACATCCAAAACATCATAAATAATAGCATGGAACAATAAAAAAATATAGATACGTTGGAGACGTATCAAGCATCCCCAAGCTTAATTCCTGCTCGTCCTCGAGTAGGTAAATGATAAAAACAATTTTTTTGATGTGGAATGCTAACCAACATAGTTTTTCAATGTAATTCTCTTAATTGTGGCATGAATGTTCAGATCTGAAAGATTCAAGACAAAAGTCTATATTGACATAAGAAATAATAATACTTCAAGCATACTAGCAAAGCAATCATGTCTTCTCAAAATACTATGGCTAAAGAAAGTTATCCCTACAAAATCATATAGTCTGGCTATGCTCTCTCTTCATCACACAAAATATTCATATCATGCACAACCCCGATTTCAGACAAGCACTTGTTTTCATACTCTATTCTTTCAAACCTTTCAACTTTCACACAATACATGAGCGTGAGCCATGGACATAGCACTATGTGGAATAGAGTGGTGGTTGTGGAGAAGACAAAAAGGAGGGAGATAGTCTCACATCAACTAGGCGTATCAACATGCTATGGAGATTCCCATCAATAAATATCAATGTGAGTGAGTAGGGATTGCCATGCAACGGATGCACTAGAGCTAAATATGTATGAAAGCTCAACAAAAGAAACTAGTGGGTGTGCATCCAACTTGCTTGCTCATGAAGACCTAGGGCATTTGAGGAAGCCCATCGTTGGAATATACAAGCCAAATTCTATAATGAAAATTCCCACTAGTGTATGAAAGTGACTAAGCATGAGACTCTATATCATGAAGAACATGGTGCTACTTTGAAGCACAAGTGTGGGAAAAAGGTAGTAGCAATTGTCCCTTTTTTTTTGGGCCTTTCTTTTTTCTATGGCCTTTCTTTTCTTTTTTATTTTTTCTTTTTTTGGCGGGGCTTTCTTTATTTAGCCTTTCCTCACGTGGGACAATGCTTTAATAATGATGATCATCACACTTTCATTGAATTACAACTCGATACTAGAACAAGTATGACTCTATATGAATGCCTCCGGCGGTGTACCGGGATGTACAATGAATCAAGAGTGACATGTATGAAAAATTATGCATGGTGGCCTAGCCACAAATACGATGTCAACTACATGATCATGCATGGCAATATGACAAAATGAAGCGTGTCATATGAACGGAACGGTGGAAAGTTGCATGGCAATATATCTCGGAATGGCTATGGAAATGCCATGATAGGTAGGTATGGTGGCTATTTTGAGGAAAATATATGGTGGCTATTTTGAGGAAGGATATATGGTGGGTGTATGTTACCAGTGAAAGCTGTGCGGTACAAGAGAGGCTAGCAATGGTGGAAGGGTGAGAGTGCGTATAATCCATGGACTCAACATTAGTCATAAGAACTCATATACTTATTGCAAAAATTTACGAGTCATCAAAACAAAGCAATCAACGCATGCTCCTAGGGGGGAGGTTGGTAGGAGTTAACCATCGCGCGCCCCCGACCTCCACACAAAGGTTGACACTTTACAAATACCTCATGCTCTAACTTTGTCACATAGCGGTTCACCATACGTGCATGCTACGGGAATCACTAACCTTAACACAAGTTTTCTCAATTTCATAATAACTCCTCTAGAATGACTCTAATATCACTATCCTCATATCTCAAAACAATTATCAAGCATCCAACTTCTCATCATATTCAATGCACTTAGTGTGAAAGTTTTTACTACATTGATATTGGATGTCTACCATGTGAAGGCTAGTTTTATAGCCAAAGCACATTACCATGCTGTTTTAATAGACTCTCAAAAGGATATAAGTGAAGCATGAGAGATCAACAATTTCTACAAAATATAATCACCACCGTGCTCTAAAAGATATAAGTGAAGCACTAGAGCAAAAACTATTCAACTCAAAAGATATAAGTGAAGCACATAGAGTGTTCTATCAATTCCAAGGACATATTTAACTCTCTCAAATAAGTGTGTCCATCAAGGATAATTGTGGCAAACTAACAAGCAAAGACTCAAATTATACAAGACGCTCCAAGTAAAACTCATATCATGTGGTGAATAAAAATATAGCTCCAAGTATAGTTACCGATGGATGAAGACGAAAGAGGGGATGACTTCCCGGGGCATCCCCAAGCTTAGGCTTTTGGTTGTCCTTGAATTTTACCTTGGGGTGCCTTGGGCATCCCCAAGCTTAGGCTCTTGCCACTATTTGTTCCATAGTCCATCAAAGCAATACTCAAAACTTGAAAACTTCACAACACAAAACTTAGACAAACAATCTCGTGAGCTCCGTTAGTATAAGAAAGCAAACCACTACTCAAAGGTACTGCAATGAATTCATTCTTTGTTTATATTGGTGTTAAGCCTACTGTATTCCAACTTCTCTATGGTTAATACTTCCCAATACTACTCATAGATGCATTGAAATAAGCAAACAACACACGAAAAACAGAATCTGTCAAAAACAGAACAGTCTGTAGTAATCTGCAGTTTTCGCATACTTATGTAACTCCAAAAAAATTGAAATAAATTGGTAAACGTGAGGAATTTGTCTATTAATCATATGCAAAAAGAATCAACTAAATAGCACACTCCAGCAAAATCTGGTGACCATTCTAGCGAGCGCTAACGATTCTGTTTTTCACAGCACGATCATATAAACTTCACACAAGTCTTCCCAAAGGTTCTACTTGGCCCAAACACTAATTAAAACACAAAACCACATATAAACAGAAGCTAGATGCAATATTTATTCCTAAACAGAAGCAAAAACAAAAAAAAATATAAAATTGGGTTGCCTCCCAACAAGCGCTATCGTTTTACGCCCCTAGCTAGGCATGATACATGGATAGATCTAGGTATTGCCATCTTTGGAAGGCAATCCATAAGTGACTCTCATAATAGATTCATATGGTAATTTGATTTTCTTTCTAGGAAAGTGTTCCATGCCTTTCCTTAACGGAAATTGGAATATAATATTTGTCGGTGTACTAAGGTAGGGGTACCTCAGTACCCCAACTTGTGCACGGGTAGTAGCAGCTTCCCGCGGCAGGGCCTACCACGTGCTTGCCGGAGACTTTCCTGCTCCATATAAAACCATACAAAAACAAAGTATACGAGACAGAAGATCGAGACCCCGGCAAGTGGAGCTTGCCGGGAAGGCCGTCCCAGGCTCAAGATTACCTCACTAGCACAAGACCCTGGCAAGAGGAGCTTGCCAGGAAGACCAGAAGATTACATTACAGAAGACATGCCTCGGCGCTATATGCGCCCCGGCAGGGCCCGGGGAGCGACAAGCTTCAGGGCCCGACAAGCTCCCGGGCCCGGCAAGGTCAAGACCCCGGCAAGGTACTTGCCGGGGAGGGTTGCGCTGTGTGTCCGCGCTCCAGCTCATCGAACCACGCGTCGCCCTGGGGCCACTCCAGGGACGCGTGGCGGATGGCTGTGCAGCCTGGGGGACACGGTGGCACTCCACGGTGGTGAAGCCATCGCCGTGGCAAACGGAGACGCAAGGGCGAGCGCTTTTGGGGTCGACGGCGACGGGCATTAAATGCTCTTGTCCCCCACTGTCAAAGTAGGTAGCGACCACTGTTCACACACTGTAGCTCCACTATTCCTGCACTGTTACAACTACCACCTCTTTTACATTTTTACCCTTTCTCCTACGTTGACACCTGTCGGTGACCCCTTGCACTATAAAAGGAGGCCCAAGCACAACGTAGAGGGGGTTCGGAACCTAGATCGCTCATACGCTCGGTGTAGCTAGTTCTTCAAGCTCCCGAGCTCCCCAACTCAATACAAACTAAGCAGGAGTAGGGTTTTACGCGTCCATCGCGGCCCGAACCTGGGTAAACTGCCTGCGTGATCTCCCCGATCTGCTCTTTGTGCTCCCTCCGCCCTCTTACCGCACAAACAAGGGGCTCCGGTCCCATAGGTGTTCGTGGCGGACAGTTTCCCCCGACATCTTTGGCGCGCCAGGTAGGGGGCGTCGAGGTTGTGCGAACCTGATCCGGCGTTCACGCGGGCGCATTCTTCATCAACAACCTCATCAGCAACTGCGCCATGGCCCCAAAGAAGAAGGCTTCGGAGGTCGCAGGCCCGTCTGCGTCTCATCCGCCACCACCGGAACCAACGGTGGGCGGGGGAGACGCCGTCGGAAGGGTGGTCGCCGGCGAGGACACGCGCGGCGCCACCAAATCCAAGGACAAGACAGACGACCGAGCCTCGGTCTCCGTGGACGCGCCACGTCCATCTCAGCAAACGACAACCCAGCAGCGCCATGCCACAGGAGGTGGCATACGCTTGCTGGGCCAAGGGCAAACCGGAGGTTCGCGGGACGGTCCGGGCCATCGTCATGGCACGAGCAAAGCGTGGTCGCCGGGGCGGGACCCTGCTCCTTCTAACGCTGTTAGGAGTCCGAGCGTATCCCGCTCCTCGCACCGCTCGCCCCCGCTCCCCTCCACTCCAGCAGAAGCGCTCGCAAGGGCGCAACTGCTCCTCGACTTCCCTCCAGCGGCAGACAAGGCCGAAGACTGGAGGGCAACCATCCAGAGCCTGATCGCCTTCGCCAACAACGATACGCCGCAGCAGCCGGCAACCTCGCGGCCGCGGCAAGTCAAGAAGACGAAGGCCGACGGCGACAAGACCGCCGGGGGTGCAACCACCGTGCACTCCCCGCCGCAGAAGCAGAAGACGCCGCCCCGCCGGAACAACGCCGACGACGGCTCCACAGCGTCGTCGGATCCGCGGGCTCGTCGGGACCAGCGCCAGGTCCTTGACGACCGGCGACAAGAAGACGCTCGAACGACGATCGAGCGCCGCCGAGAAGCTCGGCGACAATCAGATCAGCGAGCTGGAGCCGCTGTCGACACGCGCGCGCCCGGTGAACCAGGCGACCTGCCGTACGCGGCAGGTTGCCCTGCGTTTACCCGCGAGCTGCGGCGCATCCAGTGGCCCAGCATGAAGAACTTCAAGCCCGATGTACCGGAGAAGTACGACGGCAAGACGCACCCCTCGGAATTCCTCAGCATTTACACCATCGCGGTGCAGGCTGCCGGGGGGCGCGACGAGAAGATTTTGGCGAACTACTTCCCGCTCGTGCTTAAGCCGAACGTTCGTTCGTGGCTTATGCACTTGTCGGAAGGCTCCATTTCTTCTTGGGCAGATCTTTGCCACCAGTTTGTTGGCACCTTCACGGGCGGCCACAAACCCCACGGCCAGGAGAGTGATCTCCACATTCTGGCCCAGAAGGAAGGAGAACCCCTGCGCAAGTACATCCAACGCTTCAGCCGTGTACAGCACAACATCCCCGACGTCCACCCTGCCGCGGTTATCAGCGCGTTCCACCAGAACGTGCGTAACCGCCGCATGCGTGAAGAAATGGCCATGACCAAAATACGGGATGTCAGCGAGCTCTATGCTCTAGCTGATAAGTGCGCACGCGCCGAAGAGGGGAGGAGACTCCCCGGAGAGGATACCGGCGCGGGGGGAAGCGACAGCGACGACGCCGCCCCGGCAAAGAAGAGCCGGCGGCGGAACAACAGGAGGAAGAACAAGAAGGAAGTGCTTGCCGTCGAGAAGTCCGGCAAGGAGGCTCCCGCCAAGCAAACACAGGCTGGCGGCTCCGGCAAGGAGCCTGCCCCTGTAGCGGCAGCCGACAAGCAGGACGGCTCCGACAAGCAATACTGCAAGATCCACCGCACCAAGGGCCACGACCTCTCCAACTGTAAACGCGTCGAGTACCTCGTCGAGCAGCAGAAAGCTAAGTACGAGCAGCATGACAAGGAGAAGGCCCAAGGTGGCGGAGGAGAACCAAGCAAGAAGCGGCCATTCAATGGCCGGGGAGGACGTCGCGGCAAGGCAAAGTAGCGGCAAGGTGACCGACCTCCCCGGGGCCACGACAAGGATGAAGAAGACGACGACGAAGACATGGAGGATGAGGATAACAGCGAGCAGGAGTTCCAGAAGGCCACGGAGGTCCTGTGCGTCGACGGTGGCGCCTCTCTGCACACTTCCCACCGCCAGCTTAAGCAGTGGGTGCGGGAGGTGAATGCAGCAGAGCCGCCCGTGGAGTCGCGCAGGCTCCTCAAATGGTCCAGCACGCCCATCATTTTTGATCTTGAGGATCACCCTGACCGCACCACTGCGGTCGGGTGCTTGCCGATGCTAGTCTCACCCACCATCCGCAACCTCAAGGTCACTAAAATGTTGGTTGACGGCGGGGCCGGGCTGAACTTGATCTCCTCTGCTGTGATCAAGAAACTCCAAATCCCAGACGGCGAGCTCGAAGAGACCGGTTCTTTCCAAGGAATCAACCCGGGAAGGAGCAAGCCCAAGGGGAAGATAACTCTGCCGGTGACCTTTGGCGGGGAGCTCAACTTCAGAACTGAGCGCATCACGTTCGACGTCGCCGATATCCCGTTGCCATACAATGGGATACTCGGCCGTCCCGCCCTCGCCAAGTTCATGGCAGCTTCCCACCACGCCTACAACGTACTCAAGATGCCGGGGCCGATAAGCGTCATCACCGTCCATGGCGACAAGAAGGATGCGCTTGTCTGCGCCGACAAGATCTACCGGGACGCAGCAGCTGCAGCAGAAAAGGATACACTTGCCGCTGAAGCTCCCGGGGGAAGAAGACCAAGACCAAGTCCGGCAAGTGCTCTGGGGCCCACTCCGGCAACCGCACCTCTTCGGAGTGCTGCGCTGCCGTCGAGGACGTTCCATCGAGCTCCACCGGCAAGTGTAAGAAGGGGATGGCCGCTCCTCCGGCAACCAAGAAGGTGTCCGCCAAGGAGGACGGCACTGGTGGTACCTTCACCATCAGTGCCACGCTTGACAGCAAATAGGAAAGCGCGCTCGTTGCCTTCCTGTGGGCGAATGTCAATGTGTTTGCCTGGCAACCATCTGACATCCCCGGTGTTCCCAGGAAGGTAATTGAGCACAAGCTTGTTGTTTGTCCTCATGCGCGGCCCGTCAAGCAGATGGTGAGGAAGCAAGCCGTGGAGCGCCAAGAATTCATTGCTGAAGAAATCAAGAAGCTAGAGGCAGCAGGCCTAGTTAGAGGTGTGATCCATCCGACGTGGTTAGCAAACCCAGTCGTCGTGCGCAAGGCCAATGGGAAGTGGAGACTGTGTATAGACTTCACCGATGTGAATAAAGCATGTCCCAAGGATCCATTTCCCTCTCCGCGCATTGACCAGATCGTTGACTCCACTGCCAGATGTGAGCTACTCTCTTTTCTTGATGCATATTCGGGCTACCACCAGATCTTTATGGCCAAAGAAGATGAAGAGAAGACTGCATTTATCACTCCATGTGGCACTTATTGCTTCATACGCATGCCATTTGGACTGAAGAATGCAGGATCGACATTTGCAAGGGTAGTGCACACTGCTTTCGAGCCACAAATCCACAGAAATGTAGAGGCTTACATGGATGACATCGTGGTGAAGAGCAAGAGCAAGGATACCCTGGTCCAAGATTTGGAAGAGACATTTCAGAACCTGCGCAAGATACAGCTCAAGTTGAACCCCGAGAAGTGCGTCTTTGGAGTCCCCTCCGGCAAGCTTCTCGGGTTCTTTGTGTCACAGAGGGGGATTGAAGCTAACCCCGACAAGATTAAAGCCATTGAGCAGATCGAGGCCCCGAAGCGCGTCAAGGATGTCAGAAGGCTTGCAGGTTGTGTGGCTGCCCTCAGTAGGTTCATTTCGAAGTCTGCAGAACGCGCCCTACCTTTCTTCAAAATCTTGAAGAAGGCAGGTCCCATGAAGTGGACTCCGGAAGCGGAGGCAGCGCTGCAAGATTTGAAACGGTTGTCTATCCTCCACTCCAATACTTGTCGCACCTAGACCACAGGAAAAGTTGCTGCTATACCTAGCGGCAACCAACCAGGTGGTTAGTGCTGCGTTAGTAGCGGAGAGGGAGGCCGACGGGGAGTCTGCACCACCGGCAAGCGAATCCAGCGACAAGCAGGGGGCTGCTCCGGCAAGCTCTGGCCCCGACAAGGACAACTCTGCGCAGGAACAGGAAGAAGTGCGGAAGAAGATGGTGCAGCGCCCGGTGTATTTTGTGAGTTCCCTCTTGCAGGGGGCTAGATCAAGATACTCCGGGGTGCAAAAGTTGCTTTTCGGCCTCCTCATGGCCTCGAGAAAGCTGCGCCATTACTTCCAGGCACATGAGATAACGGTGGTCACTCGCTTTCCGCTGAAGAGGATATTGCACAATCCAGAAGCAACAGGCAGGATCGTTGAGTGGGCACTGGAGCTGTCAAGCTTTGGACTCAAGTTTGAAAGTACATCAACCATACAGAGCCGAGCTTTGGCAGAATTCATAGCTGAGTGGACCCCGACGCCCGACGAGGAAATTCCAGAAACAAGTGCACCCGTACAAGAAGCAACAAGTGAATGGGTAATGTACTTTGATGGTGCCTTCTCGCTGCAAGGCGCCGGTGCCGGCGTGGTACTCATCGCGCCCACCGGAGAGCACCTCAAGTATGTTATCCAGATGCACTTTCCCAGGGAGCAAGCGACAAACAACACTGCTGAGTATGAAGGCTTGCTTGCCGGCCTCAGGATTGCGGCCGAACTTGGGATCAGAAAGCTGATTGTGCGGGGAGATTCTCAGTTGGTGGTCCGACAAGTTAACAAGAGTTACCAGAGCCCTTTGATGGAAGCTTATGTAGATGAAGTGAGGAAGCTTGAAGAGCACTTTGAAGGTCTACAAATGGAGCACGTCCCAAGAGCTCAGAATGACATTGCAGACGGCCTTTCAAAGTGTGCTTCGATGAAGTTACCTGTGGAACCAGGGATCTTCTTGCTCAAGCTAACTCAACCATCCGTTACACCGTCAATTGGGCAGTCCAAGAAGAGAAAGTTGGTCTCCGGCGACTACTTGCCGGCGGATCTTCCTGAAGCCGCCGCCAAGGTCCCCAAGATCAACGATCGGAACGCTGAGGAACAGTCTGCTCCTGCAGATCCGAGGATCTGTGCAGTTGAAGCAAGTGTTCCCGACAAGCCTCGCCCCGGCGAGCTTGCCGGGGGACCATCAGCTCCGGCGGAACCAGAGGTTCTTGCCGTAGAAGCTGAGGTCCCCGCAGCGGCCCTCATGCCTTTAGTCCTTGCCGTTGAGCCACGAGCTCCAGCATGGGCACAGCAGATCGTCCGTTTTCTGCAAACTGGAGAACTTCCCGACGACCCAGAAGAAATAGAGAAGATAACCAGGCAGTCAAGTATGTACCAGTTCGTGGATAACGAGCTGCACAGAAGAAGGCTCAATGGTGTCAGGTTGAAGTGCATCTCCAGGGAAGATGGACAGAAGCTGTTGGCAGAAATACACGGAGGCATATGCGGCCACCACATTGGCGCAAGGGCGCTTGCCAAAAAAGCTTTCCGACAAGGGTTCTTCTGGCAAGAAGCCCTCCAAGATGCAACTGCACTAGTAACCAAGTGTGAAGCGCGCCAGTTCCATGCAAAACAAATTCATCAGCCAGCTCAAGCTCTCCAGACGATTCCTTTGTCCTGGCCCTTCTCGGTCTGGGGGCTCGATATCCTCGGCCCTTTCCCCCGAGCTGTCGGGGGCTTTGAGTACTTGTACGTTGCAATCGACAAGTTCACAAAGTGGCCAGAAGTGGAACCAGTGAGAAAGGTGACAGCACAGTCAGCGGTCAGGTTCTTCAGGTCGATTGTTTGCCGTTTCGGAATCCCTAACAGGATCATCACCGACAACGGTACACAGTTTACTAGTCGCACCTTCATGCAGTACGTCCAAGACCTTGGCGCCAAGGTCTGTTTCGCTTCTGTTGCTCACCCGAGGAGCAACGGTCAAGCGGAGAGGGCAAATGCTGAAGTGCTGCGCGGACTCAAGACAAGGACCTTTGACAGGCTGCGCAAGTGCGGAAGAAACTGGATAGAGGAGCTACCGGCGGCTCTTTGGTCAATCAGAACGACACCAAGTCGAGCCACCGGACAGACACCCTTTGCTCTAGTCTATGGAGCAGAAGCAGTTCTCCCCACGGAACTCGTATACGGATCTCCTCGGGTGCTCGCTTATGATGAGCTCGAGCAAGAGCAACTGCGACAAGATGATGCATTGCTCCTCGAGGAGGAACGTCTCCAGGCTGCTGTACGAGCTGCTCGATACCAGCAAGCCTTGCGTCGCTACCATAGCCGCAAGGTCAAGGCCAGGAGTCTCGAGGAAGGCGACCTTGTTCTTCGGCGTGTTCAGTCCGCCAAGAATTCCAACAAGTTGACGCCGAAGTGGGAAGGCCCTTATCGGGTGAGACAAGTCACAAGGCCCGGCGCTGTCCGCCTTGAGACCGAAGAAGGCTTACCGGTGAGCAACTCCTGGAACATAGAGCATCTTCGCAAGTTTCACCCATAAGGCGCGGTTGCCGTGATCCGCTCCGGCAACCACCTTTTGTACAAGCTTTGCCGCTGTTGCATGTAACCCTTTGTACAAAGCCGGGCGCAGATCCCGTGCATCAGTAAAGCTTTTGTGTTTTGCGCTATTT
>LR738710.1:254217012-254315956 GCA_902687465.1 Secale cereale
AGGAGATGGAAGAGGAACCAAGTGCTGTTCAAGAAAGAGAAGTCTTACCGAGAAGCGAGATATGAAAGCTAAGTTATTAGAATTTGAGCAGTTCGAATTTTTAATTTTTAGTTGTCTTCCTTGAACAATCACACTTTGTATGGAAAACCTGTGCGCGGAGGAACCTACCCGTGGCTAGCCGCACCCTTATCTTGTTTTCGAGTACGCTCAGCGACTTAAGTGAGCTGCGACAAGTGTCGCGCCCTTGTTTCGTTTTCGAGTTCACTCAACAAGCTGAGTGCGTTGCGACTAGCTGCGGCAAGGTTGCTTGCCGGGAGGACCTTGGCCAGCAGGCTGCTCAGAGTCCAGCACTCAGCGCTCGCGGCAAGGGCCCCTTACAGGCAAGCTCTCTGGAAGCGTAGGGTGAAAAACATACAAAGTAAACGACCAAGACAAGGAAGATAACATTGCACTGATTGATCAAAATGAGATAAATATCTTACAAAGGATAACTTGTCGCAATGATTAATGAGTTCATAATACCCTATGCAGCAACAAAAGATAAAAGAAAAGGAGGCCTAATCTACGCGGTCGCCCTCGATCCTGGAGATCTTGTTCACTTTGGCAATGATGTGGGCGACCTGCACCTTCAGCGCCTCCGTGTTCGCGTCGGCCGGCAAGCTGCGGAGAACGTTAGTGAGGTTTATACCGGGGTTGCGGTATACAATATTCGTCAGAACACGCTCCAAGGTTCCCGCGCAGAGCTGGCGCGACTCCTCGGCCAGTTGCGCGGGGAGCTTCTTCCGAAGATCTGCAAGAGCCGGCGCGATCCCTCTGAAGAAAAGGCTGAGCTTGGCGCTGTGAGGGAGGTTTGGATCCGGAGAGTAGATGAGATGCTCAACCTTCAGCGCCAGCAGCTCCTGGTCGATGTTGGATGCAGAGGACACCAAGTCGTCGGTCCACACCTCGACGGTCCGGCGGAAGTTCTCGGCCGCAGTGTTGGCGCTCTCCACCAGGCCTCGCTCCCTGCGGAGCTCTTCCTTTAGCTTGGTTTCCCGGTCCCGGACGGCGTCGAGCGAGTCCTTCAACGTGGAAACCTTCAGCTCCAGATCCTCAATTGAATCCTTGGCGGCCTTCAGCTCGTCGCCCTGCTTGGAGAGGCGCACCTGGAGTTCGGAGTTGGTGTGGGCGTCCTTCTCGCGCTCCGTGTTGAGCGCGGTGACCCTCTCCACGCTCGCCTTCAGTGACTCCTCCAGTTGCGCGACCTTGGCCGCGAGCTCCTCCTTGGCGGTCTCCGCGGCAGCCGCGGCGGCTTTCGCCTCCTTCAGCTCTCCGCCAAGGGCCTGCTCCCGAGCGGCAAGGTCTTCCTCGTGGGAGTCGAGGTTGACCTTCCGTTGGGCGAGCTCTCCTTCTCGCCGGGACAGCTCCTCCCCGGCGAGTCGCTGCTGCTCTTCGGCTTCGGCCTTCTCCAGGAGCCACTCCTGGTACTCCCCGGCGAGCCTCTCGCGCTCCTTCGCCACGTCGCGGAGGGCAGCCTGGTTGGCGGCGCGGAGCTCCGCCGCGCGCTTCTCCATCTCGACGGCGGCCTTGGCGGCAAGGGTCTCCCGAGACGCTAGCTTCGCCTGCCTGGCCCGGTAAAGGGCCAGGAGCTGATGAAGCAGCTTCTCCTCCTCGGGCCCGTCGCTTTCGCCGGGCGCCTCGACGATCTTCAGTCCCGCGGAGGCGAGGACCTCTTCGTCAAAGGCCTCGCCCTCCGCGGGAGCTCGCGATGAAGAACCCCACGACACCTGGATGAAGATGCCGTTGGGAGCCTCAAGGTAGTAACCCGACTGCTCCTTTCCGGCGGAGGGGTCGGCGGCTGGTGCAGCACTCGATGCTCCTGCCGCCTCCGGGCCGGCAGTGCGGTCGCCGTCCCCCTCCCCGACCGCTGCGTCTGCGGTCGGAGCAGTCTCCTCCGCAGCCGGCTCGGCGGCTCCCGCCGTGTCCTCAGCGACAGGGGCGTTGCCGCCGTCGCCCTGCGCGTCCTCCTCCACGACGATGGTTTCCGTCTCCATCTGTTCTGGGGGAGGAGGATCTAGAAGAAGAAGAAAAAGAAGAAGAAGTTCAAGCAAATATCCAAAAAGAGACGAATCCAAGAAGACAAAATTACAAGGCTTACCTTGGCGGACTTCGTCGACAGCGGGCTCCCTCGCCGGGGAGCTCTGCCTTGGCGGGGTGGCCGCCCTCGTCGGGCTGCTCGCCCTTGGCGGGGTACTCGCCCTTGGCGGAGTACCCGCCCTTGGCGGAGCACTCTCCCTTGCCGGAGAGTTTGTCCTTGGCGGGGACGGCTGGGCCTGCGGTTCCTCGGGAGCGGCCTCCGAGTGCTCCTGTGGCTGCGGCTCCACCTCTGCACAAGACAATCAAGACAACAACAAGAACAGCAAGGTGTCAATATAAGCAAATTCCTCAAGCGCGCCCGACGAGCGGAAAGATTGAAACCAAACTTATGCTGGGGGCTGCGCTGGGGGCTGCTCCTCGGAGCAGCGCTCGGGTCCGGCAGGCTCGTCTCCGGCGCGTCTCCAGTCGCCGCGACGGGCGAGTCGTCCGCGACCTCGACAACGGGAACCTTGGCCTTCTTCGCCACTCGCTCAGCCAGGGTCCTGAAGTCAAAACAAGAAGCAAGATCAGAATCAACAATAATCAAGACGAAGTTTAAGAAGATACGAAGCCTCGAGTTCTTACTCATGTTTCTCCTCGTCGTCATCGTCGCTCAGGGCGGAGAAGTCGAAAGCCACCTGAGGCGCGTCCGCGCGAGGGGCAGGAGGCGAAGACTCCCTCGGGCGCTTGGCGGTCCCCGGGGCTGGGGGCTGCGAGGACCCGGCCCCTGTGGACGCCGAGGCCCGGGGAGCAGGCGGAGCAGCCGCTCCGCCCTGCGAAGACCCTCCTCCGCTTGGCGCTGACGTGCGGGTCGCCTCCGCCGTGGCCTGTGTGCGGGTCGCCTCCGCCGTGGCCTGTGTGCGGGTCGCCCCCGCCGTGGTTGGTGCGCCGGGCGCCCCCGTCGCAGCTTGACTCCCCCGGGAAGCTAGCGCTGCCCGGCGAGTTGGTTGTTGTCGGGGCGCCTGCGCCCTCGTCCCCGTCGTCGCCTTGCCGAGACGTTTCAGCGGAGACCGCTTGGGACTCGCCCGGGGCGGGGAGGTCTCCGATGACGAGGAGACGTCGTCGGCGTAGAGCCCCAGAGACCCGTCGGAGTCCTCGGCGGCCCCGACGTCCTCCTCCTCCTCCTCCTCCCCGGCAGGCTTGCTGGACCCAGCACCTTGCCCCGCGGCCGTGCTCTTTCCGGCGCCTCCGCCCCCTCCGGCGCCTCTGCTCCCTCCGGCAGTGCCGCCTCTTGCCGCGGCCTCGGTCACGATTCCGGGGATCCCGGAGTGCCTCAAAGAGGGGACCCCGGCGAGCGCGTCGGGAGGAAGCTGCAGCAGCCTGCGGATCTCCGCCTCCTCTGCTTGGCAGGACGCATCCGCAGCCTCTGCCTCATCAGGTGTAAAGCCAAATTCTCCTGCCGCTGCGGCTGCAGCGGCCTCTTCAACCCGAGAAGCTATATAGGCAATCTCTTGGTCGGTGGTGTCCCGTGTGAGCCCCTTGACTTCATCCTTGTTCTTCGCCACCTCCACAAGGTTGTCGAAGAAGCTAATGATGTCTGATGACTTGGGCGGAATCCATGTGCGGTCCACGCCGTGCGAATCACACGCGGGCATCATGGCGCGAAGAGGATCCCGGGCCGTGCTGTTGCAGAGAGGCACCACTCCCCGGGGAGCTCTGAACCACTCTGGGTGTGCCGGGTCGTGCTTAAAGAGTTCCCGGACCATCCCCTTCAGCTCGAGCGCCGTGAAGTTGAAGTTTAGCCCGGGGCGCAGCCTCATTATATCCGCCGCGTTGCCGTACTCCCATGCCGGCCTCTTCCTGTCCTGTAGAGGGGCAATGCGGCGGCGGAGAAAATCTGTGCCTACTTCTCCGACAGACAACTTTGCTACTCGAAGACGAAGAATCCGGACGAGGGCGACGTTGAGCTTGATGTCGTCCGAATCCAGCTCGCTCCAGTCCCTGCCGCGCACGATAGGTGTTGTGCGCGGCGCAGTGAAGGGCTGCGGCTCGTCCTCAACTATCCAACACCAGTCCGCACGCCACTCCTCCCAGTTGCCGCGGAGCTCCCCCAGCAAGTAGGACTCCTTCTTGTTCAAGCGAAAGACCCAAGATATCCCTCCGGAGAGGGGAGCGCCGGCCTCTGCTCTAGGGGTAAAGAAGTGCCTAAACAACGCTACGTTCGGATATATCCCAATATAGTTTTCGCACATATGTGCGAAAACCGCCATCGTGAGGATGGCATTGGGGGTGAAGTCAAGAAGGTGGAGGCCGTAGGTGTGCATGATATCGCAGAAGAAATCGGAAAAAGGGGGACAAAGGCCGCAATGGAAGAAAGCTGCGAAGAAGAAGTACCCGCCGGGGTAGTTGTCCTTGGCGGCGGCGGGGTAGGCTCTGGTCCGAGGGTGCGCCTTGGTCTCCTTGGCCCAGAACAAGTAATACTTGTTCCAGAGCTCCCGCGCGCTAAGCCTCGGCGAGAAGACGACGTTCCGCTTCCGCAACAAGGTGAGCCTCGCCGCTTGCTCCGATTTCTCCTTCTTGGTCTTCTCCGCCTTCGCCTTCTCGGTCTTCGGGGCCATGGCGGAGGCGGCGAGGGAAGGGGGACGAAGAGTCCGGCGGCGCCGCAGATGCGGAAGACGGCGGAGGAGGTGTGGAGGCGGAGCGCAAAGGGGATCTCTGGAGATGGAAGAAGAAGCAATGAAAGCGTAGGAGGGGAACCACTCCTGCTTCCTCTGCTTTTATGGGGAAGTGGGGGGCGTTTCGCTCTTTCCATTAAAAGAACGTGGCCACGTCCCATCCCACGACGCCGCAATCGACGCGTGCCGTTACGGGGGGACGCGGCAGATGCGGAAGTGGAATCGGCACGCCGTGGGCCGCGCGTGCCCGTGCACTGTTTTGGGCCTGGCCCAACAGCGCTCGGCACCGTGTGTGGCCCAGGCCCGGGGGCTCCTGTCGGTGTACTAAGGTAGGGGTACCTCAGTACCCCAACTTGTGCACGGGCAGTAGCAGCTTCCCGCGGCAGGGCCTACCACGTGCTTGCCGGAGACCTTCCTGCTCCATATAAAACCATACAAAAACAAAGTATACGAGACAGAAGATCGAGACCCCGGCAAGTGGAGCTTGCCGGGAAGGCCGTCCCAGGCTCAAGATTACCTCACTAGCACAAGACCCTGGCAAGAGGAGCTTGCCAGGAAGACCAGAAGATTACATTACAGAAGACATGCCTCGGCGCTATATGCGCCCCGGCAGGGCTCGGGGAGCGACAAGCTTCAGGGCCCGACAAGCTCCCGGGCCCGGCAAGGTCAAGACCCCGGCAAGGTACTTGCCGGGGAGGGTTGCGCTGTGTGTCCGCGCTCCAGCTCATCGAACCACGCGTCGCCCTGGGGCCACTACAGGGACGCGTGGCGGATGGCTGTGCAGCCTGGGGGACACGGTGGCACTCCACGGTGGTGAAGCCATCGCCGTGGCAAACGGAGACGCAAGGGCGGGCGCTTTTGGGGTCGACGGCGACGGGCATTAAATGCTCTTGTCCCCCACTGTCAAAGTAGGTAGCGACTACTGTTCACACACTGTAGCTCCACTATTCCTGCACTGTTACAACTACCACCTCTTTTACATTTTTACCCTTTCTCCTACGTTGACACCTGTCGGTGACCCCTTGCACTATAAAAGGAGTCCCATGCACAACGTAGAGGGGGTTCGGAACCTAGATCGCTCATACGCTCGGTGTAGCTAGTTCTTCAAGCTCCCGAGCTCCCCAACTCAATACAAACTAAGCAGGAGTAGGGTTTTACGCGTCCATCGCGGCCCGAACCTGGGTAAACTGCCTGCGTGATCTCCCCGATCTGCTCTTTGTGCTCCATCCGCCCTCTTACCGCACAAACAAGGGGCTCCGGTCCCATAGGTGTTCGTGGCGGACAGTTTCCCCCGACAATATTTCCTTCCTTTATATCAATAATTGCACCAATCGTTCTAAGGAAAGGTCTACCAAGAATAATAGGACATGAAGGATTGCAATCTATATCAAGAACAATGAAATCTACGGGCACATAATTCCTATTGGCAACAATAAGAACATCATTAATCCTTCCCATAGGTTTCTTAATAGTGTAATCTGCAAGATGCAAATTTAAAGAACAATCATCAAGCTCATGGAACCCTAGCAAATCACACAAAGTTTTTTGGATAGTGGAGACACTTGCACCCAAATCACACAAAGCAAAGCATTCATGATCTTTAATTTTTATTTTAATAGTAGGTTTCTGCTACCTCTTGAGCTTGCGTTGTATTCCCTCGAAGAAGAAAGGGAGATGCAGCACAGTAGCGTAAGTATTTCCCTCAGTTTTTGAGAACCAAGGTATCAATCCAGTAGGAGACCACGCGCCAGTCCCTCGCACCTGCACAAACAAATAAGAATTTCGCAGCCAACACGATAAGGGGTTGTTAATCCCTTTACGGGCACTTACGAGAGTGAGATCTGATAGAGATGATAATTATGTTTTTGGTATTTTTGGTATAGAAATAGAAAGTAAAGAAAGCAAATAAACAACGATGACAGAAATTGGCTAGTTGATGGGAAAGTAATATGATAAGATAGACCCGGGGGCCATAGTTTTCTCTAGTGGCTTTTCTCATGATATCGATATTCTACGGCGGGTAAACAAATTACTGTCGAGCAATTGATAGAAAAGCGGATAATTATGAGACTATCTAGGCATGATCATTGTATATAGGCATCACGTCCGAGACAAGTAGACCGACTCCTGCCTGCATCTACTATTATTACTCCACACATCGACCGCTATCCAGCATGCATCTAGTGTATTGAGTTCATACGAACAGAGTAATGCCTTAAGCAAGATGACATGATGTAGAGGGATAAACTCAAGCAATATGATGAAAACCCCATCTTTTTACCCTCGATGGCAACAATACAATACGTGCCTTGCTGCCCCTACTGTCACTGGGAAAGGACACCGCAAGATTGAAACCAAAGCCAAGTACTTCTCCCATTACAAGAACTATAGATCTAGTAGGCCAAACCAAACCAATAATTTGAAGAGACTTGCAAGAATATTATGAGCACACATAAAAATTTCAGAGAAGAATCAAATATCTTTCATAGATAACCTTGATCATAAACTCACAATTCATCGGATCTCGACAAACACACCGCAAAAACAGATTACATCGAATAGATCTCCTCGAAGACCGAGGAGAACTTTGTATTGAGATCTAGAGAGAGAGAAGAAGCCATCTAGATACTAGCTATGGACCTGAAGGTGTGTGGTAAACTACTCACAACTCATGGTGAGGGCTATGATGATGATGATGAAGGCCTCCGTGATGGATCCCCCTCCCGGAACAGGCTCCAAGATGGGATCTCCACGGGAACAGAAGCTACGGCGGTGTAATTAGGGTTTTCTCTGTGCGTATGGAGTTTCTGGGGTACATAGGTATATATAGGAAGAAGGAGGGCACCAGGGGCCGTGTGGGCCAGCCTCGAGGCAGGGGGGCGCACCCTGGGAAGGGGGGCGTGCCCCCCACCCTCGAGGGCTGGCCCTACGTCCCCTGACTTGGCCCCGAAGACTCCGAGCGTGATTTCCTCCAAAAATATCTCTCGCGAAGGTTTCATTCCGTTTGGACTCCGTTTGATATTCCTTTTCTGCAAAACCCTGAAATAGGCAAAAAACAGCAATCTGGACTGGGCCTTTGGGTTAGTAGGTTAATCCCAAAAATGATAAAAAAGTGAATGATAAAGCCCATTAAACATACAAGACTTCATAAATAATAGCATGGAACAATAAAAAATTATAGATACGTTGGAGACGTATCAAGCATCCCCAAGCTTAATTCCTGCTCGTCCTCGAGTAGGTAAATGATAAGGAAAAGAATTTTTGATGTGGAATGCTAACCAATATAGTTTTTCAATGTAATTCTCTTAATTGTGGCATGAATGTTCAGATCTGAAAGATTCTAGACAAAAGTCTATATTGACATAAGAAATAACAATACTTCAAGCAATACTAACAAAGCAATCATGTCTTCTCAAAAATACTATGGCTAAAGAAAGTTATCCCTACAAAATCATATAGTGTTGGCTATGCTCCCTTATTATCACACTAAATGTTCATATCATGCAGAACCCCGATTTCAGCCAAGCATTTGTTTTCATGCTCTATCTTTTCAAACCTTTCAACTTTCACGCAATACATGAGCGTGAGCCATGGATATAGCACTATGGGTGGAATAGATGTGGTTGTGGAGAAGACAAAAGAGGGAGATAGTCTCACATCGACTAGGCGTATCAACGGGCTATGGAGATGCCCATCTATAGATATCAATGTGAGTGAGTAGGGATTGCCATGCAACGGATGCACTAGAGCTAAATATGAATGAAAGCTCAACAAAAGAAACTAGTGGGTGTGCATCCAACTTGCTTGCTCACGAAGACCTAGGGCATTTGAGGAAGCCCATCGTTGGAATATACAAGCGAAGTTCTATAGTGAAAATTCCCACTAGTATATGAAAGTGACTAAGCATGATACTCTCTACAATGAAGAACATGGTGCTACTTTGAAGCACAAGTGTGGAATAAGATAGTAGCAATTGTCCCTTTTTCTTTTCTTTTTTTCTTCTTTTTTTTCCCTTTTTGGGCCTTTCTTTTTTTTTTCTTTCCTTTTTGCGGAGGGGCTTTATAGATTCAGCCTTTCCTCCCATGGGACAATGCTCTAAAAATGATGATCATCACACTTTCATTACAACACAATATTACAACTCGATACTACAACAACAAAGTATGACTCTATATGAATGCCTCCGGCGGTGTACCGGTATGTGCAATGAAACAAGAGTGACATGTATGAAAGAATTATGCATGGCGGCCTTGCCACGAATACGATGTCAACTACAAGATCATGCATGGCAATATGACAATATGATGCGTGTCATATAAACGAAATGGTGGAAAGTTGCATGGCAATATATCTCAGAATGGCTATGGAAATGCCATGATAGGTAGGTATGGTGGCTGTTTTGAGGAACAATATGGTGGCTGTTTTGAGGAAGGATATATAGTGGGTTTATGGTACCGACGAAAGTTGCGCGCTAAAAGAGAGGCTAGCAATGGTGGAAGGGTGAGAGTGCGTATAATCCATGGACTCAACATTAGTCATAAGAACTCATATACTTATTGCAAAAATTTACGAGTCATCAAAACAAAGCAATCAACGCATGCTCCTAGGGGGGAGGTTGGTAGGAGTTAACCATCGCGCGCCCCCGACCTCCACACAAAGGTTGACACTCTACAAATGCCTCATGCTTTAACTTAGTCACATAACGGTTCACCATACGTGCATGCTATGGGAATCACTAACCTTAACACAAGTATTTCTCAATTTCATAATAACTCCACTAGCATGACTCTAATATCACTATCCTCATGTCTCAAAACAATTATCAAGCATCCAACATCTCTTTCTATTCAATGCACTTGGTGTGAATTTTTTTTTACTACATTGACATTGGATGTTTATCATGTGAAGACTAGTTTCTTTAGCCTAAACACTTTACCATGCTGTTTCAATAGAATCTCAAATAGATATAAGTGAAGCATGAGAGTTCAACAATTTCTACAAAATATTACCACCACCATGCTCTAAAAGATATAAGTGAAGCACTAGAGCAAAAACTATTTAACTCAAAAGATAAAAGTGAAGCACATAGAGTGTTCTAACAATTTCTAGGCCATATTTAACTCTCTCAAATAGGTGTGTCCCGCAAGGATCATTGTGACAAACTAACAAGCAAAGACTCTAATTATACAAGATGCTCCAAGCAAAACACATAGCATGTTGCGAATAAAAATATAGCTCCAAGTATAGTTACCGATGGATGAAGAAGAAAGAGGGGATGCCTTCCCGGGGCATCCCCAAGCTTAGGCTTTTTATTATATTAAATTTACTTGGTGTTCCATGGGCATCCCCAAGCTTAGGCCTTTGCTACTCCTTGTTCCATAGTCCATCAAGCAATACTCAAAACTTGAAAACTTCACAACACAAAACTTAGACAAAAATTCTCGTGAGCTCCGTTAGTAAGAGAAAGCAAACCACCACTCAAAGGCATAGCAAGGAATTAATTCCTTGTTTATATTGGTGTTAAACCTACTGTACTCCAAGTTATCTATGGTTCATATCCTCTAATATTACTCATAGATGCATCGGAATAACAAACAACACACGAAAAATAGAATCTGTCAAAAACAGAACAATATGTAGTAATCTGCTGGGCTCGCCTACTTCTGGAACTCCAAAAAATTCAAACTAAATTGTTAAATTTGCGCAATTTGTCTACCAATCAGAAGCAAAAAGAATAAACTAAAAAGCACTCTCCAGTAAAATCTGAAGACGACTTTAGCCAGTGCTAATGATTCTATTTTTCACAGCAAGATCAAATAAACTTCACACAAGTCTTACCAAAGGTTCTACTTGGCACAAACACTAAAAAAACATGAAAACACATCTAAACAGAGGCTAGATGCAACATTTATTCCCTAACAGGAAAAAAGCAAAAAACATAAAATTGGGTTGCCTCCCAACAAGCGCTATCATTTTACGCCCCTAGCTTGGCACGATACAAGGTAGATCTAGGTATTGCCATCCTTGGAAGGCAATCCATAAGTGGCTCTCATGATAGATTCATATGGTAATTTGATTTCTTTCTAGGAAAGTGTTCCATGCCTTTCCTTAACGGAAATTGGAATCTAATATTTCCTTCCTTCATATCAATAATTGCACCAATCGTTCTAAGGAAAGGTCTACCAAGAATAATAGGACATGAAGGGTTGCAATCTGTATAAAAAACAATGAAATCTACGGGCACATAATTCCTATTGGCAACAATAAGAACATCATTAATTCTTCCCATGGGTTTCTTAATAGTGGAATCCGCAAGATGCAAATTTAAAAAACAATCATCAAGCTCATGGAACCATAGAAAATCACACAAAGTTTTTGGGATAGTGGAGACACTTGCACCCAAATCACACAAAGTATAGCATTCATGATCTTTTATTTTTATTTTGATAGTAGGTTCCCATTCATCATAAAGCTTTCTAGGTACAGAAACTTCCAACTCAAGTTTTTCTTCATAAGATTGCATCAAAGCATCAACTATATGTTTAGTGAAAGCTTTATTTTGACTATAAGCATGCGGAGAATTTAGCACGAATTGCAACAAGGAAATACAATCAATCAAAGAGCAATTATCATAATTTAATCCCTTTAAATCCAAAGTAGTGGGTTCATCACTATGCAAAGTTTTAATCTCTTCAATCCCACTTTTAGCAATTTTACCATCAAGATCTAAAAACTCCGAATTACTAGGACACCTTAAAGCAGAATCATCTCCAATCCTATTCTCATCAAGATTTATACTAGAAAACAAGGATCTAATAGGAGACACATCAATAACTTTCAGATCTTCATCTTTATTTTCACGATAACTAGAAGAACACGATTTAATATAATCTTCTCTTTTAGCACACATTCTAGCAGTTCTTTCTTTGCATCCATCAATGGAAATTCTCATGGCTTTGAGAGACTCATTGATATCATGCTTAGGTGGGATAGATCTAAGTTTCAAAGAATCAACATCAAGATTAATTCTATTCACACTTCTAGCCAATTCATCGACCTTAAACAATTTCTCTTCAAGCATAGCATTGAAATTCTTTTGCGAGATCATAAACTCCTTAACACTAGTTTCAAATTCAGAAGGCATCTTTCCATAAGAGTTGTTGTAGGAATTACCAAAATTATTAGAGGAGTTACTAGGAAAAGGCCTAGGATTGAAATTACCTCTATAAGTATTGTTACCAAAATTATTCCTACCAACAAAATTCACATCCAAAGATTCATTGTTATTCTCAATCAAAGTGGACAAAGGCATATCATTAGGATCAGAAGAAGCACTATTAGCAACAAATAATTTCATAAGTTCATCCATCTTTCCACTCAAAACACTAATTTCTTCAATAGCATGCACTTTTTTACTAGTAGATCTTTCAGTGTGCCATTGAGAATAATTAACCATAATATTATCTAGGAGTTTGGTAGCATCTCCTAAGGTAGTTTCCATGAAAGTGCCTCCGGCAGCCGAATCTAAAAGATTTCTAGAAGCAAAATTCAAGTCAGCATAAAAGTTCAGAATAATCATCCATAGATTCAAACCATGTGTAGGGCAATTACATATCATTAATTTCATTCTCTCCCAAGCTTGTGCAACATGCTCATGATCTAGTTGCTTAAAATTGATAATATCATTTCTAAGAGAGATGATCTTAGCAGGAGGGAAATACTTAGAGATAAAAGCATCTTTGCACTTATTCCACGAATCAATACTATTTCTAGGCAAAGAGGAGAACCAAGTTTTAGCACGATCTCTAAGTGAAAACGGAAATAACTTCAATTTAACAATATCGTTATCCGTATCCCTTTTATTTTGCATATCACACAAATCAACAAAGTTGTTTAGATGGGTAGCGGCATCTTCACTAGGAAGGCCGGACAATTGATCTTTCATGACAAGATTCAACACAGCAGCATTGATCTCACAAGATTCAGCATCAGTAATAGGAGCAATCGGAGTGCTAATAAAATCATTGTTGTTGGTATTGGAGAAGTCACATAATTTGGTATTGTTCTGAGCCATAGTGACAAGCAAGCAATCCAACACACACAAGCGAACAAGAAGCAAGCAAACGAAAAACACACGATGGAAGAAGGGCGAATAAAACGGCAAAGGTGAAGTGGGGGAGAGGAAAACGAGAGGCAAATAAATGTAATGCGAAGGATAAGGGTTTGTGATAGGTACTTGGTATATGAATTTTGCGTAAGCCTCCCCGGCAACGGCGCCAGAAATTCTTCTTGCTACCTCTTGAGCTTGTGTTGTATTCCCTCGAAGAGGAAAGGGAGATGCAACACAGTAGCGTAAGTATTTCCCTCCGTTTTTGAGAACCAAGGTATCAATCCAGTAGGAGACCACGCGCCAGTCCCTCGCACCTGCACAAACAAATAAGAACTTTGCAGCCAACGCGATAAGGGGTTGTCAATCCCTTTACGGTCACTTACGAGAGTGAGATCTGATAGAGATGATAATTATATTTTTTGGTATTTTTGGTATAGAAACAGAAAGTAAAGAAAGCAAATAAACAACGGCGACAGAAATTGGCTAGTTGACGGGAAAGTAATATGATAAAGATAGACCCGGTGCCATAGTTTTCTCTAGTGGCTTCTCTCATGATAGCGATATTCTACGGCGGGTAAACAAATTACTGTCGAGCAATTGATAGAAAAGCGAATAATTATGAGACTATCTAGGCATGATCATTGTATATAGGCATCACGTCCGAGACAAGTAGACCGACTCCTGCCTAAATCTACTACTATTACTCCACACATCGACCGCTATCCAGCATGCATCTAGTGTATTGAGTTCATACGAACAGAGTAACGCCTTAAGCAAGATGACATGATGTAGAGGGATAAACTCAAGCAATATGATGAAAACCCCATCTTTTTACCCTCGATGGCAACAATACAATACGTGCCTTGCTGCCCCTACTATCACTAGGAAAGGACACCGCAAGATTGAACCCAAAGCCAAGCACTTCTCACATTGCAAGAACTATAGATCTAGTAGGCCAAACCAAACCAATAATTCGAAGAGACTTGCAAGAATATTATGAGCACACATAAAAAGTTCAGAGAAGAACCAAATATCTTTCATAGATAACCTTGATCATAAACTCACAATTCATCGGATCTCGACAAACACACCGCAAAAAGAGATTACATCGAATAGATCTCCTCGAAGACCGAGGAGAACTTGGTATTGAGATCCAAAGAGAGAGAAGAAGCCATCTAGATACTAGCTATGGACCCGAAGGTCTGTGGTAAACTACTCACAACTCATGGTGAGGGCGATGATGTTGATGAAGGCCTCCGTGATGGATCCCCCTCCCGGAACAGGCTCCAAGATGGGATCTCCACAGGAACAGAAGCTACGGCGGTGGAATTAGGGTTTTCTCTCTGCGTATGGAGTTTCTGGTGTACGTAGGTATATATAGGAAGAAGGAGGGCACCGGGGGCCGTGTGGGCGCGCCTTGGGAAGGGGGGCGCGCCCCCACCCTCGAGGGCTGGCCCTATATCCCCTGACTTGGCCCCGAAGACTCCCGAGCGTGATTTCCTCCAAAAATATCTCTCGCGAAGGTTTCATTCCGTTTGGACTCCGTTTGATATTCCTTTTCTGCAAAACCCTGAAATAGGCAAAAAAACAACAATCTGGTCTGGGCCTTTGGGTTAGTAGGTTAGTCCTAAAAATGATATAAAAGTGAATGATAAAGCCCATTAAACATCCAAGACTTCATAAATAATAGCATGGAACAATAAAAAATTATAGATACGTTGGAGACGTATCAGTTCCCACTCATCATAAAGCTTTCTAGGGATAGAAACTTCTGACTCCAGTTTTTCTTCATAAGATTGCATCAAAGCATCACTATGTGTTTGGTAAAAGCTTTATTTTGACTATAAGCATGCGGAGAGTTTAGTACGGATTGCAACAAGGAAATACAATCAATCAAAGAGCAATTATCATATTTGAATCCCTTGAAATCCAAAGTAGTGGGTTCATCACTATGTAAAGTTTTGATCTCTTCACTCCCACTTTTAACAACATTAGCATCAAGATCTAAAAACTCCGAATCATTGGGACACCTTAAAGTAGAGTCATCTCCAATCTTATCTTCATCAAGATTTATACTATAAAACAAGGATCTAATAGGAGACACATCAATATCTTTCATATCTTGATCTTTATTTTCAGGATAACTGGAAGAACACGCTTTTATATAATTCTCTCTTTTAGCATGCATCCTAGCGATTCTTTCTTTGTATTCATCAATGGAAATTCTCATGGCCTCGAGAGACTCATTGATATCATGCTTAGGTGGGATTGATCTAAGTTTCAAAGAATCAACATCAAGAGTAATTCTATCCACACTTCTAGCCAATTCATCAATCTTATGTAATTTTTCTTCAAGCATAGCATTGAAATTCTTTTGCGAAATCATAAACTCCTTACAACTAGTTTCAAATTCAGAGGGCATCTTTCCATAAGAGTTCTTGTAGGAATTACCATAATTATTAGAGGAATTACTAGGAAAAGGCCTAGGATTAAAGTTCCCTCTATAAGCATTGTTACCAAAATTATTCCTACCAACAAAATTCACATCCAAAGATTCATTGTTATTTTCAATCAGAGTGGACAGAGGCATATCATTAGGATCAGAAGAAGCACTCTTAGCAGCAAATAATTTCATAAGTTCATCCATATTTCCACTCAAAATACTAATCTCTTCAATAGCATGCACTTTTTTACAAGTAGATCTTTCGGTGTGCCATTGAGAGTAATTAACCATAATATTATCTAGGAGTTTGGTAGCTTCTCCTAAGGTAGTTTCCATGAAAGTGCCTCCTGCGGCTGAATCTAAAAGATTTCTAGAAGCAAAATTCAAGCCAGCATAAAAGTTTTGAATAATAATCCATAAGTTCAAACCATGTGTAGGGCAATTACGTATCATTAATTTCATTCTCTCCCAAGCTTGTGCAACATGCTCATGATCTAGTTGCTTAAAATTGATAATATCGTTTCTAAGAGAGGTGATCTTAGCAGGAGGGAAATACTTAGAGATAAAAGCATCTTTGCACTTATTCCATGAATCAATACTATTTCTAGGCAAAGAGGAAAACCAAGTTTTAGCACGATCTCTAAGCGAAAACGGAGATAACTTCATTTTAACAATATCGTTATCCGTATCCCTTTTCTTTTGCATATCACACAAATCAACTAAGTTGTTTAGATGTGTAGCGACATCTTCAATAGGAAGGCCGGAAAATTGATCTTTCATAACAAGATTCAACAGAGCAGCATTGATCTCACAAGATTCAGCATCAGTAATAGGAGCAATCGGAGTGCTAATAAAGTCATTATTGTTGGTATTGGAGAAGTCACACAATTTGGTATTGTTTTGA
Source organism: Secale cereale (assembly GCA_902687465.1). NCBI lineage: Eukaryota > Viridiplantae > Streptophyta > Magnoliopsida > Poales > Poaceae > Secale > Secale cereale. The sequence goes on from LR738710.1 coordinate 254,233,200, forward strand.
GCCATAGTGACAACCAAGCAATCCAACACACAAGCAAACAAGAAGCAAGCGAACGATAAACACACGACAGAAGAAGGGCAAATAAAACGACAAGGGTGAAGTGGGGGAGAGGAAAACGAGAGGCAAATAAATGTAATGCCAAGGATAAGGGTTTGTGATAGGTACTTGGTATATGACTTTTGCGTAATCCTTCCCGGCAACGACTCCAGAAATTCTTCTTGCTACTTCTCGAGCTTGCGTGGTATTCCCTCGAAGAGGAAAGGGTGATGCAGCACAGTGGCATAAGTATTTCCCTCTGTTTTTGAGAACCAAGGTATCAATCCAGTAGGAGACCACGTGCGAGTCCCTCGCACCTACACAAACAAATAAGAACTTCGCAGCCAACGCGATAAGGGGTTGTCAATCCCTTTACGGTCACTTACAAAAGTGAGATCTGATAGAGATGATAGTTTGATATTTTTGGTATTTTTGGTTATAAGCACAGAAAGTAAAAGCAGAAAAGTAAAGTAGATTGTAGATTGATATGTTGAGAATAGACCCGGGGGCCATAGTGTTCTCTAGTGGCTACTCTCATGATAGCGATATTCTACGGCGGGTAAACAAATTACTATCGAGCAATTGATAGAAAAGCGAATAATTATGAGACTATCTAGGCATGATCATTATATATAGGCATCACATCCGAGACAAGTAGACCGAAACGATTCTGCATCTACTACTATTACTCCACACATCGACCGCTATCCATCATGCATCTAGAGTATTAAGTTCATAAGAACGGAGTAACGCCTTAAGCAAGATGACATGATGTAGAGGGATAAACTCAAACATAATGGTATAAACCCCATCTTTTTATCCTCGATGACAACAATACAATACGTGCCTTGCTTCCCTTACTGTCACTGGGAAAGGACATCACAAGATTGAACCCAAAGCCAAGCACTTCTCCCATTGCAAGAACTATAAATCTAGTAGGCCAAACCAAACCAATAATTCGAAGAGACTTGCAATGATATTATAATCACACATAAAGAGTTCAGAAAAGAACCAAATATTTCTCATAGATAATCTTGATCATAAACCCACAATTCATCGGATCTCGACAAACACACCGCAAAAAGAGATTACATCGAATAGATCTCCTCGAAGACCGAGGAGAACTTGGTATTGAGATCCAAAGAGAGAGAAGAAGCCATCTAAATACTAGCTATGGACCCGAAGGTCTGTGGTAAACTACTCAAAACTCATGGTGATGCGATGATGATGATGTAGAAGCACTCCATGGTAGATCCCCCTCCGACGGAGCTCCGGAACAGGCCCCAAGATGGGATCTCATGGGAACAGAAGGTTGCTACGGTGGAACTAGGGTTTTCTTTGTTGTTCTGATAGCTTCCGGGTACGTAGGTATATATAGGAGGAAGGATGGCACCGTGGGCCAGACGGGGTGCCCAGGAGGCAGGGGGCGCGCCCTATAGGGGGGGGGCCCTCGTGGACGCCACGTCAGCCCTACTCCGTGGTTCTCAAGTCTCCCGTGCGTATTTTGCTCCAAAAATATCTCTCCCGAAGGTTTCATTCCGTTTGGACTCCGTTTGATATTCTTTTTCTGTAAAACCCTAAAACAGGCAAAAAACAGCAATCTGGACTAGGCCTTTGGGTTAGTAGGTTAGTCCCATAAATAATATGAAAGTGTATCACAAAGCCCAATAAACATCCAAAACATCATAAATAATAGCATGGAACAATAAAAAATTATAGATACGTTGGAGACGTATCAATAATAAATCCCATTAAACATCCAAAACAGAATATATAATAGCATGGAAAAATAAAAAATTATAGATACGTTGGACACATATCAAGCATCCCCAAGCTTAATTCCTGCTCGTCCTCGAGTAGGTAAATGATAAAAACAGAATTTTGATGTGGAATGCTAACTAATATAATTCTCAATGTAATTCTCTTTGTTGTGGCATGAATGTTCAGATCCGAAAGATTCAAGATAAAAGTCTATATTGACATAAGAATAATAATACTTCAAGCATACTGATACGTCAAAACGTATCTATAATTTCTGCTTGCTCCATGCCTTTTTTGTGTGATATTGCTATGATATTTATGCACTTCCATACACTTTTGATCATATTTGGACTAACCTACTAATGGTTGCAAAAGTGCACAATGTTCTTGTTTTACACTTTATTGTGTAGGAATTACTTGGAAATTGACAAAAACGCAAAAGGAGTCGTATTGGAGTAGGACTCTGACTTTCCTGAAATCTGTCTGAGAACATTTTTTAAAGATGGTCACGTTCCTTCCCGAAGACGACGTCAAACGGAAAAAGTCTAGTTGCGAGAGTTGTGGGGAATTTTGAGGCGATGCTTCTGGATATAAAATTCGTCCAAATCGGAGTTCGGACGGCCGAGTAAAGCCCGTTTTACTGATGCCCAAAATCTGATGACGGGAATCCGAGAGTCTATATAAAGAGAGGAAACCTAGCTCACCAAGGGCCATGAATTTTCCTCCTCCCGAGCCGCCGTCTTGGAGGGGAGGACCAGCACCATTGCAGCACCATCCACAAGGAAGAAGGGGGGCCAAGGAGCCGCTGCCCCCTAGGGCCGCCGTCGCCCCGAGGGCCGCCGCCGCCCCCTAGGGCCGCCGACGCCGCCTCCGTGGCTGCCGCCGGCCGTCTCCTCCTCGCGGGGCTGCACCTCTCCATCAACACCATCATCAACCTCCTCCTCACCATGTCCATGCATGAGTAGTTTCCTCCGGGGCCGAGGGCTCGTACGTGTAGCTATGTGGTTATCTCTCTCTCATGATGTGATCTTCGTTGTGATCATAGGCTATGTTAATCTAGGGTGATCCCATGATATTTCCCCTTCCTCTATGTATTGGATTGATGTACTCACTTGTATTTATCTAGTATAATCCCCGAGACCAAGGTGACAGCGGTCTATTGGACATGGATTAGAAAAATATTTTCATGAGTGATTTCCTCTCTTGTGTGTTGATTGAAGATTGAGAGTCTCTTGGTGCTTGTCTTTGACTATCCTTTAGATATGTTGTGGTGATTGTGGGACTCTCTTTGGATGGCCGCGATGACATTGGGAAATCCTTAGATTGAGAACTACGAACTTTGAGGTGTGCTTTTGTAGCCCTACATAATTCTCGTCCTCTCTTGACCACGAAGGAATGACCTCCAGGTGCGTCTCCATTGCATGTTTTATGGGAAATATCATGTGATTCGATTATGTTAATGTTGTTGGGAGTTGCCACTAGTGAAAATATGAACTCTAGGCCTTGTTTCCACCATTGCAATACCATTTGTGCTCACGTTTACCACTTGTTTGTTTGCTGCATTTTTTATTACAGATTTATATTACTTTGTTTTGCCATCCATATCACTTGCCATTTAACATCTCTTCGCCGAACTAGTGCACCTATACATCTGACAAGTGTATTAGGTGTGTTGGGGACACAAGAGACTTCTTGTATTTTAGTTGCAGGGTTGCTTGAGAGAGACCATCTTCAACCTCTACTTCCCTGAGTTCGATCAACCTTAGGTCATCCACTTGAGGGAAATTGCTGCTGTCCTACAAACCTCTGCGCTTGGAGGCCCAACATAGTCTACAAGAGTAGAAGCATGTGTAGACATCAAGCTATTTCTGGCGCCGTTGCCGGGGAGGTGAGTGCTTGAAGGTATATCTTTAGATCTTGCAATTAAATCTTTTTGTTTCTTGTTTTTATTTCACTAGTTATGCTTATGGACAACCTTGCTATTGGATCGTTGCTTGTGGGAAGACGCCCCACACCTGTGGTGGTTGCTCCTCCCCCTACTAAAATTGTGCCCTATAAAATACCAGCTAGTATTATCGATTATGTTTTGGCTAATCGTTATGCAGGAGATAGACATCCCGGTGAACACTTGCTATATCTGTCACAACTATGTTCATTATTTAAGCTTGCAGGTGTATCAAGGGAGTTTGTCATGAGGAAATTGTTCGCCGTATCACTTATAGATAAAACTTCAGATTGGTATAAGCTTCTCGATAACTCGCACTTGCTTGATTGGCAAGAGCTTATGTCTCTCTTTTATACTAAGTTTTATCCTCTTCATGAAATTCATCGAGACAGGAACTATATCTATAACTTTAGGTCTCGTGACGGAGAGAGCGTAGCTCAAGCTTGGGGGAGACTGAAAACGTTAATGCTAAAATTTCCTAACCATGGGCTTCCCAAAGATGCTTATGTGGAGAGTAAGAGTACCTTTTTGCATGTGGATCATGGTAACAATGCTTTATGTGATGCTTATATTGTTGAGTTTATTCGTGATCCCACTGAAAATTATTATGAGAAGGGAACATATGCTTATAGATATTTCAATAATATTAAGTTCCCTCTCTTTATGTTGAAGGTTTTGAAGCTGCACTTGTTTTGTCTTCCTATGCTTATTGCTTTGTGCTTCAATGAATTATTCCATTGCAATATTCCTATGCATAGGAAGCATGTTAGGCTTAAATGTGTTTGGTATTTGCTTCTTGATGCTCTCTTTTGTTCTTCAACTCTTATTCCTACGAGAGCATCATGAAAGTCTTATGCCTAGCTTAAAGGCATAAAAGAAAGCGCTTTTGGGAGGCAGCCCACAATGAATAAAATTTTATTTTGCTTTTGTTGTGTCTTGATGTTGTTACTACAGTAGCATCATCATTGTATCTTTACTTTTCAGCTTTGTGCCAAGTGTAGCCTCTGATTACAAGAAAGTTCAAAAGTTGTGACGTGCTGTCCAGGAAACAGATTCTGTCCTTGGATAGAAAAATTCGTATAAAATCACCAGATCATCTTGTTGGTCTGAATTTTTTCGACAGCGTGCTCTATACAATTGGCTTTCGGGCATCTGTTCTGAGTTTTTTGATTTGAGTTGCAGAAGTGCCCTGAACCAATTATTTACTACCTGCTAGTCAGTTTTTTACAGATTCTGTCCTGTTTTGCCTCTTCTTCGTTTTGCAAACCTTGAGCTTGCTTTTTCTTTGCAAAAACCTTTTGGCAATCTTGAGAAACAGTAGACCTTCAAGAATATCCTTATTTCCAGCAAGGAACAATTATTTTATTATGGGTACTAACCTCGCTAATCAGATTATGATGAGTTATGTATGAAGGGAGTTTTCAAGTGTGCGAGGGAAGATGATAAAAAGATTCAGGAGTGTCAAACGCTCAAGCTTGGGGATGCCCCCATGCACCCCCAAGAAATATTCAAGAAGACTCAAGCGTCTAAGCTTGGGGATGCCCCTGTGCATCCCCTTCTCCATCAACAATTATCAGTTCGTCTTTCTTTCCACTATATTTTTATCACTTCATGTGTTATGTGCTATGCTTGGAGCGTCTTGCTTTTAGTTTCCTTTTTAGTTTTCTTTAAGCTTTGCTTGCTTTTCATAACGAGTTGGAACTCAGCTTTCTTTATGTGGGAGAGAAACACGCTCCACTTCAACCTAGAACATAACATAGAATTTTCATGTCTATCTTTGCTGTGTGTGTTCTTTGTCTTTCAATAGCTACTGTCATGCTTAGCTCTTAGCTTTCACGCTTATCTTTTTAAAGAGCTTTTGTTTAGTTGGTCGCTGGAACTCTCTTTAGTTATCATGCTTATCTTATTAAGAGAGTTGGCTTCTGTTGCACTGGTCGATATGTCCATGATGAAAATGCTATGTGCATAATGATGCTTAGTAGTTCATGTTTTCTTATGGTTAGTCTCAAATAGCTGGGGGGTTCTCAATGTGTTATTGGAGTACCAACATGATTTGTTTGCCTATGATGTGGTATGGTCTAGTGATATCTTCCTTCAAGAATTTATTTTGATTGACTTGGCGTATGCTCACGCATATTTCAAACTGTAAAGAAAGTCTATCAAGCCTTGATGATCTTTAGTTTCTGAGTAGCGATATAACTTCCATGCCTGATTCAATGTTGCTTTGTCGCTCTGCATGATTATGACCGTCATTGCTCTTTTAGTTGGTCGCTCCCAGTCTTTTGCTAACCTTCGCCTGTACTAAGCGAACTGACTGCTTGTGCATCCAAAATCTTTTAAACCAGTTATGCCATATGAGTCCACCATACCTTCCTATGCATGGTATTTACCTGCCATTCCTAACGAAGACTTTCATGTACCATCTCGAAATTATTCAAAAAAGAATTTCTCTTTTGTGCCTCTGTTTTAGTTCATGAGGTAGTAGTAGTTAATTCATGATCTTTTTAAGTTGGACAAGCTTCACCCCGGGATTGCATGTCTAATGTGCAAACCCATAATACGAGAAGGAACTGGCATAGAGTGCGCCCGGCTCATTAAAAAATTATACAACAAACAAACCCTCCTTGACGCTTTGTTCATGAGAAATCAGAAAACTTTGGCAGTGATAAACAAAGGCGATTAAGAGGATGTGATCGTCCTCATTCGGGAGCCGTTCCTCGAAACTTGTCCAGCTCAAGAAGTGATTGAGTTATCTGCTAGCATTCGTTGACGAAATATGCATAATCTAAAAAAAAATTATTACCTCTGTTTTTAAAACGAAGAGCTCTGGTACATGTTTAGTTTTTGTTTCTGACCACGGGTTTTCAACCTTGCCATCAAAAGCCACAATTCGAGAGTCTCCACCTTCTTTAAAGCACCAACTACTGAGAGCATGATTGTCATTCTGAGTGTAATGTGCATTGTCCCAAAGTACCATTGTCTTTTGCATGATTGTGATATCGTTTATTCTGAAATCATTGTATCTAGTCATCACTTAAACCTTGGAGGTGCCCCTGCATTTATGTTTTGCTTCACTAAAGGGGGCAAGCGAGGTACCACTTTATCATATTTGCACACCATGCTCATTACAAATCTTTTGAGTATTTCAGTATCATATTGTAAAACTTTCAATTCTTTGTGATTTTCTCATAAGGCAACTTAATTACTACAGATTCATTGTCTCAGTAAGCACTTGTCATGTGACCATGAAAAGTTCTTATATGGTTAATAGCATGTCACCACAGAAATTATGCTTGTTATCATTTACCTACTCGAGGACGAGCATGAATTAAGCTTGGGGATGTTGATACGTCAAAAACGTATCTATAATTTCTGCTTGCTCCATGCCTTTTTTGTGTGATATTGCTATGATATTTATGCACTTCCATACACTTTTGATCATATTTGGACTGACCTACTAATGGTTGCAAAAGTGCACAATGTTCTTGTTTTACACTTTATTGTGTAGGAATTACTTGGAAATTGACAAAAACGCAAAAGGAGTCGTATTGAAGTAGGACTCTGACTTTCCTGAAATCTGTCTGAGAACATTTTTTAAAGATGGTCACGTTCCTGCCCGAAGACGACGTCAAACGGGAAAAGTCTAGTTGCGAAAGTTGTGGGGAATTTCGAGGCGATGCTTCTGGATATAAAATTCGTCCAAATCGGAGTCCGGACGACCTAGTAAAGCCCGTTTTACTGAGGCCCAAAATCTGATGACGGGAATCCGAGAGTCTATATAAAGAGTGGAAACCTAGGTTACCAAGGGCCACGAATTTTCCTCCTCCCGAGCCGCCGTCTTGGAGGGGAGGACCAGCACCATTGCAGCACCATCCACAAGGAAGAAGGGGGGCCAAGTAGCCACCGCCCCCTAGGGCCGCCGCCGCCGCCTCCGTGGCTGCCGCCGGCCGTCTCCTCCTCGCGGGGCTGCACCTCTCCATCAACACCATCATCAACCTCCTCATCACCATGTCCATGCGTGAGTAGTTTCCTCCAGGGCCAAGGGCTCGTACGTGTAGCTATGTGGTTATCTCTCTCTCTCATGATGTGATCTTTGTTGTGATCATAGGCTATGTTAATCTAGGGTGATCCCATGATATTTTCCCTTCCTCTATGTATTGGATTGATGTACTCATTTGTCTTTATCTAGTATAATCCCCGAGACCAAGGTGACAGCGGTCTATTGGACATGAATTAGAAAAATATTTTCATGAGTGATTTCCTCTCTTGTGTGTTGATTGAAGATTGAGAGTCTCTAGGTGCTTGTCTTTGACTATCCTTTAGATATGTTGTGGTGATTGTGGGACTCTCTTTGGATGGCCGCGGTGACATTGGGAAATCCTTAGATTGAGAACTACGAACTTTGAGGTGTGCTTTTGTAGCCCTACATAATTCTCGTCCTCTCTTGACCACGAAGGAATGACCTCCGGGTGCGTCTCCATTGCATGTTTTATGGGAAATATCATGTGATTCGATTATGTTAATGTTGTTGGGAGTTGCCACTAGTGAAAATATGAACTCTAGGCCTTGTTTCCACCATTGCAATACCATTTGTGCTCACGTTTACCACTTGTTTGCTTGCTGCACTTTTTATTACAGATTTATATTACTTTGTTTTGCCATCCATATCACTTGCCATTTAACATCTCTTCGCCGAACTAGTGCACCTATACATCTGACAAGTGTATTAGGTGTGTTGGGGACACAAGAGACTTCTTGTATTTTAGTTGCAGGGTTGCTTGAGAGAGACCATCTTCAACCTCTACTTCGCTGAGTTCGATCAACCTTAGGTCATCCACTTGAGGGAAGTTGCTGCTGTCCTACAAACCTCTGCGCTTGGAGGCCCAACATAGTCTACAAGAGTAGAAGCGTGTGTAGACATCACATACTAACAAAGCAATCCTGTCTTCTCAAAATAACATGGCCAAAGAAAGTTCATCCCTACAAAATCATATAGTTAGGATATGCTCCATCTTCGTCACACAAAATACTCGAATCATGCACAACCCCGGTTTCTGCCAAGCACTTGTTTCATACTTTAATTGTTTCAAACTCTTTCAACTTTCACGCAATATATGAGCGTGAGCTATGTACATAGCACTATGTGGAATAGAGTGTTGGTTTTGGAGAAGACAAAAAGAGGAAGATGGTCTCACATCAACTAGGCGTATCAATGGGCTATGGAGATGCCCATCAATATATATGAATGTGAGTGAGTAGGGATTGCCATGCAACGGATGCACTAGAGCTATAAATGTAGGGAAAACTTTGTTTTTCCCACTATAGCTTTTGACCACTTTGCTTATGCCACTCTAGAATTTGACATTTCACTTTTGCCACTCTTAGTTTTTGACAATACATCACAATTGCCATTCCGTGGCAAAAGCAATAATTTTAGAGTGGCAATTGTGATACATTGTCAAAATCGAAGAGTGGCAAAAGTGAAATGAAAAGTTATTGCTTTTGCCACGGACTGGCATTTGTGATGTATTGTCAAAAACTAAGAGTGGCAAAAGTAATATGTTAAATTCTAGAGTGGCAGAAGCAAAGTAGGCAAAAGCTAGAGTGGCAAAAACAAAGTTTTCCCATAAATGTATGAAAGCTCAACAAATGAAACTAAGTTGGTGTGCATCCAACTTGCTTGCTCACGAAGACCTAGGGCATTTGAGGAAGCCCATCGTTGGAATATACAAGCCAAGTTCTATAATGAAAATCCCCACTAGCATATGAAAGTGACTAAACAAGAGACTCTCTATCATGAAGATCATGGTACTACTTTGAAGCACAAGTGTGGAAAAAGATAGTAGCATTGTCCCTTTTTTCTTTTCCTTTTTATTTTCTTTTTCTTTTTTTGGGCCTTTTTTTTGGCCTTTCCTTCTTTTTTTGTTCTTGTTTTTTCTTTGGGACAATGCTCTAATAATGATGATCATCACACTTATATTGATTTACATCTCGATATTACAACACGATACTAGAACAAAGTATGACTCTATATGAATGCCTCTAGCGGTGTACCGGGATGTGCAATGAATCAAGAGTGACATGTATGAAAAATTATGCATGGTGGCCTAGCCACAAATACGATGTCAACTACATGATCATGCATGTCAATATGACAATGATGAAGCGTGTCATAACAAACGGAACGGTGGAAAGTTGCATGACAATATATCTTGGAATGGCTATGGAAATGCCATGATAGGTAGGTATGGTGTCTGTTTTGAGGAAGGTATATGGTGGGTGTATGGTACCGGCGAAAGTTGCGCGGTACAAGAGAGGCTAGCAATGGTGGAAGGGTGAGAGTGCGTATAATCCATGGACTCAACATTAGTCATAAAGAACTCACATACTTATTGCAAAAATCTACAAGTCATCAAAACAAAGTACTACATGCATGCTCCTAGGGGAAGGGTTGGTAGGAGTTGACCATCGGGCGATCCCGACCTCCACACAAAGGATGGCACTCAATGATATACCTCATGTTTCAAATTTGTCACACAATGGTTACCATACGTGCATGCTACGGGACGTGCAAACCTTAACACAAGTATTTCTCAATTCACAACTACTCTACTAGCATGACTCTAATATCACCATCCTCATATCTCAAAACAATAATCAAGTATCAAACTTCTCATAGTATTCAATGCACTTTATATGAAAGTTTTTACTATACCCATCTTGGATGCCTATCATATTAGGACTAGTTTCATAACCCAAGGACATTACCATGCTGTTCTAAAAGACTCTCAAAGGATATAAGTGAAGCATGAGAGATCAACAATTTCTACAAAATAAAACCACCACCGTGCTCTAAAAGATATAAGTGAAGCACTAGAGCAAAACTATCTAGCTCAAAAGATATAAGTGAAGCACATAGAGTATTCTAATAAATTCTAATTCATATTTATCTCTCTTAAAATGTGTGTCCAGCAAGGATGATTGTAGCAAACTAAAAAGCAAAGACTCAATTCATACACGACACTCCAAGCAAAACATATATCATGTGGTGAATAAAAATATAGTCCCGAGTATAGTTATCGATAGATGAAGACGAAAGAGGGGATGCCTTCCCGGGGCATCCCCAAGCTTAGGCTTTTGATCGTCCTTTAATTTTACCTTGGGGTGCCTTGGGAATCCCCAAGCTTAGGCTCTTGCCACTCTTTGTTCCATAGTCCATCGAAGCCATACTCAAAACTTGAAAACTTCACAACACAAAACTTAGCCAAAAATCTCGTGAGCTCCGCTAGTATAAGAAAACAAACCACCACTCAAAGGTACTGTAATGAACTCATTCTTTGTTTATAATGGTGTTAAACCTACTGTATTCCAACTTCTCTATGATTCATACCCCCCGATACTACTCATAGATTCATCAAAATAAGCAAACAACACACGAAAAACAGAATCTGTCAAAAACAGAACAGTCTGTAGTAATCTGTAACTTTCGAATACTTCTGTAACTCTAAAAAATTGAAATAAATTGGTAAACGTGAGGAATTTGTCTATTAATCATCTGCAAAAAGAATCAACTAAAAAGCACTCTCCAGTAATAAATTACAGCCAATCTCGTGAGCGCTAAAGTTTCTATTTTTTATAGCAAACTTCACACAAGTCTTCCCAAAGGTTCTACTTGGCACAAACACTAATTAAAACACAAAACCACATCTAAACAGAAGCTAGATGCAATATTTATTCCTAAACAGAAGCAAAATCAAAGAAAATAGAATTGGGTTGCCTCCCAACAAGCGCTATCGTTTAACGCCCCTAGCTAGACACGATACAAGAATAGATCTAGGTATTGCCATCTTTGGTAGGCAATCCATAAGTGGCTCTCATAATAAATTCATAAGGTAATTTAATTTTCTTTCTAGGAAAGTGTTCCATGCCTATCCTTAACGGAAATTGGAATCTAATATTTTCTTCCCTCATATCAATAATTGCACCAATCGTTCTAAGGAAAGGTCTACCAAGAATAATAGGACATGAAGGATTGCAATCTATATCAAGAAAAATGAAATCTACGGGCACATAATTCCTATTGGCAACAATAATAACATCATTAATCCTTCCTATAGGTTTCTTAATGGTAGAATATGCAAGATGCAAATTTAAAGAACAATCATCAAGTTCATGGAAACCTAACGTATCACACAAAGCTTTTGGAATTGTAGAAACACTTGCACCCAAATTACACAAAGCAAAGCATTCATGATCTTTAATTTTAACTTTAATAGTAGGTTCCCACTCATAATAAAGCTTTCTAGGGATAGAAACTTCTAATTCAAGTTTTTCTTCATAAGATTGCATCAAAACATCAACTATGTGTTTGGTAAAAGCCTTATTTTGACTATAAGCATGCGGATAATTTAGTACAGATTGTAACAAGGAAATACAATCTATTAAAGAGCAATTATCATAATTGAATCCCTTGAAATCCAAGATAGTGGGTTCATCACTATGCAAAGTTTTAATCTCTTCAATCCCACTTTTGACAATTCTATCATCAAGATCTAAAAACTCTGAATCATTGGGATGCCTTTTAACTAAAGTAGACTCATCTCCAGTCCCATCTTTATCAAGATTCATACTAGAAAAGAAGGATCTAATAGGAGACACATCAATAACTTTCAGATCTTCATCTTTATTTTCATGATAATTAGAAGAACACGCTTTCATAAAGCAATCTTTTTTAGCACGCATCCTAGCGGTTCTTTCTTTGCACTCATCAATGGAAATTCTCATGGCTCTGAGAGACTCATTGATATCATGCTTAGGTGGAATAGATCTAAGTTTCCAAGAATCAACATCAAGAGTAATTCTATCCACATTTCTAGCCAACTCATCAATCTTAAGCAATTTTTCTTCAAGCAAAGCATTGAAATTCTTTTGCGAATTCATAAACTCTTTAACAAAAGTCTCAAATTCAGAGGGCATCTTACCAAAATTTCCATAAGAGTTATTGTAGGAATTACCATAATTGTTAGAGGAATTACTAGGAAAAGACCCAGGATTAAAGTTTCCTCGATAAGCATTATTACCAAAATTATTCCTACCAACAAAATCCACATCCAAAGATTCATTATTATTTTCAATCAACGTGGATAAAGGCATATCATTGGGATCAGAAGAAGCAATCTTAGTAGCAAATAATTTCATAAGTTCATCCATCTTTCCACTCAAAACACTAATCTCTTCAATAGCATGCACTTTTTTACTAGTAGATCTTTTGGTGTGCCATTGAGAGTGGTTAGCCATAATATTATCTAAGAGTTTAGTAGCTTCTCCTAAGGTGGATTCCATGAAAGTGCCCCCCGCGGCCAAATCTAAAAGATTTCTAGAAGCAAAATTCAAGCCAGCATAAAAGTTTTGTATAATCACCCATAAGTTTAAACCATGAGTAGGGCAATTACGTATCATTAATTTCATTCTCTCCCAAGCTTGTGCAACATGCTCATGATCTAGTTGCTTAAAATTCATAATATCATTTCTAAGAGAGATAATCTGAGTGAGGAAAATACTTAGAGATAGAGGCATCTTTGCACTTATTCCATGAATCAATACTATTTCTAAGCAAAGAGGAAAACCAAGTTTTAGCATGATCTCTAAGTGAAAACGGAAATAGCTTCAATTTAACAATATCATTATCCGTATCCCTCTTCTTTTGCATATCACATAAATCAACAAAGTTGTTCAGATGCGTAGCGGCATCTTCACTAGGAAGGCCAGAAAATTGATCTTTCATGACAAGATTCAACAAAGCAGCATTGATCTCAGAAGATTCAACATCGGTAATAGGAGCAATAGGCGTGCTAATAAAATCATTATTATTGGTATTGGAGAAGTCACACAATTTGGTATTGTTTTGAGCCATAGTGACAAGCAAGCAATCCAACACACAAGCAAACAAGAGGCAAGCGAACGGTAAACACACGGTAAAAGAAGGGCGAATAAAACGGCAAGGGTGAAGTGGGGGAGAGGAAAACAGGAGGCAAATAATGTAGTGCGAAGGATAAGGGTTTGTGATAGGTACTTGGTATATGACTTTTGCATAGATCTCCCCGGCAACGGCACCATAAATTGGCTAGTTGACAGGAGATCAAATTTTGACTTGACTTGGCGTGAGTCTCCCCGGCAACGGCGCCATAAATTCTTCCAGCTACTTCTCGAGCTTGCGTTGTATTCCCTCGAAGAGGAAAGGGTGATGCAACACAGTAGCGTAAGTATTTCCCTCAGTTTTTGAGAACCAAGGTATTAATCCAGTAGGAGACCACGCGCGAGTCCCTCGCACCTGCCCAAACAAATAAGAACTTCGCAGCCAACGCGATAAGGGGTTGTCAATCCCTTCACAGTCACTTACGAAAGTGAGATCTGATAGATAAGATAGTATAATATTTTTGGTATTTTTGGTATAAGAACAAAAAGTAAAGAAAGTAAATAAGCAACAACAAAAGAAATTGAAAGTAAAGTAATATGATAGAGATATACCCGGGGGCCATAGGTTTCACTAGTGGCTTATCTCATGATAGCAGAATTCTACGGTGGGTGAACAAATTACTATCAAGCAATTGATAGAAAAGCGCATAGTCATGAGAATATCTAGGCATGATCATTATATATAGGCATCACGTCCGTAACAAGTAGACCAAAATAATTCTGCATCTACTACTATTACTCCACACATCGACCGCTATCCAGCATGCATCTAGAGTATTAAGTTCATAAGAATAGAGTAATCCTTTAAGCAAGATGACATGATGTAGAGGGATAAACTCAAGCAATATGATATAAACCCCATCTTTTTATCCTCTATGGCAACAATACAATATGTGCCTTGCTGCCCCTACTGTCACTGGGAAAGGACACCGCAAGATTGAACCCAAAGCCAAGCACTTCTCCCATTGCAAGAACTATAGATCTAGTAGGCCAAACCAAACCAATAATTCGAAGAGACTTGCAAGGATATTATAATCATACATAAAAGATTTCATAAAAGAATCAAATATTGTTCATAGATAATCTTGATCATAAACCCACAATTCATCGGATCTCGACAAACACACCACAAAAAGATTACATCGAATAGATCTCCTCGAAGATCGAGGAGAACTTTGTATTGAGACCCAAAAAGAGAGAAGAAGCCATCTAGCTAATAACTATGGACCTAAAGGTCTGTGGTAAACTACTCACAACTCATTGGTGAGGCTATGGTGTTGATGTAGAAGCACTCCGTGATCGATCTCCCCTCCGACGGAGCTCTGGAATAGGATCCAAGATGGGATCTCACGGGAACAGAAGGTTACGGCGGTGGAATGAGGGTTTTTTATGTTGCCCCGATGTTTTCAGGGTACATGGATATATATAGGAGGAAGGAGGGCATCGGGGGAGCCAGAGGGGGCCCACGAGGGTAGGGGGCGCGCCTGCCCCCCCTAGGCGCACCCTGGACCCTCGTGGCCGCCTCTCTCATTCCCTCGCGTGTACTCCTAGTCTTCTGGGTAGATACGGTTCCAAAAATAACTCTCCCGAAGGTTTCATTCCGTTTGGACTCCGTTTGATATCCCTTTTCTGCGAAACACTGAAATAGGCAAAAAAACCAACAATTTGCACTGGGCCTTGGGTTAGTAGGTTAGTCCCAAAAATAATATCAAAGTGTATAGTAGAGCCCATTAAACATCCAAAATAGAATATATAATAGCATGGAACAATCAAAAATTATAGATACGTTGGAGACGTATCACGCATTATAACGGTGGCGCGAGCTATATATCCATGACATGACCATCGCTCTTGTAGTGATAATTGTCCTGTGTAAACAATATCACAAGCCAGAGCAATTGTTCTTTAAAGAATAAAAACATATCAATAAAAATTGACTGGACAGAATTCACCTGATTTGTTCGGAAGCTCGAGAGGGATCAGTGAGCCATGCGGCTTAACAAAGCTAACCAGCAACTCAATAGAGCCCCGACAGCTCAGACCGACGGCTCAATACGGCCCCGGCAGGAGCAGCTTAATGCGCCCCCGACGGCTCACGATGCAGTTGGAGGTGAGCATGTCGGCGGCTCAGATGCTGCGGTAACGAGGCCACTCGGGAGCAGGTCAAGACGGGTCGTTAGAGATGAGTCAGTAATAGTGATGTGGCAAAGGCGGCTCGGAGAGACGTAAGTGTGGCTGCTCGGTCAAAGGCGTCTCAGCGTAGCCCATAGCAGAAGATGGAAGCCACGAGGCGGGCCTCAGCCGCGGCGGCTCAGCACGTGGCGGTGGAGTCAGTTCAAACAAAAACCGCAGGGCGACTTATGCTAAAGCGCTGTTGTCCCTTTGCAACACCTTTGTAGTGAATAATGATCGTGCGAAAAAATACCACAAACCAAAGTAATTGTTCTCGAATAATATGTGCTGATAAAATACATAAGGAGGATAACACCTGATGTTTAAAAGACGTTCATGTAGACCGGTCAAATGACACAACCGCGTCGTCGATCGCAAGCAGGAGCAGGAATAGAGGTGCCTCGACGACGGGCGACTCATGGCGAAAACTTACCAGGCAACTACGACGAGGCAAGGAGCTAGGGGCACGACCTCAATAGCACTTGATCTGACCTTAGTAGAATTTGTTGGCATCGCTTGTAACTGGTTCGACCCTCCGTCCGACCTATGTCATTTTTTCGGTGGCCACCGGCCCATATATATACTCCCACTATAGACCTTGGCGTTGAGATTTGACTGTATTGATCTTGTATCAATAATCTATATTGCCCGTGAATCATTCCAGTATGGATGTTGTAGTCTTGTTTATTTATTCCAACTTTATCATGGATGCTGACTTGATTTTGGTAGTTCATGTACAAGTCTGTCTCATGATTAATTCTTCTAGCTGCAATTTGATGGTAGTGGCCAGCGGTTTGACAGCGGCCACCTCAACAAACAAACGACTGCTGCCTTGGCAATTTTCACGTGATGGAGAATCCTGTCGGCCCGTACTTCTAGCAGCGCCCCTGAAATCAATCTGGTTTCGGATTAGACTGCCTGGCGGTCTTGTCAACTCGGCGAATTCGCTGGTTTCCTCATTGGAACTTGGTCCTCCTTGGTCCCGACGCCTTCCAGTAGGACACCAAGATCGATCTGGCTCAGATTTCTTAATTGTACAGGGAACAACGCATGTTGGTCTCGGCGGATCATAAGACGGCAATAGCAAACGCACATAAGCGTAGCGATCCTAACTCTTCTTGAACTTTAACCTTGTACTATCCGCTCCAAAAGTTAATCGTGATTCAACGATGAATTTTACAGGCTCTACTCAAAGTTACCCTATGCCGGGTTATCCTGCTTGCCTCTTCTTCTTCTTCATCTAGTCAACCGCGAGCTTCTTGATCCATATCAGAGATCCCTCCAAAAACTCAACACCACCATATGCATGCCCCAAGGTGGGCACCAATTGTTGTGTAATTGTCACGGCAGATGTCCTTAGTGTGAGGACTTAGTCGCGAGGCCAACGCATCGATGTGGTAGCTTGAGATGGGTTGGGCGGAATCGAGAGACGCAACATAAGACAAGGATTTAGACAGCTTCGAGCCTTAGGAAACATCATCCGGTAATAACCCTACATGTTGTTTGTGGCTAGGTCTTGTTATGATAATGAGGGAGTCGCTGGCAAGCCGGCTCTTTGTGTCTAGCCCTAGATATTGTTTCTTGTTACTTGTCCCTCTTAGAGAGCCCTGCCCCTCCTTATATATGTTGAAGTGGCGGGTTACATGACTAGTCCTAGTAGGATTAGGATTACTCTATTGCGAGTGGAGTCCTAGTCTTGCTTCCTTTGCAAGGGAATACTTCTTACGCTTTTCTCTTAAACCGGCCCACCATAACATGAGCCGACCTTCTGGACCTTGGGCCTAGTCCTCTATCTGACCCACCGTCGGGGCCATCCGTGAGTTGTCAGACCAGTGAGCCTCCAGACTCCTGAGTCGCCAATCCTCCGGCGGGTTACCAATGAAACACCAAGTCCTAGCTGGGTCATATATCCGGCTGGGTCATACCACGGGGTATATCCCCGATAGTTCAGGAGCCTACCACTGTTAAAACAAAGATCACGTGATTGTGAGAAACAATAATAAAAAAACATAATAATTTGTTAGTGTCGATAGTGCAAATAAAGGATAAAAATGCGAGGAACTAAAAAATAGTCATTGTATGGTACATAGGAAAAAACACATATATACTTTGCGATCGAGTCTTGGAAAGAGGTTAGGGTGGATATCCAAATTTCTATGAAATTGCAGCATAGGAATTCATTCCATATGAATTTGGGTGCCACACCATTCTTTTGATTCGAAGACAGTCTGTAATGCCCAGGATGGGACTATACCTCCTACGTGTCGAGGCACGACTTAAAGGTATAAGCCCATTCTGGAATGATCTCAAGTTCGGTATCTTTGCACATCTCATGTAAAAATGGGGATGAAAAGCAAAAGAGATAGTTGGCTTACACTCGCCACATCACATAATTCATTACATAGCAAATCATCATCCAAATAACATCACAACCCGTCTACGGGTGAAGATCCAAATGAAAGATACCAAACAAACATAAAGCCACAGGTTCGGATCGCCCCTAGTAGAAACCACTACTGATCATCGGGATAGTGCACATAGTAACGGCTATGTTCCTCATCGTACTCCCAGTATAGCTCTGTGCCGTCACCTGAGTAGTTCACCATGGTACCTGCATCTGGTGTGGTGTAGAATCTGTGAGCCACGGAGGACTCAGCAATCCCGTTCCCGGGTAGCAGAACTATCTAAGCCTTGGATGTGGAACAAGGCTGAATAAAGAATAAAAGGCTGCAGCTGCACTAGCACTAGCTTACGTAAAAAGAGCGAGAAGAGAAGTGCCACGAGCGACAAGGTGATCACAAAGTGATCCTATCTAAGCACGTCAAACATAACCCCACCGTGTTCACTTCCCGAACCCCTTTCGGAAAATGACCGTCACGGTACTCACGCTGGTAGTGTGTTCTGAGCATGGTGTCAAGTTTTCTACAACCGGATATTAACAAATTCCCATCTGCCACATAACCGCGGGCACGGCTTTCGAAAGTTCAAAACCCTTCAGGGGTGTTCCAACTTGGCCCATTACAAGCCCACGATCCGCGGAGTCGCAACTCCAAGGTGGGAAGGCCCGAGTATCCTCGCAATCCCGTGCTCAAGATACTCCGACTAAGGTAAGACTAATCCAGCAAATCCTCCCGGCGTGCCGACACCCTGACAGTAGCCGCGCGTATCTAGTCTCAGGCCACGACCGGATAGGTTAGCCTACAGGTAAATACCAATCCTCGAGTTTCCTCATGGTGGCCCCGCAGTCTGCCCAGTTTGGACCAACACTCATGTGGAGCACTGGCCCGGGGGTTGTTAATTAAGAACTCGGGTTTGTAAGGCCCTATGCAAGTTTTAGTTATTAGGCAAATGGAGCACCAATGTTGGGACTTGCTGGAAAAGCCTTAGTGCTAAGCGGTTTATCGAGGGGGTCCCATAACCCCAACCGTGTGAGGAACGCAAAATCCAGGAACATAACACCGGTTTATACGGTTCCTAGGGCGGCATGAGTGGAACAAATCACCGAGCGGGAGGCTCAGCCTTCCACCCATTACCAATATATAGATGATTTCATTTAAGAGTTTATATAGTGTGATATCCCAACAAGCTTCAACATGAAGCAAGAATCTTCAAAACTTCTCCTGCAACTAGCAATGCTATAAGAGGGGCTGAGCAAAGCCTACGTAGCCAATCAAAGGTTTGCATAGGTAGGGTGGTTAGACAGATTCATGGTTACAATAGGAGGCTGACAGACAAACATGGGCATCGAGGCAATAAGCTAAAGAGCGAGACTTCTAGCAATAGGCAAAGATAGTAATGATAGCTGGGTCAGGTCATCTTGCCTGTCGAGTTGTCGATGGGATCGTAAGAGGGCTCCTCGTTCTCAACCTCGGTAGTAACCTCGTTCTCGTACTCGGTCTCGGCTTCTGACTCTACACAACACAAGAACACACGAGGCATGAAATCAAACAAGATGCAATGCGCAAACTACAGGATGCATGGCTGATGCACTAAGGAAGCACTACAGATGCACTTAGGATGCACATCATGACAACATAGGAAGCACAGAGAGACAACACAAGAAACATGACAATATGCTCAAGCAAGTAGGATGCAAGACAAGTCTATTTAGGATGCAAAACATGGCAAGGTAGGAAGCACAGAAAAACAACACAAGAAACAGCAGGTTTAAATGAGGCCGGAAACTACTTAAGACAAATCCGGTAAGTCCTCATATGCATAGTTTGAAATTAGTCCAGATCTGAACAAACCTTAAGTTAAAGTTGTTAAATAGCAAGTTAACATGCACCATGACAATCTACATGAAATTTTAGTCAAGTTTCATATAAAGTTTGTTTAAAATGGAGCTACGGTCTAGAAGATATGATCAAAACAAGATAAGCATGGCACCGGTGCAAAATGCACCCAAACATCAAGCAAACATACTCCAAACATGTTAACAAGATGATATTATGAATCTACATGCAAAATCACACAAGTTTCATGTAGGTCACGTTCAAAATGGAGCAACGGGCTAAAAGATACACCCGAAACAAGAAACAATGCAAAGCTGAAATTAACAGCCACATAGCAACTTTGGAGCAAGAAATATATACTCTACAGCACTCAAACATGGTGACAAGAAGCATGGACATGAAGTAGACATATCCTACAGCAAACATCTCCATTGGAGCATCTCCATAGAAGGCATGGATCAATAGCAACAAGCTACAACATTTTGAACATGACAATAAAAACCTGACAGCAATATTTTATAGCAACTTGGGAGCAAGAATTAAATATGCTACAGCAACCCAAATGAGCATGTGAGGGCATGGATGGATAGACAACAACATATACAACAAGGAATGATCAAGATCCACCCCAAAACTAACATGGATTTGCCTAGGACAACAAGCAAACATAGCATCAGGATATTACAGATTCCACACTTAGTGAAATTTCACTAAGTGTTAAAACAGTAACATTATCATGGCATGTTTGTGAGCATGTTTAAGTCACCTCAAAGCATATCATGGCAAAAGGTTTGCACCACAGCAAAGAACACATGATGGGGAATCCAAAACATATGAGCATGCAACATGGGGACAAACACATCAATAGCAACGAGCTCCTCAACTAGGCATCTCGTAACAAGTTACAAAACCTAACAGCCACATGCACTTTTGCAACAGAGATAAACACGGCAATATGAACTCTAACATGCATCCTATAGCAACCAACATGTAGAGCATCTCATGATGAACATTTTGACATATCATTTGCTTCATTTGGATAAACATGCACCAAGTTATCACATCTCAAACATGGCATGAAAACAACTAATAGAAGCAGTTTATATCATGTAGCACTCTTGTCATGAAGATTAAGACATCTACATGGACTCAAACAAGCATGACACAATGGAACAAAACATAGTACATGTCACCACGATCATTTTGACATATTATACACACAAATCAGACAAGCACAGTAAAAGTTATCATCATCACAAAAATGCATCAGACAATGAAAATAACTAAAGACTTAGCAAAAAAGGGGGAAACGGGGTCAACCCCCGGATCAGGTCAAACGGGTGCGGCCGGGTCAATGGGCAAACGGGTTCGGTCGCGGGTACCCTGGAAGTTGGCGACGAAATGCTCATGAAGCTCCCCCAGGAGGAGATGGATCCCACGGGGAGGTTCAAGAGCCAGGAGCGGGCACCATCCTTGAGGGCCATGGGGAACCAGTTCGCCATGACCTGCTCGGTGCCGTTGGACGCCTTGATGCTGAGCTCGTAGAGCTGGAGGAACTCTGTGGGGTCGATGGTGCCATCGTAGCGTGGAGGCAGATCCGGCTTGAACTTCCCAGGCCAGACGAGGCGCCGCACCTCGGGAGCTAAGGCGCGACATCCAGCTACGCTTATGATTGCAGGTGCCCCCTGTGCCTGCGGTGCTGGTTCTTGGGGCGCTGGCGCCACCACCTTCTGTGGTGCGCGGTTCTGGTGCTGTGGGACGGGGGGCCCGCAAGCTTCTGCCTGGGGATGCAGAATCACCTGGCAGCTCTCCTCGTCACGCGCAGGGGCCCTGCGGGGCGGCTCACGCCCCGGAGCCTCGCGCCTGACCCCCTGGCCGACGCCGTGGAGCGGTGGTGGATCCGGGACACCGTGGCCCTTGTTCCCCGCCATGCGGGACGGAGTACGGGAGGAGTGAGTTGGCGCATGTACCTCCCTGGTGGCGTTGACGAGCTCGATGATGCGGTGGAGCCACTCATAGTAGAGGTCGTCCGCCGGGCAGTAGCACAGGAGCTCCCGCGCCATCAGTAGTGCGGGCGGCTAGTAGACCGACCCACGACGGATCAGTGAGAACGACGCCGCGGCCGGCGAGGGTGACAGTGTCGCCGTGTGGCCATCGCGCCACACGGACGGCGGCAGCGACGAGTCCTGCTGCTCATGGACGGCCGGGTCGGTGGCGGCGTTGGCGACCGGCGAGTTGGGGCGGAGCGGTGCACCATTTCCCGCGGGTGCTGTCTGAGCGATGTTGGCGGCGCGGCAGGCGACGCGCGCTTGGCGTGTGTCCACCTTGGTAGTGAAGCGAGGTTGACGACGAGAGCGGGAGGAGGTCGTCAGAGAGGCGAGATTTCGACACGCTCCCTACCTGGCGCGCCAAATGTCGGATTACGGGCTCCGCAAACCCAAAAAGTTCGAACACAGGGGCGTGAACGAAGTCTCTCCCACTCACGTGTACCTAGCATCTCGCCCTCGTCCAATGAAGAGATTCAAGCAGACAACAAGTAAAACACACGCAAATTTACCCAGGTTCAGGCCCCCTTGCGGTGTAGAACCCTACTTCCTGCTTTGGTGGATTAGCCTCGGGAGGGCTTGAGTATGAATATGTGACACCCCGAGACCGGTGCGCCAGGTGTCAGCCAGTCATTCGTCGTCGTTGCCATGTCATCTGCTTGCATGTTGCATTTTGCCATGTCATCGTGTGCATTGCATCATCATGTTTTCAAAACTTGCATCCGCCCGAGTCCGCCCGTCCTTTCCGTTGTCCGTTCTGAGCCCAGACACACTTGCACGCACCCGCGGCGCCTCCGAATATTTATTTTATGAGTGGCCGGAAAATGTTCCCGGAATGAGTGGAAACTTGGCGTGTGGTCTTATTATAGCATAGGTAGACCGCCTGTCAAGTTTCGTCGCGTTCGGAGTTCGTTTGATAGCCCAATGGTTAACTGTGTTAACCCCCGGAAGCCTTTTCTCTTTTGGCCCAGCACCCCTTCACACAACCCCCAAGCCTATTCTAACCCCCTCCATGCTCTTGGCCGTTCGATCACGATCGCGTGGCCGCGAACGGATCCTCATTTGGACACTCCTAGCTCCCTATGCCTATATAAAAAGCCACTCCCCCGAAATTCGCGGTGCAACCCTAGCCATCTTCCTCCTCGCGCAGCCGGACACGTCCGTCCCGAGGCGGACATGTCCAGCCTCCACCTCACTCCGACCATTCCGCTGCCGCCACATCAGCTCTGCCGCAGCTCTCGTCCAATCCCGCGAGGCCACGTCGCCAGCCGCCAGCCTCCCCGCGCCAGGCCCGTCCCCGGCCCGCCTCGCGCCGGAACAGGGCCCGGAGACCCGTCGTCGCCCGAGCGCGCCCGAGCCGCTCCACGCGCTGCGCCGTAGCGCTCCTCCACCCTGCTCCTCCCGAGCTCGCCGTCCGCCCTCCCGCTGGCCCTCCTCCGCACCGCCGCTTGCCGGAGCTCCGCCGGGATCCGCCGCCACCACTCCAGCCAGAGGGGCTGAGAACTCGCCGGAGTTCACACCCCGCCGCCTCAAACTCCACAACGCCGGCCTCCTCCTCCCCGCTTCGGCTTAGAGCTCGCTGGGGCTTCACCAGCCGCCACCGTCATTGGGAATGGGGCTCCGGCGCCGGATCCGCCCGCCCCGGCTCCCGATCCGCCTCCCTTCGGCCTGCTCCTCGCCTCCCCTCGCCGGATCGGGCCAGTGTAGCCGCCCCGCGACTCTTGCCGGCCATCGCCTCCATCGTCATCCAACCGCCGGTCGCCAGCGCCTAGACCGGCCGGTTCGACCGATCCGTCCGGTTCGTGCTGGACCGGCCCGGTCCACCCCGGTCCACCTCGAGTCGACCGAACCGCCACCAGGTCGGCCCACGGGCCGCAAGGTGAGCGTCAACCCACTACCTCCTACCCTTGCGTCTTTTAGTTATACTGCGCTGCTTGTTTTTTTCTTCTGTCTTCGAAAACGGCTAAGTCCATGTAATTGCATATTTTGTTGCATACTCCCTCTGTAAACTAATATAAGAACGTTTAGATCACTATTTTAGTATTCTAAACGCTCTTATATTAGTTTACGGAGGAAGTACTTTGCACGACTGTAAGTTTTTGTGTGATGATCCAAATTGAGTGAATAATATGTCAAAATGATCGTGGTGATATGCTCTACACTTTGTTCCATTGTGCCATGCTTGTTTGACTTCCTTTTGATGCCCTAATCATCGTTGCCAGAGTGCTACTTGTTATAAACTGCTGTTACTTGTTATTTGATGCCATGTTTGAGATGTGATAACTTGGTGCATGTTTATCCAAATGGAGCATATGATATGTCAAAATGTTCATTGTGAAGTGCTTTACATGATGGTTGCTGTAGCATTCATGTTAGGTGTCATTTTGTCATGTTAATCTCTGTTGCAAAAGTGTATTTGGCTGTTAAGTGTTTAAACTTGTTATGAGATGCTGATTTCACTTGCTCATTGCTATTGGTGTGTTTGTCTTCATGCCACATGTCTAGATGTTTTAGAAGCACAATCATATGGTCTTTGCTGTGGTGCAATCCATTTTTCATGATATGCCTTGAGGTGACTTAAACAAGCTTGTAAACATGCCATGTCATTATTGCTGTTTTATACTTAGTGAAAAACTGCTAAGTCTGGAATTTGTTATAACCTGATGCTATGTTTGCTTGATGCCCCACTCAAATCCATGCTTGTTTTGGGGTGGCCAATGATCATGTCTTGTTGTCCATGTTATTGTCTATCCATTCATGCCCTTGTTTGCATATATGACCTGCTGTAGATTATTTATTTCTTGCTCTCAAGTTGCTATAAATTATACCTGTCAGGATTTTATCAGCATGTTCAATTTGGTGGAGCTTGTTGCTATTGACCCATGCCTCCTATGGAGTTGCTCCAATGGAGTTGTTTGCTGTATGATATGTCTACTACATGTCCATCCTCTTTATGTTCTTATTAGAGTTGATATGCTTGTTGTTTTGTGCCTCCGAAGGCAGCATTGTGATGATGATTTTGCCTTCCCAGATTTTGGCTAAGTCTGGATAATTTTATCGCAACTTGCCATGCTTGTTTAAATATGTTCCAGCAAGCTTTTGGGTATTTTCTAAGTTCATGCTTGTTAAGTAACATGTCTACTTCACATCCATGCTTCTTGTTATCATGTTTGGGTGCTGTAGCTTATATTTATCTTGCTCCAAAATTGCTATGAGGCTGTTAACTTCAGCTTGTTGTTATATCTTGTTTCTTGTGCATGTGTTGAACCATTGCTCCGTTTTGAATGTGCCCTATATGAAACTTGTGTGATTTTTCATGTAGAAGCATAATATCATGTTGTTTACATATTTGGAGTGGTTTCCTCGATGTTTGGGTGCATCTTGCACCGTTGCCATGCTTGCCTTGTTTTGCTCATATCTTCTAGGCCGTAGCCCCGAATTTAACAAACTTTATATGAAACTTGACTAGAATTTCGTGTAGATAATCATGGTGCATGTTAACCTTCTGTTTAAAAACTTTAACTTGAGGTTTGTTCAGATCTGGACTAATTTCAAACTATGCATATGAGGACTTACCGGATTTGTTGTATGTTGATTCCGGCCTCATTTAAACTTGTTGGGTGATGTTGTTTTTGAGTGCTTCCTACCTTGCCATGTAATGCATAATATATAGACTTGTCTTGCATCATACTTGCTTGAGCATCTTGTCGTGTTCTTGTGTTGTGTGTTTACCTTGTTGTGTGCTTTCTTCTCGCTAGTTCTTTTCCGTTGCGATCGTGAGGATTCGTTCGTCTACATGTGGTTCGTCTTCGAGGCTTCTTCTTCGTCTCCTTCAAAGATCCGTTCTTCTTCCTTGCGGGATCTCAGGCAAGATGACCATCACCTTGGATACCTTTACTATCATTGCCATGCTTAGTTGTCTCGATGCTTGTAATGCCCAGGATGGAGTTATACCTCCTACGTGTCGAGGCACGACTTAAAGGCATAAATCCATCCTAGAATGATCTCAAGTTTGGTAATCTTTGCACATCTCATGTAAAAGAGGGGATTGTAAACATAAATAGTTGGCTTACACTCGCCACGTCACACAATTACATAACATGTCTCAATCATCATACATTAACAATATCACAACCCTCTAAGGACAAAACCAAATGTCAAGATACCAAACTTAGATAAATAAACCACAGGCGGATCGAATCCTAGTAGGAGTCTCCACTACTGATCATCCGGATATCGAACATAGTACCGACTACGCTCCTCGTCATACTCCCAATCCAGCTCGGTGCCATCACCTGGATAGCTCACAACTGGACCTGCATCTGGTGTGGTGAAGTAACTGTGAGCCACAGAGGACTCAGCAATCCCGTTCCCGGGTAACAAGACTATTTAAGCCTTGGGAGAGGATAAGGCTGAAGAAAAGAATAAGTGTCTGCAGCAGCAACTAGCAACTAGCTTACGTGAGTGAGAGCGAGAAATGAAAGCCTCGGTCGAGAAGTGATCACGAAGTGATCCTAGCTACAAGCTCATCAAACATAACCCCTCCGTGTTCAACTCCCGAATCCCTATTCGGAAATTGACAGTCACGGAACACACGCTGGTAGTGTATTAGAAACATTGTGTCAAGTTATCTACAACCGGATATTAACAAGCTCCCATCTGCCACATAACCGCGGGCACGGCTTTCGAAAGTTCAAACCCTGCAGGGGTGTTCCAACTTGACCCATTACAAGCCCACGATCCGCGGAGTCGCAACTCCAAAGTGGGAAGACCCGAGTATTCTCGGAATCCCGTGCTCAAGATATACCGAACTAAGGTAAGGCTAATCCAGCAAATCCTCCCGGCGTGCCGACACCCTGATAGTAGCCGCGCGTATCTCGTCTCAGGCCACGACCGGATGGGCGATCCCACAGGTTTTTACCAGACCTTGAGTTTCCTCGAGGTGGCCCCGCGTAACCCCCAGTTTGGACCAACACTCATGTGGAGCACTGGCCCGGGTTGTTGAATTAACAAAAAGGGTTTATAACTCCCTATGCAAGTTTAATTAGTTATTAGGCAAATAGTACCAATGTTGGGACTTGCTGGAAAAGACTTAGCACTTAGCGGTTTATCGAGGGGGTCCCATACACCCCAACCGTGTTAGGAACGCATAATCAAGGAACATAACACCGATTTATACGGTTCCTAACGGCATGAGTGGAACAAATCACCAAGCAAAAGGCTTAGCCTTCCACCCTTGCCAATATATAGATGATTTCATTTAAGCAATTATATAGTGTGATATAACCCAACCAAACTTCAACATGAAGCAAGCATCTTCGATCTTCACCTGCAACTAGCAATGCTATAAGAAGGGCTGAGCGAAGCGTACTTAGCCAAGCAATGGTTTGCATAGGTAGGTTGGTTAAACATGCAATGGTTACAAGTAGGAGGCTGACAAGAAGATCATGGCATCGAGGCAAAACTATAGAGCGGAACTACTAGCAACTAGGCAAAGATAGTAATGTTATCGGGGTTCGGTCATCTTGCCTGAAGAGAAGTCGTTCGGATCGTAAGAAGGGTCCTCGTGCTCAACCTCGTTGGAAACCTCGTGCTCGTACTCGAACTCGGTCTCGGCCTCCGGCTCTAAACAAAACAATCACACCAAGCACAAATCAACAAGATGCAATGCGCACTCGAAAAATGATGGATGCATGATGGATGCACTAAGGATGCACACGGAGCACGGAAAATAGCACTCAAGCAAAACACCTCAAAACATGATAACAATGTGATATTATGAATCTACACAGAGAATCAATCAAGTTTCATGTAAGATTCGCTGAAATCGGAGTTACGGGCTAAAAGTTATGCCCGAAACAAGAAATGAGCGAAAGCTGAAAATTACAGCAACATAGCAACTTCGGAGCTCAAAATAATTAAGCTACATCACTCAAACAACATGGCAAAGGACATGAACACAAACTAGACATATACTACAGCAACAGAGTCCAAAGGTGCACCCCCAAAGGAGTCACGGTTCAATAGCAATGAACTTGGACATATTGAACTTGGCAATAAAATTCTGGCTGCAGAATTTTATTGAAACTTTGGAGCAAAAGATAAACATGCTACAACCACTTAAATAGACATGTGAGGACATGAATGGAAAGCCAACAATATATACTACAAGGAACAATCAAGATCCACTCCAAAACTAACATGGTTTGTCCTAGAACATCACACGAACATGGCATCGGAACGTTACAGATTTCAGACTTAGTGAAAATCCACTAAGTCCTAAAACAGCAATTTCATCATGGCATCTAAAAGAGCATGTTTAAGTCACCTCGAAACTAAACATGGCAAGTGGTAAGCACCTCATCAAAGTACACATGATGGTGATTCCGAAACACACAAGCATGCTTCATGGAGATAAACACAACGATAGCAACGAGCTCAACAAGATGGCATTTCATAACAAGTGAAACAACATCACACGAACATGGCACTTTGCAACGATGATAACATGGCAAGAATAAATCTATCATGCATCCTATCACATACAACATGTAGATCATGGCAAGACGAACACGTGGACATGTCATTTGCATCATTCGGACAAACGAGCTAAAATATATCACATGGCAAAGATGACATGAAAACATCACATAACAACAGTTTATATCACGATGCACTTTTGCAACAGCAAAACAAGCACCTAGATGATCTCTAACATGCATGACACTAAAAGATGAAACGTAGTGCACGATCCCACGAACGTCTGGACATGCTACATGCGCGAAACGGAGCACCACACTAGAAGTTACAACAGTTTGAAAACAGCATCAGCAACTAAATAAACTGGGACTTAGAGATATTGCAACAACCTCAAAACTGGGGGAAAACAGGGTCAACGGGCCGGGGAAGCAGATCTGGGCGGCGGCTGGGCTGAGCGAAGACGGACCGCGGATCTGGAGGTGGAAGGGCCCGCGGCGGCGCGCGGTGCGGCGGCCCGGAAGGAGGCCCGATGGAGGCGGCGGCACGAGCGAGGCAGGCCCAGGCGCGGAGCTCGGCCTGGCCTGGCTGGGCGGAGGGAGGCGGCCCACTCTGTGGAGAGGAGCACTGGCCCGCGCGCGGCGGCGGCCTGGGGCGCCCGGTGGAGCGGTGGGCCGCTGGGACGAGGCCCAGCCGGGGCGGAGGCGGCGCGTCCTGGCCCAGGCGGAGGGGATCGGTTGGTGGAGCGGCGTCGGTCGTTGGAGGCCTGGCCTCGGTGCTGCGCTGCCAGGAGGATCGGTGCGGCGGGGTCGGGGCTGCCCCGTTCGCGGGATCTCGGTGGCGAGCGAAGGCCCAAGTGGCGAAGGGGAAGCCAGGCGATGTGGTCCAGGCTTGGGCCTGGCGATTGGCGGAGAGGGCGACGAGACCTGGAGATCCGCTGGGGGAGGCCCGAGCGGGATCCAGTTGGTGGAGGCAAACGACGAGGATGTGATCCTGCGAGCGATGCGTTGACTTCGGCAGGAGGCGGCTGCGGTCGATGGATCCGATCGGGATTTGATCCCCCGATCGATCCAGTGAGTTTCTCGGCGGCTGGAACGAGGAGGCTCGGTGGGATCTAGCCAAGTGGCTGGCAAGGGCTGGTTAGATCCAAAAAATGAGGGGAGGAAGGGGAAAAAAGATAGAGATGCCAAAAATTAGACTAGGGGGTTATATATATAGCAGGATTTAGGGTTAGGGGATTTAGGGGGTGTTAGGAGCCCTCCGATCGCGATCCGACGGATCCGATCGCGGGGGTAGTTTAGAAGGGCCTAGGAGAAGGTAGTGGACTGCAGTAGGGGTGTTTTTGGGACACAAAGTGAAGGCACTTTGGACCCACACAAATAACTGATAGGATAGCCAACGGAGTCCAAACGCGACGAGATTTGAGAGGCGGGTTGCACACAACAAAACAACAACACACACAACAACCTCGCGGCACACCGGCAACGTTACACGCCCGAACAACAAAGTAGGCCTACGGGACGTCACGGACACGTGAGGGAGCTCCGGAACGCGAAACGGACAACGGAAAGAAACACGCGGAACCGGATGCAACCGACAACACAAATGCAATGCAATGCACATGTCTACATGATATGAATGAATGCCACACACTCACACAACAAAACGACGAAAACCCGAAAGACTAAGAACCCGGAACAGAAATAGATGAAGCCGGAGATTTATTATATACCAAAAAGGGAAAGTATTACATCCGGGGCATTACAAACTCTCCTCTACTACAAAAAGATCTCGTCCCGAGATCTAGGACTGGAAAAAGGAAGGGTACTCAGAACGAAGATGATCTTCTCGTTCCCAGGTAGCCTCTCGGTCGGTGTGATGTGACCACTTGACTTCCAAGAATTTGATGGACTTGTTGCGGGTCTTGCGTTCGGTTTCTTCGAGAATAGCAACTGGGTGCTCTCGGTAGGACAGGTCTTGTTGAAGATCAATATCTTCAAACGGAATCATGCGCTCAGGTGCCTTGAAGCATTTGCGAAGTTGAGACACATGGAACACATCATGAACATTGGCGAAGTTTGAAGGGAGCTCAAGTTGATAGGCTAGGTCGCCTCTTTTTCCAAGAATCTTGAAAGGCCCGACGTATCTAGGAGAAAGCTTTCCTTTGATACCGAATATTTGGGTGCCTTTCATTGGAGGCACACGGAGATAGACGTGATCATCAATGTTGAATGCCAAATCACGATGCTTGCCATCATAGTAGCTCTTCTGACGCGACTGAGCGGCCTTGAGATTCTCACGTATGACTTTGCACATTTCTTCGGCTTCTGAGATCAAGTCATTGCCAAGAAGTTGACGTTCGCCTGTTTCAGACCAGTTGAGAGGGGTACGACACTTTCTGCCATAGAGGATTTCAAATGGTGCTTTGCATGCACTTGCTTGAAAGCTGTTGTTGTAAGAGAACTCGCCAAATGGAAGGCAGTCTTCCCATTTCATGCCAAAGGAGATGACACAGGCTCTGAGCATGTCTTCTAGAATCTGATTCACGCGCTCGACTTGACCACTAGTCTGAGGGTGAAAAGCAGTGCTGAACCTGATCTTAGTGCCCATGACGGACTGAAAGGAGTCCCAGAACCTTGATGTGAACAAGCTTCCACGGTCTGAGGATATAACTTGAGGAATGCCATGTAGGGACACAATTCTGGAAGTGTACAGCTCTGCCAATTGAGCTGCATTGATGGATTCTTTGACTGGCAGGAAGTGAGCGACTTTGGTAAGCTTATCAATCACCACAAAGATAGCATCATTTCCTCGCTTGGATTTAGGAAAACTAGTGACGAAGTCCATTTCAATGTGGTCGAACTTCCACTCTGGAATAGGAAGAGGTTGGAGAAGACCGGCTGGACGTTGATGTTCTGCTTTCACTCTTCTGCACACATCACATTCGTTCACGAATTGGGCAATCTCCCTTTTCATGCGTGTCCACCAGTACGACTGCTTGAGGTCTTGGTACATCTTGGAACTGCCGGGATGAATGGAAAGGAGAGAATCATGAGCTTCTTCCATTATGAGCTTCCTGAGATCACCTTTGGGAACAACGAGTCTGTCCTCGAAGAACAAGGTATCTCTCTCATCAACACGGAAGCACTTGTATTTCGGAATGCCCATAGCAATAGCATGTTTGACCTTCTTCACCATGGTATCACTGAGCTGGGCCTCACGGACTTGATCTTCCAAGGTAGGAGCAATTTGAAGATTTGCAAGAAAACCCTGCGGAACAACTTGAAGGTTGAGCTTCCTGAAAGCTTCACAAAGCTCAGGCTGGTACAGCTTGATAAGAAGGCTGTTGCAATATGCCTTTCTGCTCAAAGCATCTGCAATCACATTCGCCTTGCCAGGAGTGTATTCAATGCTGGGATTATACTCTTGGATCATTTCAACCCAACGAGTCTGACGGAGGGTCAGATGCGGCTGTGTGAATATGTACTTCAAGCTCTTGTGATCAGTGAAGATGTCGACCTTTCTGCCCAACAACAGATGTCTCCACGTAATCAAAGCATGTACCACAGCTGCTAGCTCGAGATCATGTGTGGGATAGTTCTTCTCACTTGGCTTGAGCTGACGAGAAGTGTATGCCACAATTCTCTTATCTTGCATAAGCACACCACCAAGACCTTGAAGAGAAGCATCACAGAAAACTTCATAGGGCTTGGATTCATCTGGAGGAGTCAGAACTGGAGCAGAGACAAGCTTTTCTTTGAGAGGTCTGAATGCCACTTCACACTCTGGAGACCAAAAGTATTTGACATTCTTCTGAAGCAAGTTGGAAAGAGGCTTGGCAATCTTGGAGAAGTTCTCAACGAACCTTCTGCAATAGCTGGCAAGACCCAGAAAACTGCGGAGCTGCTTGACGTTCTGAGGAGCTTCCCAGTTGACAATTGCTTCCACTTTCTCGGGATTAACCGCAATACCGTCAGCTGAGATGATGTGGCCCAGGTACAAAACCTTATCGAGCCAAAACTCGCACTTGGAGAACTTGGCATAGAATTTATGCTCTCGGAGTCGATCAAGAACCAGACGTAAGTGCTTTTCGTGATCTTCTTCATTCTTGGAAAACACCAGAATATCATCCAGATACACAAGCACAAACTCGCCAGTATAGGGGTTGAAGATGTAATGCATCATCCTTGAAAAGGTAGGAGGAGCATTGGCGAGACCGAAGGACATGACGGTATACTCGTATGAACCGTAGCTTGTTCTAAAGGCCGTCTTGGGAATGTCTTCCTCGCGAATGCGAATTTGATGATAGCCCATTGGGAGGTCAAGCTTAGAGAACACTTTAGCTCCTTTGAGCTGCTCAAAGAGTTCGTTGATGTTGGGGAGCGGATATTTGTTCTTAATCGTCTTCTTGTTCAATGGCCGGTAGTCAACACAGAGACGCTCCGTGCCATCTTTCTTCTTGACAAATAAGACACCACAGCCCCAAGGAGACGTACTAGGTCTGATGAGACCCATACTCTCCTGTTTATCAAGCTGCTTCTTCAATTACTTCAATTCATCCGGAGAGAGCTTGTACGGACGCCGGCATGCTGGCTCAGTACCCGACTCGAGTTCAATGACAAATTCCACCTGACGGTGTGGAGGCATGCCTGGAAGTTCTTCAGGAAAGACGTCTTGATATTCGTTCACCACCGGAATTTGAGATATTGCATTAATTTCGCCCTTATCATTGAGAGAGAAAAGCCTGATAGTGTTATCCCTGGAGGCAAAGATAATCACATCTTCATCAGGATGAGTCATCTTGACTTCCTTTTGAGCACAATCAATGTGAGCATCGTGCTGAGAAAGCCAATCCATTTCGAGGATGAGGTCGATGTCAGAATTACCAAGAACCACCGGAGAAGCCAAAAATCGATAATTACCCATGCGAATAGAAACATCCGGAGCAAATATCTTTGAATGCAATAGTTTGCCTGGAGAAACAACTGACAATTCCCTTGGCAAACTTCTGGTGACAATGTTGTGCTTGGATGCAAATGGATATGACATGAAAGAGCATGTAGCACCCGAATCAAATAACACTTTAGCAGGAAAAGAGTTCACTGGAAGGTTACCCAAAATGACATCAGAAGAATTCTCCGCTTGTGCTGCATTCATCAGATTGACCCTTGCAGACTTTGGATCATGCCTGACAATAGCTGAACTCACAGGTGGAGGAGGTGGAAGACGCTTCGGATTCGGACATCTGTTGGCATAGTGACCTTTCTGCGTGCATTTTTTGCAAGTCACTTCTGAGAGAGGACGGAAATGAGAACCACTTGACTTGGAACCTTGAGATTGAAACTGCTTCTTCGACTGGTTGCTCGGGTTGGGTGGGTGGGAGAAACCACGTCCACTAGAGTTCTTGTTGTTGGAGTTGTTGGAGTTGTTGGAGTTGTTGTATGGAGCTCGAATCACTGGAGGAGGAGGAAGCCAGAATTTCTGATGCTTCGAGACCATCTGAGACGATGAGGAAGAGTGAACGACATCTCGAATTCTCTTCTTAGAAGCCTCCATCTTAAGCTGAGCTGCTTCTTGTTTCAAAGCCATGTTATAGAACTTGTCGAATTCATCCGGCTCGAACAAGGTGAGAGCAAGTTGAAGTTCATCTTTGAGACCTCCACGGAACTGGTAGATTTTGCTCTTGGCATCAGGAATGTCTTGCTTAGCATAGCGGGCGAGGTTTTGGAACTTGACATTATACTGATAGACTGTCATGGAGCCCTGCTTCAGGTTGCGGAATTGCTCACGCATGCCCTCGATGACACTTGTTGGAATGTGGTGCGAGCGAAAATCCTTGCAGAAATTCTCCCAAGAGATCACTTGACCTGGCCTGGAGTCTTTGTACTGCTGCCACCAATCAGCTGCTTGATCTTTCAGTTGGAAGGCTGCAAACTTCACATAATCATCTTCCTTCACGTTACTGCACTCAAAATGCTTCTTTATGTCGGTTAACCAATCTTCAGCATCAAGAGGGTCGACACAGTAACTAAAAGCTTTAGGATTGTTGGCCAAGAACTGGTTGAGAGTAGCATGGTGCTGCTGGTTGAAGAAGTTGCCTTGGTTCCCTTGAACACCCTGATTAGCTTGATTAGCTTGCACCTGTTGCATCATCTGCATCAACAACTGGGTGTTCTGAGCTGTAGTCTGCATAATCGCTCTCCAAGCCTCAGGCGGAGGAGGAGGAGAAGGAGGACGATCTGGGACCTCTTCCACCTCTGGGTTAGCGTTGGGAACCTTTTTTGGAGCCATCCTGTAAGAGATGACCACGAATCAGCAATTGATTGACAAAAGGTATAAGCTGAATCAATGGAATGAATTGCAACAAGTCTTCACAATAATCATTCGAACAATAGAACGAATGAAATCATTCGAACAAGAGGAACGAATGAAATTCTCAGTTAAATGATAACATCAATCTTCACGAGAAGCCACATAGGGGACAAAAGGTAAATAAGAAAAACAACAAGGTACGGAAGAAACAAACACAAGAGAGGAGTTTCATTCTAACATCTTTGTGCTGAAAGCATATGAACGCGTTACGAAAAGGTTTTGCAATCCCCGGATCAGCATAGCCAAGGACCCTTTAAGATGCAACTCCTGATAGTAACATCGGTCATAAACCACTTCACTCAATGTAGAACCCCGAACTCACTAACCCGCATTCGTTGGAAGAATGCCTACGATCTACTGGATAAACCCACCTATAGATTTCCGAAAGATTCCAGTTATGCAATCAGGTGTTGGGGATACACGGGAAGCACCGCGCAATCAACTCTAAACCTACATCTAGGTGTATCCATCCTTCAACACATAACCAGTCTTTCTCGGAAACTGTGTACCTCGGACCTTCGAAAAGCATCCACTATAACAAGCTATGGCAATACTCCCGAACTACCTCCCCAGTACTGGGTGATGTCGGGGTTATCTTGCCACTGGCCGTATAGGAGAGATTTTCGATGTCGGCCGTCTTAAGTATTTAGTACTGCCGCGATATGCTTGTGATGACAATACCCCGAAGCTCAACTCCCCAGGACACTGCCACAACCCCTAATGTCAGGAGGCATCGAGAACAATATTCTCGTCACAAGAACATCGAAACAATCCCAGAATACTCGCGGGATTCCTAAAAAAAATTTGGTGCAATTTTTGAAAGTAGGAGAGACAAGAGTATTCGTCAGGAGTCCTCACCAGAGAGAAAGGAGATGAGAAGCAAAGAAATCCTACTCTCCGATATAATATAGGACTCAAAAAGTTTTCAGTGTGTGCCTAGACTCGACCGTCAACGATTCGATCAAACAGTGGGGGCTCCTAGGTCGGAGAAGGCTCTGAATACCAACTTGTAATGCCCAAGATGGAGTTATACCTCCTACGTGTCGAGGCACGACTTAAAGGCATAAATCCATCCTAGAATGATCTCAAGTTTGGTAATCTTTGCACATCTCATGTAAAATAGGGGATTGTAAACATAAATAGTTGGCTTACACTCGCCACGTCACACAATTACATAACATGTCTCAATCATCATACATTAGGAATATCACAACCCTCTAAGGGCAAAACCAAATGTCAAGATACCAAACTTAGATAAATAAACCACAGGCGGATCGAATCCTAGTAGGAGTCTCCACTACTGATCATCCGGATATCGAACATAGTACCGACTACGCTCCTCGTCATACTCCCAATCCAGCTCGGTGCCATCACCTGGATAGCTCACAACTGGACCTGCATCTGGTGTGGTGAAGTAACTATGAGCCACAGAGGACTCAGCAATCCCGTTCCTGGGTAACAAGACTATTTAAGCCTTGGGAGAGGATAAAGGCTTAAGAAAAGTATAAGTGTCTGCAGCAGCAACTAGCAACTAGCTTACGTGAGTGAGAGCGAGAAGAGAAAGCCTTGGTCGAGAAGTGATCACGAAGTGATCCTAGCTACAAGCTCATCAAACATAACCCCTCCGTGTTCAACTCCCGAATCCCTATTCGGAAATTGACAGTCACGGAACACACGCTGGTAGTGTATTAGAAACATTGTGTCAAGTTATCTACAACCGGATATTAACAAGCTCCCATCTGCCACATAACCGCGGGCATGGCTTTCGAAAGTTCAAACCCTGCAGGGGTGTTCCAACTTGACCCATTACAAGCCCACGATCCGCGGAGTCGCAACTCCAAAGTGGGAAGACCCGAGTATTCTCGGAATCCCGTGCTCAAGATATACCGAACTAAGGTAAGGCTAATCCAGCAAATCCTCCCGGCGTGCCGACACCCTGATAGTAGCCGCGCGTATCTCGTCTCAGGCCACGACCGGATGGGCGATCCCACAGGTTTTTACCAGACCTTGAGTTTCCTCGAGGTGGCCCCGCGTAACCCCCAGTTTGGACCAACACTCATGTGGAGCACTGGCCCGGGTTGTTGAATTAAGAAAAAGGGTTTATAACTCCCTATGCAAGTTTAATTAGTTATTAGGCAAATAGTACCAATGTTGGGACTTGCTGGAAAAGACTTAGCACTTAGCAGTTTATCGAGGGGGTCCCATACACCCCAACCGTGATAGGAACGCATAATCAAGGAACATAACACCGGTTTATACGGTTCCTAACGGCATGAGTGGAACAAATCACCAAGCAAAAGGCTTAGCCTTCCACCCTTGCCAATATATAGATGATTTCATTTAAGCAATTATATAGTGTGATATAACCCAACCAAACTTCAACATGAAGCAAGCATCTTCGATCTTCACCTGCAACTAGCAATGCTATAAGAAGGGCTGAGCGAAGCGTACTTAGCCAAGCAATGGTTTGCATAGGTAGGTTGGTTAAACATGCAATGGTTACAAGTAGGAGGCTGACAAGAAGATCATGGGCATCGAGGCAAAACTATAGAGCGGAACTACTAGCAACTAGGCAAAGATAGTAATGTTATCGGGGTTCGGTCATCTTGCCTGAAGAGAAGTCGTTCGGATCATAAGAAGGGTCCTCGTGCTCAACCTCGTTGGAAACCTCGTGCTCATACTCGAACTCGGTCTCGGCCTCTGGCTCTAAACAAAACAATCACACCAAGCACAAATCAACACGATGCAATGCGCACTCGAAAAATGATGGATGCATGATGGATGCACTAAGGATGCACACGGAGCACGGAAAATAGCACTCAAGCAAAACACGTCAAAACATGATAACAATGTGATATTATGAATCTACACAGAGAATCAATCAAGTTTCATGTAAGATTCGCTGAAATCGGAGTTACGGGCTAAAAGTTATGCCCGAAACAAGAAATGAGCGAAAGCTGAAAATTACAGCAACATAGCAACTTCGGAGCTCAAAATAATTAAGCTACAGCACTCAAACAACATGGAAAAGGACATGAACACAAACTAGACATATACTACAGCAACTGAGTCCAAAGGTGCACCCCCAAAGGAGTCACGGTTCAATAGCAATGAACTTGGACATATTGAACTTGACAATAAAATTCTGGCAGCAGAATTTTATTGAAACTTTGGAGCAAAAGATAAACATCCTACAGCCACTTAAATAGACATGTGAGGACATGAATGGAAAGCCAACAATATATACTACAAGGAACAATCAAGATCCACTCCAAAACTAACATGGTTTGTCCTAGAACATCACACGAACATGGCATCGGAACGTTACAGATTTCAGACTTAGTGAAAATCCACTAAGTCCTAAAACAGCAATTTCATCATGGCATCTAAAAGAGCATGTCACCTCGAAACTAAACATGGCAAGTGGTAAGCACCTCATCAAAGTACACATGATGGTGATTCTGAAACACACAAGCATGCTTCATGGAGATAAACACAACGATAGCAACGAGCTCAACAAGATGGCATTTCATAACAAGTGAAACAACATCACACGAACATGGCACTTTGCAACGATGATAACATGGCAAGAATAAATCTATCATGCATCCTATCACATACAACATGTAGATCATGGCAAGACGAACACGTGGACATGTCATTTGCATCATTCGGACAAACGAGCTAAAATATATCACATGGCAAAGATGACATGAAAACATCACATAACAACAGTTTATATCATGATGCACTTTTGCAACAGCAAAACAAGCACCTAGATGATCTCTAACATGCATGACACTAAAAGATGAAACGTAGTGCACGATCCCACGAACGTCTGGACATGCTACATGCGCGAAACGGAGCACCACACTAGAAGTTACAACAGTTTGAAAACAGCATCAGCA
This sequence comes from Secale cereale, assembly GCA_902687465.1. Classification (NCBI taxonomy): domain Eukaryota; kingdom Viridiplantae; phylum Streptophyta; class Magnoliopsida; order Poales; family Poaceae; genus Secale; species Secale cereale. Next base: position 254,272,126 of record LR738710.1, read on the forward strand.
ACTAAATAAACCGGGACTTAGAGATATTGCAACAACCTCAAAACTGGGGGAAAACAGGGTCAACGGGCCGGGGAAGCAGATCTGGGCGGCGGCTGGGCTGAGCGAAGACGGGCCGTGGATCTGGAGGTGGAAGGGCCCGCGGCGGCGCGCGGTGCGGCGGCCCGGAAGGAGGCCCGATTGAGGCGGCGGCACGAGCGAGGCAGGCCCAGGCGCGGAGCTCGGCCTGGCCTGGCTGGGCGGAGGGAGGTGGCCCACTCTGTGGAGAGGAGCACTGGCCCGCGCGCGGCGGCGGCCTGGGGTGCCCGGTGGAGCGGTGGGCCGCTGGGACGAGGCCCAACCGGGGCGGAGGCGACGCGTCCTGGCCCAGGCGGAGGGGATCGGTTGGTGGAGTGGCGTCGGTCGCTGGAGGCCTGGCCTCGGTGCTGCGCTGCCAGGAGGATCGGTGCGGCGGGGTCGGGGCCGCCCCGTTCGCGGGATCTCGGTGGCGAGCGAAGGCCCAAGTGGCGAAGGGGAAGCCAGGCGATGTGGTCCAGGCTTGGGCCTGGCGATTGGCGGAGAGGGCGACGGGACCTGGCGATCCACTGGGGGAGGCCCAAGCGGGATCCAGTCGGTGGAGGCAAACGACGAGGATGTGGTCCTGCGAGCGATGCGTTGACTTCGGCAGGAGGCGGCTGCGGTCGATGGATCCGATCGGGATTTGATCCCCCGATCGATCCAGTGAGTTTCACGGCGGCTGGAACGAGGAGGCTCGGTGGGATCTAGCCAAGTGGCTGGCAAGGGCTGGTTAGATCCAAAAAAATGAGGGGAGGAAGGGGAAAGAAGATAGAGATGCCAAAAATTAGACTAGGGGGTCTATATATATAGCAGGATTTAGGGTTAGGGGATTTAGGGGGTGTTAGGAGCCCTCCGATCGCGATCCGACGAATCCGATCGCGGGGGTAGTTTAGAAGGGCCTAGGAGAAGGTAGTGGACTGTAGTAGGGGTGTTTCTAGGACACAAAGTGAAGGCACTTTGGACCCACACAAATAACTGATAGGATAGCCAACGGAGTCCAAACGCGACGAGATTTGAGAGGCGGGTTGCACACAACAAAACAACAACACACACAACAACCTCGCGGCACACCGGCAACGTTACACGCCCGAACAACAAAGTAGGCCTACAGGACGTCACGGACACGTGAGGGAGCTCCGGAACGCGAAACGGACAACGGAAAGAAACACGCGGAACCGGATGCAACCGACAACACAAATGCAATGCAATGCACATGTCTACATGATATGAATGAATGCCACACACTCACACAACATAAGGACGAAAACCCGAAAGACAAAGAACCCGGAACGGAAATAGATGAAGCCGGAGATTTATTATATACCCAAAAGGGAAAGTATTACATCCGGGGCATTACAATGCTATAGTTATATGTCGCGCTACCCATCTTTTATTGTCAGCCCCTCTCCTTGTTGCCATGAAACCTCTAACCTTTGACACCTTCCTAGCAAACCATTGTTTGGCTATGTTACCCGCTTGCTCAGCCCCTCTTATAGTGTTGTTAGTTGCAGGTGAAGATGAAGATCGTTCCATGTTGGAACTTGTTGTTGGAATATCACAATATCTATTATTATTTTTAACACACCTATATACTGGGCATGGGTGGAAGGCTTGGCCTTTTGCTCGGTGTTTTGTTCCACTCATGCCATCTTAGGAGCCGATAAACCGGCATTATGTTCCTTGATTTTGCGTTCCTTACACGGTTGGGTATATGGGGACCCCTTGACAGTTCGTCTTTGAATAAAACTCCTCCAGCAAGGCCCAACATTGGTTTTAATTTGCCTCATAATAACAACTTAATTAAGTAATTAAATTGCATAGGGGGTCGCGTCCCCGAGTATTCTTTTCTACATAACAGGGGGGACCAGTGCTGATGGTGTTGGTCCCGAACGGGGAGACTGCGGGGCCACCTTGGGGAAACCCGAGGGCTGGTTTTACTCGTAGGATCACCTATCCGGTTGTGGCCTGAGACGAGATATGTGCGGCTACTATCAGGGTGTCGGCACGCCGGGAGGTCTTGCTGGACTTGTTTTACCATTGTCGAAATGTCTTGTGCACCGGGAATTCCGAGTCTGATCGGGCCTTCCCTAAGATAAGGGGTAATATTATTATTACTTCTGCTGATCGTGAGAGATTGTGATGGGCTAAGTTGGGACACCCCTGCAGGGTTATGATCTTTCGAAAGCCGTGCCCGCGGTTATGTGGCAGATAGGAATTTGTTAATGTCCGGTTGTAGAAAAATTGACAGTGGATCCAAAGTAAAACACACAACTGTGTGAGTAACCATGACTGTCTCTTTTCATTTTGAGAAGAGAACACGGTGGGGTTATGTTTGACTCGTAGGTAGTTCAGGATCTTTAGCGATTATTACTAGTTTGCGACCGTTTGCGTAGATGCTCATCTTATTCTTGTACTCGTAAGTTAGCTACCATATATTGCTTAGCCCCTGCTGCAACCTCACCACTTTACCTCTTCCTACCTATTAAGCTTTGATAGTCTTGTTACCCATGTTTATGGGATTGCCGAGTCCTCGTGGCTCACAGATACTACAACAACAGTTGCAGGTGGAGGTTTCCGATGACTTGACGTGAGAGCGATGTTCTTTTGTTGGAGTTCTTTCTTCTTCTTCTTCTTCAGTCTTGGGTTAGGTTCCGGGTCGGCAGCCTGGGATAGCAGATGGATGTCTTTGTGCTTTTCATGTTTGCATCCGTAGTCGGATGCTTGGTGTTGACGTTGTTATATTCATGTGACTCGTATGTATTGTTGTATCCCCCATGTATGTATGTAATGGTACGATGTAATGATATCCATCTTGCTAAGCGCCCGAAATGTGGTTGTGCCCCAATCACGTAAGTGTCACGTGGTCGGGATAGAATCACATCTTGGGCCTGACAAGTTGGTATCAGAGCCTCGACCGACCATAGGAGCCCCCTTGATTGATCGTAGCTTGGCCGTTGTTGAGTCTAGAAGAAAACTTTTCCAGAGTCTAGTTATATCGGAGAGTAGGAATTCTTTTACTCCTCAGCCTCTCGTCGCTCAGGTGAGGAATCTTGTCGTAGGTGTTTTGAATTGCCCCTCTTCCCCTTAAATTTTTTAGGATCGCGTGGTTAGTTTTCATTCGTTGCGTTGTCAGTTCTTTCATCTGGTGCATCTCTCGTCAAGTGGATTAAACCATCTTCTTCTTTGCAAGTTCAACCTCAGTTATTTTCAACCGACAGTGTTTCCCCGTCCGATGTGGTCTTTTCTTTTCCCACCCGCCCACCCTTTTGCTTCTCGGAGTCGGAGTTCTTAATCGAGTATCCATCCTACTCGTGTGAGTCTTTGCTTCATTTCATCAATTGTTTCAACCGGTGATTCCTCTTCTAGTTCGTCATCCTTCATCTCTTTTCTTCTCCGATGAGTTCTTCTCTCGTTTGATATTCTTCACCTCTTCTTCTTTTTCCGGTGGATTCAACTCAAGTATTCAGTGTTGTTCATATTCTTTCCCTCAGTTCAAATGTTTCCAATTGCTCGTTCACCTCTCGCCATTTAATTATTCCGGAGTTCTGAAGACATCTCAGGATATTCGTCTGTCGTCCAATTAATTCGAGGTTGTCACCTCATTCGAGTTTTTTTTTTCAATCGTTCCGGTGCATCATCTCCTTTCGATCCTTTTCAATGGTGTTTTCTCTTCGGTGGGCTCATAACCCACATGTCTTTTTCCAGGATCTTACCTGACTCTTCTATTTTCCCGGAGTATTCTTAAATTATTTTCATCGTTGGTTCAACCTTTCTTCTTTCATTCTTCCGGAGTATTTCAGGAATTCTTTTCATTGTGTTCCTCCGAAGGCCATCATTTCGGAAGATTTCTTCGTTCTTAGTTTTCAACTTTGCCCTCCAAATATTCTTCATTGATGCCTCTTCGTTCGTCTCTAATACGTCCGGTGCTTTGTTCAAGTATTTTTTTAATCAGTTCACAATCTCTTCGTTCTCGTCATTCAAAATTCCTCAAGTGCATATTCTCCCGGCGATTCATCGTATTCACTTAATTTCAATTCTTACGGTGGTTTGTTCATTTTCATCACTCGATTTAATTCTTCCCGGTGGTTCGTTTCTTTTATTCACTCGGTTTCAATTCCTTATGGTGGTTCGCTCAAAAGAGTTCTTTTCCAGTGTTATCATATCAATCCATTCTTTTTATTCCTATCCCACCGGTGTTTCATGAAGATTTCGCAAATTCACGATATATCCCTCTTTAATCTTTTTCAACTCGAATAAGTGGTATGCTAATCCATTGCTTCTCATCAATTTATTGGTGGAGGTTAAGCATAACTTAATTCTTATTCTCTTTGTGGAGTTGATTAACTCCTTCCTTCGGAGTTTATTCTTGATGAATAAATTATAATTCCAAGTCCTTTCATCTTTTCTTTTCGGAATTCTTAGTTTCTCAGCTATCTCGTCGGACCTCGTCTAAATCATCGCAATGCTTTAATCTTATTCTTTTCATCTTTTATAATTCTTTTGTTACCGGAGTTCTTCACGGTGGTTCTTCATGATTTAACTCATTCCTCAAATATTCATCAAATTCTTTGGAGAAGCTCAAGCATTATTCTTTTGTGTCTCAGAATGCAAATAATTCTCCTTATTCCTTTGAAGTGGAGTTTTGCATTTCTTATTCTCAGCTAATCCATCTTTTCGTTGCGGTAGTATTTCACCTCAAGTTTTGGGATGATTTCAATAAGTCCACAACAAGTTAATTTTTTTTGTTGATTTTCTAAACAACTCCGTTCAAGTCTTTCCCTTATAAATTCTCGTTCATGTCACTCATGCTCAAATTTGTCATTTTCTTCTCCGTTCTTCCCATTCCATTCTTTAATTCTTTCGGAAGCATTTTCTTGTTCATTTCGTCATGTTTTTATTCCATCTTCTCAAGCTCATATTCAATTCCTTCCATGTCCAACCGGAGTGCTGGTGAAATTCTTTCATTCTTGTTCCTTGGCTATTTCGTTATACCGGTGCAGTGTCATATTCTTTTTCGGTCATGAATCTCTTGTTTCGTGCCTTTCAACCTTGTGGTTCTCGTCATATTCCTTGTTCCTTTTGTTTAACAAAGTCTTTGCAATTTCTTTCATCTCCGTTGTATCCTTTCTTTCAAGTTCCTCAACCTCTCAAGGTTCATTGGTTTCACTATTTTGTTCTCGAAGAACTTTGTTCTTCCTTTTCTCTTCCGTTTCGTTCCTAAGATCTCGGGACGAGATATCTTGTTAGTAGGGGAGTGTTGTGACACCCCGAGACCGGTGCGCCAGGTGTCAGCCAGTCATTCGTCGTCGTTGCCATGTTATCTGCTTGCATGTTGCATTTTGCTATGTCATCGTGTGCATTGCATCATCATGTTTTCAAAACTTGCATCCGTCCGAGTCCGCCTGTCCTTTCCGTTGTCCGTTCTGAGCCCAGACACACTTGCACACGCCCGCGGCGCCTCCGAATATTTATTTTATGAGTGGCCAGAAAATGTTCTCGGAATGAGCGGAAACTTGGCGTGTGGTCTTATTATAGCATAGGTAGACCGCCTGTGAAGTTTCGTCACGTTCGGAGTTCGTTTGATAGCCCATCGGTTAACCGTGTTAACCGCCGGAAGCCTTTGCCCTTTTGGCCCAACACCCCTTCACACAGCCCCCAAGCCAATTCTAACCCCCTCCATCTTCTTGGCCGTTCGATCACAATCGCGTGGCCGCGAACGGCTCCTCATTTGGACACTCCTAGCTCCCTATGCCTATATAAATAGCCACTCCCCCGAAATTCGCGGTGCAACCCTAGCCATCTTCCTCCTCGCGCAGCCGGACACGTCCGTCCCGAGGCGGACATGTCCAGCCTCCACCTCACTCCGACCAATCCGCAGCCGCCATGTCAGCTCCGCCGCAGCTCTCATCCAATCCCGCAAGGCCACGTCGCCAGCCGCCAACCTCCCCGCGCCAAGCCCGTCCCCGGCCCGCCCCGGGCCGGATCTGGGCCCCGAGGCCCGCCGTCGCCCGAGCGCGCCCGAGCCGCTCCGCGCGCTGCGCCGTAGCGCTCCTCCGCCCTGCTCCTCCCGAGCTCGCTGTCCGGCCTCCCGCTGGCCCTCCTCCGCGCCGCCGCTTGCCGGAGCTTCGCCGGGATCCGCCGCCACCACTCCAGCGAGAGGGGCTGAGAACTCGCCGGAGTTCACACCCCGCCGCCTCAAACTCCACAGCGCCGGCCTCCTCCTCCCCGCTCCGGCTTAGAGCTCGTCGGAGCTTCGCCAGCTGCCACCGTCGTCGGGAATGGGGCCCCGACGCCAGATCCGCCTGCCCTGGCCCCGATCCATCTCCCTTCGGCCTGCACCTCGCCTCCCCTCGCCGGATCGGGCCGCTGTAGCCACCCCGCGACTCTTGCCGGCCCTCGCCTCCGTCGTCGTCCAACTGCCGGTCGCCAGCGCCTGGACCGGCCGGTTCGACCGATCCCTCCGGTTCGTGCTGGACCGGCCTGGTCCACCCCGGTCCACCTCGAGTCGACCGAACCGCCACCAGGTCGGCCCACGGGCCGCAAGGTGAGCGTCAACCCACTACCTCCTGCCCTTGCGTCTTTTAGTTATACTGCGCTGCTTGTTTTTTTTCTTCTGTCTTCGAAAACGACTAAGTCCCAGTAATTGCATATTTTGTTGCATACTTTGCATGGCTGTAAGTTTTTGTGTGATGATCCAAATTGAGTGAATAGTATGTCAAAATGATCATGGTGATATGCTCTACACTTTGTTCCATTGTGCCATGCTTGTTTGACTTCATTTTGATGCCCTAATCATTGTTGCAAGAGTGCTACTTGTTATAAACTGCTGTTACTTGTTATTCGATGCCATGTTTGAGATGTGATAACTTGGTGCATGTTTATCCAAATGGAGCATATGATATGTCAAAATGTTCATTGTGAAGTGCTTTACATGATGGTTGCTGTAGCATTCATGTTAGGTGTCATTTTGCCATGTTAATCTCTGTTGCAAAAGTGTATTTGGCTGTTAAGTGCTGAAACTTGTTATGAGATGCTGATTTCACTTGCTCATTGCTATTGGTGTGTTTGTCTTCATGCCACATGTCTAGATGTTTTAGAAGCACAATCATATGGTCTTTGCTGTGGTGCAATCCATTTTTCATGATATTCCTCGAGGAGACTTAAACAAGCTTGTAAACATGCCATGTCGTTATTGCTGTTTTATACTTAGTGAAAAAACTGCCAAGTCTGAAATCTGTTATATCCTGATGCTATGTTTGCTTGATGCCCCACTCAAATCCATGCTTGTTTTGGGGTGGCCAATGATCATGTCTTGTTGTCCATGTTATTGTCTATCCATTCATGCCCTTGTTTGCATATATGACCCGCTGTAGCTTATTTATTTCTTGCTCTCAAGTTACTATAAATTATACCTGTCAGGAATTTATCAGCATGTTCAATTTGGTGGAGCTTGTTGCTATTGACCCATGCCTCCTATGGAGTTGCTCCAATGGAGTTGTTTGCTGTATGATATGTCTACTACATGTCCATGCTCTTTATGTTCTTATTAGAGTTGATATGCTTGTTGTTTTGTGCCTCCGAAGGCAGCGTCGTGATGATGATTTTGCCTTCCCAGATTTTGGCTAAGTCTGGATAATTTTATTGCAACTTGCCATGCTTGTTTAAATATGTTCCAGCAAGCTTTTGGGTATGTTCTAAGTTCATGCTTGTTAAGTAACATGTCTACTTCACATCCATGCTTCTTGTTATCATGTTTGGGTGCTGTAGCTTATATTTATCTTGCTCCAAAGTTGCTATGAGGCTATTAACTTCAGCTTGTTGTTATATCTTGTTTCTTGTGTATGTGTTGAACCGCTGCTCCGTTTTGAGTGTGCCCTATATGAAACTTGTGTGATTTTTCATGTATAAGCATAATATCATGCTGTTTACATATTTGGAGTGGTTTCCTTGATGTTTGGGTGGATCTTGCACCGTTGCCATGCTTGCCTTGTTTTGCTCATATCTTCTAGGCCGTAGCTCCGAATTTAACAAACTTTATATGAAACTTGACTAGAATTTCGTGTAGATCATCATGGTGCATGTTAGCCTGCTGTTTAACAACTTTAACTTGAGGTTTATTCAGATCTGGACTAATTTCAAACTATGCATACGATGACTTACCGGATTTGTTGTATGTTGATTCCGGCCTCATTTAAACTTGTTGGGTGATGTTGTTTTTGAGTGCTTCCTACCTTGCCATGTAATGCATCATATATAGACTTGTCTTGCGTTATACTTGTTTGAGCATCTTGTCATGTTCTTGTGTTGTGTGTTTACCTTGTTGTGTGCTTTCTTCTCGCTAGTTCTTTTCCATTGCGATCGTGAGAATTCGTTCGTCTACATGTGGTTCGTCTTCGAGGCTTCTTCTTCGTCTCCTTCACGGATTCGTTCTTCTTCCTTGCGGGATCTCAGGCAAGATGACCATCACCTTGGATACCTTTACTATCATTGCCATGCTTAGTTGTCTCGATGCTATCGTTATATGTCGCGCTACCCATCTTTTATTGTCAGCCCCTCTCCTTGTTGCCATGAAACCTCTAACCTTTGACACCTTCCTAGGAAACCATTGTTTGGCTATGTTACCCGCTTGCTCAGCCCCTCTTATAGCGTTGTTAGTTGCAGGTGAATATGAAGATCGTTCCATGTTGGAACTTGTTGTTGGAATATCACAATATCTATTATTATTTTTGACACACCTATATACTGGGCATGGGTGGAAGGCTTGGCCTTTTGCTCGGTGTTTTGTTCCACTCATGCCACCTTAGGAGCTGATAAACCGGCATTATGTTCCTTGATTTTGCGTTCCTTACATGGTTGGGTATATGGGGACCCCTTGACAGTTCGTCTTTGAATAAAATTCCTCCAGCAAGGCCCAACATTGGTTTTAATTTGCGTCGTAATAACAACTTAATTAATTAATTAAATTGCATAGGGGGTCTCGTCCCCGAGTATTCTTTTCTACATAGCAGGGGGGCCAGTGCTGATGGTGTTGGTCCCGAACGAGGGCCGCGGGGCCGCCTTGGGGAAACCCGAGGGCTGGTTTTACTCGTAGGATCACCTATCCGGTTGTGGCCCGAGATGAGATACGCGCGGCTACTATCAGGGTGTCGGCACGCTGGGAGGTCTTGCTGGACTTGTTTTACCATTGTGGAAATGTCTTGTGCACCGGGAATTCCGGGCCTTCCCTAAGATAAGGGGTAATATTATTATTACTTCTGCTGATTGTGAGAGCTTGTGATGGGCTAAGTTGGGACACCCCTACAGGGTTATGATCTTTCGAAAGCCATGCCCACGGTTATGTGGCAGATTGGAATTTGCTAATGTCCAGTTGTAGAAAACTTGACAGAGGATCCGAAGTAAAACACACAACTGTGTGAGTAACCGTGACTGTCTCTTTTCATTTTGAGAAGAGAACATGGTGGGGTTATGTTTGACTCGTAGGTAGTTTAGGATCTTTAGCGATGATTGCTAGTTTGCGACCGTTTGTGTAGATGCTCATCTTATTCTTGTACTCGTAAGTTAGCCACCATATATTACTTAGCCGCTGCTGCAACCTCACCACTTTACCTCTTCCTACCTATTAAGCTTTGATAGTCTTGTTACCCATGGTTATGGGATTGCTGAGTCCTCGTGGCTCACAGATACTACAACAACAGTTGCAGGTGCAGGTTTCCGATGACTTGACGTGAGAGCGATGTTCTTTTGTTGGAGTTCTTTCTTCTTCTTCTTCTTCAGTCTTGGGTTAGGTTCCGGGTCGGCAGCCTGGGATAGCAGATGGATGTCTTTGTGCTTTTCATGTTTGCATCCGTAGTCGGATGCCTTGTATTGATGTTGTTGTATTCATGTGACTCGTATGTATTGTTGTATCCCCCATGTATGTATGTAATGGTACGATGTAATGATATCCATCTTGCTAAGCGCCCGAAATGCGTTTGTGCCCCAATCACGTAAGTGTCACGTGATCGGGATAGAATCGCATCTTGGGCGTGACAGAATGAGTACAGTGGTTCCCGAGCTCAGGATGAGAGCCCAGGAGGGTCAGGAGGCAAGGGTTCTTGCTCCTTTGTGCGAGGGCGGAGTCTCTGGATCTGATCAGCCTGCCTCCATAGTGGAGACCCGAGCTACTTATATAGGCGGCCCGGGTCCTCTTCCCCCGAAATGTTTAGGCAGGAAGGGATCCCACAACGGCCATTTTGAGCAGGAACACAAGGACGTTCCTATCCTGACAAAAGCGGTCTTCGCCTGCAAAGGGATCAGACGGTGACGCGGTGGTGGGCTCGATGGTGATATCCTCCCTATCGTCCTTGCGGTCTTCGGTCTTGTTGCACCAAAGGGGAAACCTTTGTCCCACTCCTCGGGAACCTGCGCCTGCGCTATCTCCTTTGCACCAAAATGGCAACTGCACCGCTGGCACGCGCTGGCGCGGTGCGTCACTGCTCGCGTCACTGCCTCCTCGTGAGGCAGGCTTGGCCTTGTATTCTCCGCCCCTCCGGAGCAACCTAGCCGAGGCCGCTCCTGAGGGGGTCTTGACGTCATTCTCCTTGCATGGTCTAGCCCCCTCGCGAGGGCCTTGAGCAGCTGGTCGATCAGCTGGGCCGTACCAGGCCGTAGTAGGAGCGCGCCGCGGCCCGTAGACAGGCAAGTCTGGGTACCCTGGTTCCCAGGACGCCGACAGTAGTAGTAAAAATATTTGGCGAGACGACCACGGCGCTACGATGAAGATCATGGTGTCAAGCCGGTGACGATAGAGATCATGACGATGCTTTGGAGATGGAGATCAAAAGCACAAGATGATGATGGCCATATCATGTCACATATTTTTATTGCATGTGATGTTTATCTTATTATGCTTCTTATTTTGCTTGGTACGGTGGTAGCATTATAAGATGATCCTTTACAAAATTTCAAGGTACAAGTGTTCTCCCTGAGTATGCACCGTTGCGAAAGTTTGTCGTGCTGAAACACCACGTGATGATCGGGTGTGATAAGCTCTACGTTCTAATACAACGGGTGTAAGACAGTTTTGCACATGTAGAATACTCGGGTTAAACTTGACGATCCTAGCATGTACAGACATGGCCTCGGAACACTTTAGACCGAAAGGTCGAGCGTGAATCTTATAGAAGATATGATCAACATGAGATGTTCACCAGTGAAAACTACTCCATCTCACGTGGTGATCGTACATGGTTTAGTTGATTTGGATCATGTGATCATTTAGATGACTAGAGGGATGTCTATCTAAGTGGGAGTTCTTTAGTAAGATTAATTGAACTTTAATTTACCATGAACTTAGTCCTGATAGTTTTTGCATATCTATTTTGTTGTAGATTAATGGCCCGTGCTACCGTTCCCTTGAATTTTAAAGCGTTCCTAGATAAAGCTAAGTTGAAAGATGATGGTAGCAACTACATAGTCTGGGTCCGTAACTTGAGGATTATCCTCATTGCTGCAAAGAAGAATTATGTCCTTTAAGCACCGCTAGGTGACATGCCTACTGCAGGAGCAACTCCTGACATTATGAACATCTAGCAAGCTCGTCCTGATGACTATTTGATAGTTCAGTGTGCCATGCTTTATGACTTAGAATCGGGAATTCAAAGATGTTTTGAACATCATGGAGCATATGAGATGTTCCAAGAGTTGAAGTTAATATTTCAGGGGAAATGCCCGAATTGAGAGATATGAAGTCTCGAATAAGTTCTATAGTTGTAAGATGGAGGGGAACAGTTCTATCAGTGAACACTTACTCAGAATGTCTAGGTACTACAATAACATGACTCAACTTGGATGCAAAGTTGATTAAGATAGTGTTATTGATAGATTCTTCAATCACTGGCACCAAGCTATAAAGGCTTTGTGATGAACTATAATATGCAAGGGATGCAAAAGACTATTCCCGAGCTCTTTGCTATGCTCAAAGCTGCGGAGGTAGAAATCAAAAAGGAGCATCAAGTGTTGATGGTTAACAAGACCACTAGTTTCAAGAAAAAGGGCAAGGGAAAGAAGCGGAACTTCAAGAAGAATAACAAGCCAGTTGCTACTCCCACGAAGAAACCCAAGTCTGGAGCCAAGCCTGAAACTGAGTGGTTCTACTACAAAGGGATTGGACACTGGAAGCAGAACTGCCCCAAGTATTTGACGGATAAGAAGGATGGCAAAGTGAACAAAGGTATATTTGATATACATGTTATTAATGTGTACCTTACTAATGCTCGTAGTAGCACCTGGGTATTTGATACTGGTTCAGTTGCTAATATTTGTAACTCGAAATAGGGGCTACAGATTAAACAAAGATTAGCTAAGGACGAGTTGACGATGCGCGTGGGAAATGGTTCCAAAGTCGATGTGATCGCCGTCGGCACGCTACCTCTACATCTACCTTCAGGATTAGTTTTAGACCTAAATAATTGTTATTTGGTGCCAGCGTTGGGCATGAAAATTATATCTGGATCTTGTTTGTTGCGAGACAGTTATTCATTTAAATCAGAGAATAATGGTTGTTCTATTTATATGAGTAATATCTTTTATGGTCATGCACCCTTGATGAATGGTCTATTTTTGTTGGATCTCAATCGTAGTGATACACATATTCATAATATTGAAGCCAACAGATGCAAAGTTGATCATGATAGTGCAACTTATTTGTGGCATTGCCATTTAGGTCATATTGGTGTAAAGCGCATGAAGAAACTCCATGCTGATGGACTTTTGGAATCACTTGATTATGAATCACTTGGTGCTTGCAAACCATGTCTCATGGGAAGATGACTAAAACTCCACTCTCCGGAACAATGGAGCGAGCAACTCACTTATTGGAAATCATACATATTGATGTATGCGGACCAATGAGTGTTGAGGCTCGCGGCGGGTATCATTATTTTCTGACCTTCACAGATGATTTGAGCATATATGGGTATATCTACTTGATGAAGCACAAGTCTGAAACATTTGAAAAGTTCAAAGAATTTCAGAGTGAAGTAGAGAATCATCGTAATAAGAAAATAAAGTTTCTACGATCTAATCACGGAGGCGAATATTTGAGTTACGAGTTTGGCCTTCATTTGAAACAATGTGGAATAGTTTCACAACTCATGCCACCTGGAACACCACATCGTAATGGTGTGTCCGAACATCGTAACCGTACTTTATCAGATATGGTGCGATCTATGATGTCTCTTACCGATTTACCACTATCGTTTTGGGGTTATGCTTTAAAGACATCTGCATTCACGTTAAATAGGGCACCATCTAAATCCGTTGAGACGACGCCTTATGAACTGTGGTTTGGCAAGAAACCCAAGTTGTCATTTATTAAAGTTTGGGGCTGCGATGCATATGTGAAAAAGCTTCAACCTGATAAGCTCGAACCCAAGTCGGAGAAATGTTTCTTCATACGATAACCAAAGGAAACTGTTGGGCACACCTTCTATCACAGATCCGAAGGCAAGATATCCGTTGCAAAGAATGGATCCTTTCCAGAGAAGGAGTTTCTCTTGAAAGAAGTGAGTGGGAGGAAAGTAGAACTTGATGAGGTAATTGTACCTTCTCCCGAGTTGGAAAGTAGTACATCACAGAAACTAGTTCTAGTGATTCCTACACCGATCAGTGAGTAAGCTAATGATGATGATCATCAAACTTCAGATCAAGTTACTACTAAACCTTGTAGGTCAACCGGAGTATGTTCCGCGCCAGAGTGGTATGGTAACCCGGTTCTGGAAGTCGTGTTACTAGACCATGATGAACCTGTGAACTATGAGGAAGCGATGATAAGCCCAGATTCCGCAAAATGGCTTGAGGCCATGAAATCTGAGATGGGATCCATGTATGAGAACAAAGTGTGGACTTTGGTTGACTTTCCCGATGATCGGCAAGCGATTGAAAATAAATGGATCTTTAAGAGGAAGACTGACGCCGATGGTAACATTACTGTCTACAAAGCTCGACTTGTTGTGAAAGGTTTTCGACAAGTTCAAGGAGTTGACTATGATGAGACTTTCTCACCCGTAGCGATGCTTAAGTCTATCCTAATCATGTTAGCAAGTGCCACATTTTATGATTATGAAATCAGGCAAATGGATGTTGCTACCTCTTGAGCTTGCGTTGTATTCCCTTGAAGAGGAAAGGGAGATGCAGCACAGTAGCGTAAGTATTTCCCTCAGTTTTTGAGAACCAAGGTATCAATCCAGTAGGAGACCACGCGCGAGTCCCTCACACCACCACAAACAAATAATAACTTCGCAGCCAATGCGATAAGGGGTTGTCAATCCCTTTACGGTCACTTATGAAAGTGAGATCTGATAGAGATGATAATTATATTTTTGGTATTTTTAGTTTAATAAAACAGCAAATAAAAGCAAGAAAAGTAAAGTAGATGTAGATTGATATGTTGAGAATAGACCCGGGGGCCATAGTTTTCCCTAGTGGCTTCTCTCATGATAGCGGTATTCTACGGCGGGTAAACAAATTACTGTCGAGCAATTGATAGAAAAGCGAATAATTATGAGACTATCTAGGCATGATCATTGTATATATGCATCACGTCCGAGACAAGTAGACCGAAACGATTCTGCATCTACTACTATTACTCTACACATCGACCGCTATCCAGCATGCATCTAGTGTATTGATTTCATAAGAACAGAGTAACGCCTTAAGCAAGATGACATGATGTAGACGGATAAACTCAAGCAATTTGATGAAAACCCCATCTTTTCATCCTCGATGGCAACAATACAATACGTGCCTTGCTGCCCCGACTGTCACTGGGAAAGGACACCGCAAGATTGAACCCAAAGCCAAGCACTTCTCCCATTGCAAGAACTATAGATCTAGTAGGACAAACCAAACCAATACTTCGAAGAGACTTGCAAGGATATTATGAGCACCCATAAAAAGTTCAGAGAAGAACCAAATATCTTTCATAGATAACCTGATCATAAACTCACAATTCATCGGATCTCAACAAACACACCGCAAAAAGAGATTACATTGAATAGATCTCCTCGAAGACTGGGTAGAACTTTGTATTGAGATCCAGAGAGAGAGAAGAAGCCATCTAGATACTAGCTATGGACCCGAAGGTCTATGGTAAACTACTCACAACTCATGGTGAGGGCGATGATGATGATGATGAAGGCCTCCGTGATGGATCCCCCTCCCGGATCAGGCTCCAAGATGGCATCTCCACGAGAACAGAAGCTACAGCGGTGGAATTAGGGTTTTCTCTCTGCGTATGGAGTTTCTGGGGTACGTAGGTATATATAGGAATAAGGAGGGCACCGGGGGCCACAGGGGACTGCCTCGAGGCAGGGGGTGCGCCCTGGGAAGGGTGCGCGCCCCCACCCTAGAGGGTAGGCCCTCTATCCCCTGACTTGGTCCTGACGTTTCCCGAGCGTGATTTCCTCCAAAAATATCTCTCGCGAAGGTTTCATTCCGTTTGGACTCCGTTTGATATTCCTTTTCTTCAAAACCCTGAAATAGGCAAAAAAACAACAATCTGGACTGGGCCTTTGGGTTAGTAGGTTAGTCCCAAAAATGATATAAAAGTGAATGATAAATCCCATTAAACATCCAAGACTTCATAAATAATAGCATGGAACAATAAAAAATTATAGATACGTTGGAGACATGTCAAGCATCCCCAAGCTTAATTCCTGCTCGTCCCCGAGTAGGTAAATGATAAAGAAAGAATTTTTGATGTGGAATGCTAACCAATATAGTTTTTCAATGTAATTCTCTTAATTGTGGCATGAATGTTCAGATCTGAAAGATTCAAGATAAAAGTCTATATTGACATAAGAAATAACAATACTTCAAGCAATACTAACAAAGCAATCATGTCATCTCAAAATACCATGGCTAAAGAAAGTTATCCCTACAAAATCATATAGTCTGGCTATGCTCCCTCTTCATCACACAAAATATTCATATCATGCACAACCCCGATTTCAGCCAAGCATTTTTTTCATACTCTATTTTTTCCAAACCTTTCAACTTTCACGCAATACATGAGCGTGAGCCATGGATATAGCACTATGGGTGGAATAGAGGTGGTTGTGGAGAAGACAAAATGGAGGGAGATAGTCTCACATCGACTACGTGTATCAACGGGCTATGGAGATGCTCATCAATAGATATCAATGTGATTGAGTAGGGATTGCCATGCAACGGATGCACTAGAGCTAAATATGAATGAAAGCTCAACAAAAGAAACTAGTGGGTGTGCATCCAACTTGCCTGCTCACGAAGACCTAGGGCATTTGAGGAAGCCCATTGTTAGAATATACAAGCCAAGTTCTATAATGAAAATTCCCACTAGTATATGAATGTGACTAATCATGAGACTCTCTACAATGAAGATCATGGTGCTACTTTGAAGCACAAGTGTGGAAAAAGATAGTAGCAATTGTCCCTTCTCTCTTTTCTCTCATTTTTTTGGAGGGGCTTTTCTCTCTCTCCTTTTTAATTAGCCCCCCTCTATTTTTTGGGCCTTTTCTTATTGGCCTTTCCTCACACGGGACAATGCTCTAATAATGATGATCATCACACTTTTTGTTACAACTCGAAATTACAACTCGATACTACAACAAGTATGACTCTACGTGAATGCCTACGGCGGTGTACCGGCATAAGCAAAGAATCAAGCGCGACATATATGAAAAATTATGCATGGTGGCTTTGCCATAACTACGATGTCGACTACATGATCATGCATGGCACTATGACAATATGATGCGTGTCATATGGACGGAACGGTGGAAAGTTGCATGGCAATATATCTCGGAATGGCTATGGAAATGCCATGATAGGTTGGTACAGTGGCTGTTTTGAGGAACAATATGGTGGCTGTTTTGAGGAAGGATATACAGTGGGTTTATGGTACTGGTGAAAGTTGCGCGGTACAAGAGAGGCTAGCAATGGTGGAAGGATGAGAGTGCGTATAATCCATGGACTCAACATTAGTCATAAGAACTCATGTACTTATTACAAAAATCTACGAGTCATAAAAAACAAAGCAATCAACGCATGCTCCTAGGGGGGAGGTTGGTAGGAGTTAACCATCGCGCGCCCCCGACCTCCACACAAAGGTTGGCACTCTACAAATACCTCAGGCTCTAACTTCGTCACATAGCGGTTCACCATACGTGCATGATACGGGAATCACTAACCTTAACACAAGTATTTCTCAATTTCATAATAACTCCACTAGCATGACTCTAATATCCCTATCCTCATGTCTCAAAACAATTATCAAGCATCCAACATCTCATTCTATTCAATGCACTTGGTGTGAAAATTTTACTACATTGGCATTGGATGTTTATCATGTGAAGACTAGTTTCTTTAGCCTAGACACATTACCATGCTGTTTTAATAGACTCTCAAATAGATATGAGTGAAGCATGAGAGTTCAACAATTTCTACAAAATATTACCACCACCGTGCTCTAAAAGATATAAGTGAAGCACTAGAGCAAAAACTATTCAACTCAAAAGATATAAGTGAAGCACATAGAGTGTTCTAATAATTTCTAAGCCATGTTTAACTGTCTCAAATAGGTGTGTACAACAAGGATGATTGTGGCAAACTAACAAGCAAAGAGTCAAATTATACAAGACGCTCCAAGCAAAACACATAGCATGTTGCGAATAAAAATATAGCTCCAAGTATAGTTATCGATGGATGAAGACGAAAGAGGGAATGCCTTCCCGGGGCATTTCCAAGCTTAGGCTTTTGATTATCTTGAATTTACTTGGGGTGCCATGGGCATCCCCAAGCTTAGGCCTTTGCTACTCCTTGTTCCATAGTCCATCAAAGCAATACTCAAAACTTGAAAACTTCACAACACAAAACTTAGACAAAAATTCTCGTGAGCTCCGTTAGTAAGAGAAAGCAAACCACTACTCAAAGGTACAGCAAGGAATTCATTATTTGTTTAAATTGGTGTTAAACCTACTGTACTCCAAGTTCTCTATGGTTCGTATCCTCCAATATTACTCATAGATGCATCGGAATAAGCAAACAACACACGAAAAACAGAATCTGTCAAAGACAGAACAGTCTGTAGTAATCTGCACGGTTCGCCTACTTCTGGAACTCCAAAAAATTCAAACTAAATTGTTAAATTTGCGCAATTTGTCTACGAATCATCATCAAAAAGAATCAACTAAAAATCACTCTCCAGTAAAATCCCATGACTACTTTAGTGAGCGCTAATGATTATGCTTTTCACAGCAAGATCATATAAACTTCACACAAGACTTTTCAAAGGTTCTACTTGGCACAAACACTAAACAAAACATGAAACCACATCTAATCAGAGGCTAGATGAAATACTTATTCCCTAACAGCAACAAAAACAAAAAGCATAAAATTGGGTTGCCTCCCAACAAGCGCTATCGTTTTACGCCCCTAGCTAGGCACGATACAAGATAGATCTAGTTATTGCCATCCTTGGAAGGCAATTCTTTGATTAAGCACTTTGATTCTTAGGCACTTATTTGTCCCTAACAATAATCAAACTCTTGGGTAAGATATCAAGAGATTCTAAAGTGTAAAAAGGGTCTCTTGCAAAAGTGAGAAAATTAGGGTGAACACTTATGGATTTGAGGTCCGCAATTCTAGATGTTTCACCCTTGTCTTTAGGGACATACACGAACTTAGATAATTTAGTAGTAGAGGTGTTTGGAGTGGTTTTTATAGCGGAAAGAGCAAAACCTACATTAGTGATAACATCCTCAAGCTTATTGATTCTAGTAGAATCCTGATCTAGCTTTTCTTTAATTATGGGTTCCTTTTCCTTAAGATTTTTCAGAACCACTCCTACCTTAGATCCATATTGGGTAATTTCATTGTGAATTTTTCTATCCAAGTTCTCTACCAGTTCTACCGTAGCAACTTTGTTCTCAATAATTTCTAACCTTTGCATAACATGCTCCAAAGTTAAAACGGTCCCATTAACCATAAGAGGTGGTGAGCCAATTAATTCAGTCATAGCTTTATAAGAATCAACGGTGTGGCTACCCAAGAAGTTCCCTCCGGTAATGGTATCTAAGATAAATCTATTCCGTGGAGTTATGCCAACATAAAAATTGCGAAGAAGCACGGAAGTGGAAAGCTTCCTATTAGATCTATTGTGAGCATTGCAAATTCTATACCAGGCATCTTTTAAGTTTTCTTCCTCCCTTTGTTTAAAGTTGAGGATCTCACTCTCGGGAGTGGTGATAATGATAGGTGTGTTAGACATGATGACAAGCAAGCAGGCATCACACGAGCAGACAAGAAGCAAGTGAACGATAAACACATGACGGAAGAAGGGCGAATAAAATGGCAAGGGTGAAGTGGGGGAGAGGAAAACGAGAGGCAAATAAATGTAATGCGAAGGATAAGGGTTTGTGATAGGTACTTGGTATATGTCTTTTGTGTAAGCCTCCCCGGCAACGGCGCCAGAAATTCTTCTTGCTACCTCTTGAGTTTGCGTTGTATTCCCTCGAAGAGGAAAGGGAGATGCAGCACAATAGCGTAAGTATTTCCCTCAGTTTTTGAGAACCAAGGTATCAATCCAGTAGGAGACCACGCGCGAGTCCCTCGCACCTGCACAAACAAATAAGAACTTCGCAGCCAACGCGATAAGGGGTTGTCAATCCCTTTACGGTCACTTACGAGAGTGAGATCTGATAGAGATGATAGTTATATTTTTGGTATTTTTAGTTTAATAAAACAGCAAATAAAAGCAAGAAAAGTAAAGTTGATGTAGATTGATATGTTGAGAATAGACCCGGGGGCCATAGTTTTCTCTAGTGGCTTCTCTCATGATAGCGGTATTCTACGACGGGTAAACAAATTACTGTCGAGCAATTGATAGAAAAGCGAATAATTATGAGACTATCTAGGCATGATCATTGTATATAGGCATCACGTCCGAGACAAGTAGACCGAAACGATTCTGCATCTACTACTATTACTCCACACATCGACCGCTATCCATCATGCATCTAGTGTATTGAGTTCATACGAACAGAGTAATGCCTTAAGCAAGATGGCATGATGTAGAGGGATAAACTCAAGCAATATGATGAAAACCCCATCTTTTTATCCTCGATGACAACAATACATTGTGTACCTTGCTGCCCCTATTGTCACTGGGAAAGGACACTGCAAAATTAAACCCAAAGCCAAGCACTTCTCCCATTGCAAGAACTATAGATCTAGTAGGCCAAACCAAACCAATTATTCGAAGAGACTTGCAAGGATATTATGAGCACACATAAAAAGTTCAGAGTAGAACCAAATATCTTTCATAGATAACTGTGGGGACCCCGACTTAGAAGTTGAGATCACCGAATGCACGTGTACAGTGATCCCAGAGATTAATGCTCACTGAACACACAGAAGCTGAAATAACAAGAGTCTTACATCCATACAAATAGTCTTACACGAATTAAGGCCATTATGGCCAAGTCTTACATAGATAGAGCCTCACAGGCTGAATAGCAAATACTCAAATATCGGAAGTCTTCGATAAAGCGGGTAGAACCCACGCCATCTGCCTTAACCCTACAGGCATTCTGACTGGGATAGCGTCCTAGTTCGCATGGTCGTCTCCAAAGAACTCTTCCTCATAATCCTGCTCTTCCATGCCTGGCCAATTAAATAACCAGTGGCAAGCCAATGAGTACTTTGAATGTACTCGCAAGCAACCCATGATGTGGTTCAAGTAACAATGCAATTGAATAAAAATGCACGATCTAGGAGGAGGCTAGAACAATATGTTATCATCAAGCTTATGCATCAATAACCTCGTGTAACCTCGAGAACAGGTTACCGACATCAACATGAATATGATTCATCTCACTGAGTCAAGTCACCATCTTGACTCATCACACACAATGTATCACCAAAGAAGTAAAATTCTGGACATAGTTTAAGTAGCACCACCCAACTGTCCATGACCGTGGACACGGCTATTCGAATAGTTTTACACTCTGCAGAGGTTGCGCACTTTACCCACAAGATCCGGGGAACTTCCGTGTCATCCACGACCCGCGGTGCCTCAAGTACCCGGGGTAAGCACCCGGTCATTACCTTTCCTTAGACGACACTAACATAGAGTCCACTCGTTGGCACACGGCCTTGGGGTACAAACAATAGATCACGGGACCTGCCCTAATTCAATGTTTACGCGTACCCGAAGGGACCAACGGTGTGTCCGGTGCCCTGTAAAAACAGTCATGGCCGTCTATCCAAGCACGACCCCGTCCCGGGAAAGACCTCAAGTCTTCCCGTCACTAGTAATGCGGGCACCATGCTAGTATCGATCTAAGTAATCAATAAAGCCCCGTCCCATAAGGGGTAGTGTGGTTGCACATGTTTGGTTGGGATGGTAGTCACACATAAATCTAATCCATCATTCCACCATGCACATGATATTACCGGCACATCACTTCTTTCTCAAGTGATGACCTAACACTTCATCACCTTCGGGCATTAGGGGCACCCGATGGGTTCATGCAAAGTTTCCACTACGGGGGTTCATATCACACATGCATCATATGAGCATCAAGACCAACTATTGCATGTCATCTAGCATGTAGCAAGATCAACAATAAAGCATGCATCATGTGGTGGTTCATCTAGGTTACCATCGTAACCCTAATCATCATGTATCGGAAACCAACGGGTTCCGAGGAACAAGTGTATCATGGTCAAAGGGCTGCTTGCCTGGATTGGCTTGGTCTTCAAAGTCTTCAAGTCCTTCTCCTTCTTCTTCCACAGCAACCTCGTCAAATACGGGATCTATACGTCGCATAACAACCATGGAAAAATAAGAATACAAATAAAACAGAAAAACCAAAGTGCTCAGAAAAATGTCAACTCATTTTTGTAAAATACTAGAGAGTTTTCTAAGATGGGGAAAATCTTAGTTGAAGTTTTGGAGTTGCAGAATAGGACATATTGATTTTTGAACAGGAGTTATACTGCTCAAATTTGAATTTAAATTTGAACAGTACAGAAAAGTTTCATGGATTTGAATGAAAGTAGTACCATTAAATAGGTTGGAATATTACAAGATTTTAGGAGTTGGAAATAATTAATTTGGATCAATATTCTTTTCTGCATAAATGTTTGAAACATTAACAGAAAAGAAAAAGAAAAAGGGTTCCTGTGCACTAGGCCAGAAGTGGCCACAGTGCACGGCCCAAACGGCTCGGCCTGGCCGCACGGAGCCAGCGCGCGCGCACGTCAGGTTTCAAACCTGACGGGCGGGGCCCGTGGGTCAGTGGCTCAGAGGAGGGGAGAGAGGTGGGAGGATGACAGGCGGGGCCCGCCTGTCATCCCTAACCCCGCGGTCACGGCGGCGGCGAGCTCACCGGCGTCGACTCCGGCCACGGCGATGGCAACAGAGGCCAGGGACGGGTTCAGCGTCGTGTTGCGGTTGTAACGGTGGTGGTGCGGCACGGCGGGGAGCCCTGGTTCGCCGGCGACGAGGTGCGACGGCGGAGGCTCGTCGGAGGTCGGTCGCAGCGGCCGTTTCCGACTGCGGACAGAGGGGGAAAGAGAGGGGAAAGAGTCAGTGGCGTGCTGCGGTTCCGAAACGGGCGGAGGGAGGAGCAGGGGAGGCCTGTACCTCGAGATCGCCGGCGGCCCGTCGCGGCGGAGCTCCGGTCGATCCCGAGCACTGGGGCGCTCCGGGGCTGATTTGAGGGTGTAGGAGGGGCTAGAGGAGAGCTGTGAGGCTGGTGGTGGTGTTGGAAGGGCTCGGGGAGGCCTATTTATAGGGCCTCGACGAGGACCCGTGGTCCAGTGCGCCGGAGAGCTCCGGCTCGTCGCTACAGCGCACGGGAGGCTGCGGGAGTGAGTCAGGGGTGTTGCTGGACGAGTCCCACGCCCAGCTGAGGCAAGAGGTGGAGCGGGGGAGCAGCAGGGAGGCGCGCGCGTGTGGAGCAGAAGACTGGCCGAAGCGGGCGGCTGGTGCGCGTGCGGCGACGCTCACTGGAGGGCGCAGGAGGAGGGGGGACAGCGCCGGTGACGTTGCGGACGTCGAGGTGCCTCGACTGGCGCGAGGGGGAGGCTCGAGGTGGTCGGGGACCAACGATTGGCCTGATCCAGCGTGTGAGCCGCACTGTTCACGCGCTCTGGAGCGCGCGTATGGCTGGCATCAGCACGCTCTCGCCGGCTTGGTCCATTCCAGCGTGCCCAACAGTGTCTGGTGAGTAGAGGGAGTAGTAAAGAATTGCCCTAAGGCCTTGGATGCTCTGTGGTGTAGAGAGAGAGGGAGGGTGCTGGTAAAAATGGTGAAAGATGGGTGCACAGCAGGGTAAAGCTGGGGTTTCACCCCCCCAATCATGGAGATGAGGTGCTGGGGGAGTTACTGGGGTTTGCTAGTAACCCCATGAGTCTGTGGTAAAGAGCTGAGGTCATGGAGAAAAGTGAAAGTGGTAAAAAGGGAGGTTTTAAGATTTCTGCAGAAGGTGTTTGATCATGGTTTGATCAAGTAAATGAGATCCAATTGACATGGCACTTTACAGGGTTGAAAGACATGAGAAAATAGGGTGCTTCACCAAATTTGGCCTCATTTGGAGAAACTAGCCAATGCAACTTTGGTGAACCCTAGAAATCAACAGAAATAGTTTCATCTTGATTGAGTCAAGCTAATCATCTCCCCTTGATGCACCACTTGGTGTAGCATCATCATTTGGGGTATTGATCATTCTCACAAAGTTTGAGGCTCCAGATAAAAAGTTGGCAATGTAAAGTTGTTCAAATTTGCATTTGAACAGAAAGGGTTTTGAGGTGATCTGATCAAGTTGCTCTATTCCAAATCTTGTGCCATTTGGTCTAGGTGCCTTATTAGGCTATCCTAGCATGTGCACCAAGTTTGAGAGCATTTGGACAAGTTTGGCAATGTAGAGTTGCTCAAACTTCAAATATGGACAGAATGGTTATGAAGGGGTTTGAGGAGGTTTCCTTGATCTCCAATGCATGAGGCTTTGCAAGATCATCAAATATGTCATATATGACATGATAGAATTTCCCTGGAATTTTTGGAGAAAAATTCCTTTGTAAATATTTCAAAAGCTTGAAATATCCAAAAAGGGTTTTAGAGGGCTTAGCCCATTATTTTGAACATGACCAAGTGTTGAAACTCTTATATATGGACAATATATGTCCTCTGAGTCTCTCTGAATTTTGGCAAATATTTTTGAAACAGTTAAATAATTTTTCCCTATTAAAGACCATTTCTGGCCTTAAGAAAAATCTTTTAAATAAAATAGGAAAATAACTTTTAAAATTATACCTTTGTGGTTTATGGGAGTCCTATGACTACTAGGTCTCAAATAAACCTTTTGAAAAAGTTTTCACACCCTTAATCAAGTACTTGCAGTGCAAATCTCAATTCAGGGGTTTTGAAAAACTAAATTTATAAAAATGCTTTTTGGCCAAATTAATTTTGTAAGAAAATACTATACTGCTATATAACACTTGGCATGATCATTGGGCAGAAGTTTTGGATAAGGAGATGAAATCTATAAGAGGTCATAGTTGACTTTAATGAGCACATGAAAAAGCAATTGAAGAAAACTCAATTCCAAATAAAAGCCAAATGATGCTAAAAATTTTTGCTGGTCCAAATTTTCATGCTTCAAAGTTACAAATAACATGTTACAAAATGCAGGGTGTGACAGACCTACCCCCCTTACAAGAATCTCGTCCCCGAGATTCCTAAACTAGGGCTTAAAAGAGGTCGGGAAACTCGGATCTAAGATAGTCTTCTCGTTCCCAGGTTGCTTCTGCTTCGGTGTGGTTGCTCCACTGGACCTTGAAGTACTTGATGGTACGGCTTCGCGTACGTCGTTCTGCTTCGTCCAGGATACGAATGGGCTTCTCGCGGTAGGTCAAATCAGGCTGCAGATCAATGGCTTGGTGATCCACATCCTTGTAGAGACTGGGCTTGTCTGGAACTTGGAGACATTTCCGGAGTTGTGACACATGGAACACATTGTGCACATCGGATAGCTCAGGTGGTAGTTCCAACTGATAAACCACTTCTCCTTGTCGTGCAGTGATCTCAAAGGGTCCAATGAACCTTGGTGCGAGCTTCCCCTTGACATGGAAACGCTTGGTTCCCTTCAGAGGAGTCACCCGCAGGTACACATGGTCCCCAACATGGAAACTCATGTCTCGGCGTCGAGTGTCAGCATAACTCTTTTGCCTTGACTTGGCTGCCTTTAATCGCTCTCTGACTAGTTGGACTTGCTCTTCTGCTGTGCGGAGAATATCCGGTCCAAAGACTAGTCCTTCTCCAGTCTCTGACCAGTTGAGGGGTGTGCGACACTTGCGTCCGTACAACACCTCAAATGGTGCCATCTGAAGGCTTGACTGGTAACTGTTGTTATAGGAGAACTCGGCAAAAGGGAGACAGTCTTCCCACTTGGCTCCATATGCCAGGACACAGGCTCGGAGCATGTCTTCGAGAATCTGATTGACTCGCTCAGTTTGACCTCCAGTCTGTGGGTGGAAAGCTGTGCTGAAAGACAACTTGGTTCCCAAGGCTTCTTGGAACTTCTTCCAGAACCTTGAGGTGAACTGGGTTCCTCGATCTGACACAATCTCCTTGGGAACACTGTGAAGACTTACGATTCGGTCGATGTAGAGAGCTGCCAGCCGGTTGCCATCATAAGTGGTCTTGACAGGAATGAAATGAGCTACCTTGGTCAAATGATCGACTATGACCCAGATAGAGTCATGTCCTCTATTTGACCTTGGTAATCCAGTGACAAAGTCCATTCCGACTTTGTCCCACTTCCACTCAGGAACCTTGAGTGGTTGAAGCAATCCAGCGGGTCGCTGATATTCAGCCTTGACCTTTTGGCACACATCACACTTTGCAACATAGGTTGCAATCTCTCTCTTCATACCGTGCCACCAAAATCGTGCCTTCAAGTCTCGGTACATCTTGGTTCCTCCGGGGTGGATGGAATACGGGGTGTCGTGGGCTTCTTGCAGAATCAGCGTCTTCAACTCGGGGCTGTTTGGTACGCAGAGACGACCTTTGTACCAAACAATCCCGTGCTCGCCTTCAGAGAATCCTGGGGCCTTGCCCATCTTCATCTTCCTCTTGATACCTTCAATGCTTGCGTGTCCATCTTGAGCCTTCTTGACGTCGTCCATCAGGGTTGGTCTGACCTCCAAATGATCCAGAAATCCGGGGGTGACCAATTCCAAACTGAATTGTTCGATCTCCTTAAACAAGGCTGGCTGTCTTTCTCGAATAACGACATGCAAAGTGCAAGCCTTCCTGCTTAAGGCATCGGCCACCACGTTGGCCTTCCCAGGGTGATACTGAACACTGAGGTCATAATCCTTGATGAGTTCCAACCATCTCCGCTGCCTCATGTTCAACTCTTTTTGGGTGAAAATATACTTCAGACTTTTGTGGTCTGTGTAAATCTCACACCGTTTCCCTAGGAGGTAATGCCGCCATGTCTTCAAGGCATGAACTACTGCCGCTAGCTCAAGATCGTGAGTAGCGTAGTTCTCCTCATGAGGTCGTAGCTGCCTGGAGAGGTATGCTATGACGCGGCCTTCTTGCATCAGAACGCTTCCCAATCCGGTTCGAGAGGCATCACAATATATCACAAACTCCTTGTGAATATCAGGTGTTGCCAGAACTGGGGCGGTGGTCAATCTCTTCTTGAGCTCTTGGAAGCTCTCTTCGCATTTTGGCGTCCACTCGAACTTCTTGTCCTTCTTGAGGAGCTGAGTCATTGGTCGTGCAATGCTAGAGAATCCTTCCACGAACTTGCGGTAATAGCCTGCCAATCCGAGGAAGCTTCTGACTTCCTTGACGGTCGTTGGAGATTGCCATTGGGTCACAGCTTCGACTTTTGCAGGATCAACAGATAATCCTTCCTCGGTCAAGACATGACCTAAGAATCCAACTTTGTGCAGCCAAAACTCACACTTGCTAAACTTGGCATACAGTTGGTGCTCACGAAGCTTATCTAGGACCATCCTCAGATGTTGCTCATGTTCATCCTCCGACTTCGAGAACACAAGGATGTCATCAATGAAGACAACAACGAACTTGTCCAAATATTCCATGAAGACTTTATTCATGAGGTACATGAAGTAAGCTGGGGCATTGGTTAACCCAAAAGACATGACAGTGCACTCGTACAGGCCATATCTGGTTACGAATGCCGTCTTCGGAATATCTTGGGGTCTGATCTTCAGCTGGTAATACCCAGATCTGAGGTCGATCTTGGAGAATACCTTGGCTCCGCTGAGTTGATCAAACAGATCTTCGATCTTGGGAAGTGGGTACTTGTTCTTGATTGTAACTTCATTGAGGGAACGATAGTCAATGCATAAGCGGATGGTACCGTCCCTCTTTGCCACAAACAGAACAGGAGATCCCCAAGGGGAGGCACTCGGGCGGATAAATCCTTTCCTTAGCTGCTCTTCTAGCTGCTTCTTCAACTCGGCTAGTTCTTCCGTCCCCATTCTATAAGGCTTCTTATAGATGGGTCCTGCTCCGGGCATGAGCTCGATGATGAACTCAATGTCACGGTCAGGGGGCATTCCCGGTAGTTCATCCGGAAAGACATCAGGATACTCACATACCACCGGTACTTGGTCTAGCCCAACTTTAGACAGACAGTTGATTTTAGCGGCTTGAGCGGAAGAGGAGTTGGGGGCAAACTTGACTTCTACACCTTGGTCGTTGGTCACAGTGACTGTCCGATTGGCACAGTCTAACAAGCCTTGGTGCTTGCTGAGCCAATTCATACCTAGGATCACATCCAAGCCTTGCAATCTCAGGACGATAAGGTCTGCTAGGAAGTCTACACCATTAATGGTAATACTGACTCCTTTACAGCCTATCTTGGCTCTCATCTCGGCTCCGGGGGTTTGTACCACCATAGGGTTATTCAGGGGTGTAGGGGTCATGCCACTTTTTAATGCAAATCTTTGAGTGACAAATGAATGCGTTGCTCCAGAATCAAACAAGACAGTTGCAGGTGCTGAGTTGACAAGGAACGTACCCAGCACGACGTCCGGGTCTTCCTGGGCTTCTTCAGCAGTGACGTGATTCACACGCCCCTTCCCATAGTTTGGCGGATTGCGAGGAGCTGGGTTCCTTGGTGGCATTCCACGGCCTTGTCCCTGGTTCTGCGCATTGGGGCGCGGGGCATCAGGCTTCTTGTTGGGGCACACCCTGGAGATGTGTCCGGGCTGACCACACCCAAAACAAGTGACTTGATTTGGAGTGTTGATCTTGTTGCCACCATTGGTATTGGGGTTGAAAGCTGGCCTGGGGTTGGCATACTGCTGAGGCTGAGGGTTGGCACGAGGTGCAGGAGCTCTTGGCTGCTGATAGGTTTGCTTGGCCGGGGCTGACTGCCACGGACGAGGCTTCTGGTTGCTGGAACTTCCCTTACTGATCAACTTGCGCTTGCGAGTGTCTTCCAAAGCACGCCGCTTGTCTTCAAGCATAAGTGCCTTGTTTACCAGGTCAGGGAAAGACGGGCAGTCGCACACGACAAGCAAATATTGCAGAGTCTGATTAAGGCCTTCCGTGAAGCGCTCCCTTTTGGCAGCATCAGTGCTGACATCCTCAGGGGCATACCTTGATAGAATACTGAACTTCTGCATGTACTCCTTGACAGTGCCACTTCCTTGCTTCAGGGCTCGGAACTCGCGCTTTTTGATAGCCATGACTCCAGAAGGAATGTGGGCCTTGCGGAATTCTGCCTTGAAGTTAACCCAAGTGATATCCTGTTCAGCATGCATGACCTTGAATCCATCCCACCAAGCTCTTGCGGTTCCCCCGAGGCAGTGGGCTGCATAAGCCACCTTCTCGCGATCTTCGGTGCATCCGACTAGTTCCAGAATCTCCTCAATGGAACGGACCCAGTCATCAGCATCCAGGGGTTCAGCAGTCTCGATGAAGGTTGGCGGTGCATGCTTCTTGAACTCTGCCAACGTGGAACGTCCATTGCCATTCCCCGCCGGCTGGCGGTTATTGGCAACAGCTTGAGCAATCAGCTGAAGAGCTGCAGTGTTGGCTTGGCGTTCCTCTCGGAAAGCTTGGAGAAGCTGAGCCATGTCCATGCTTGGAGGAGGTGGTGGTGGAGCTTGGTCGTTGGTTTGGTCGTGGTCTGCCTCTGGCTGAGAGGATGCTCCGGCTTCGGGCTGCTGGGTAGAGGTACCAGTACGAGTTACAACAGGCATCCTGTTGGAGTGGTAAAAGGTCTCATGACTTGGAAGAGGAAAAGCAGATAGATAGGTGCCTAGTAAGGGGGTGGGTGTGACACTAAATCAAATCATGCAAGGTCCAAGCGGCCAAAACACATTCATTAAAATCCAAATGGGTGACGTAGTCGTTTACACATTCCTGAAGGAAGATTACGACTTACATCCAGACACGGCAAAAGCTAGCACTAGATGGTTTCATATGAACCATACAAGGACTCGACTGCGCATAGGGTTACACGACCTATCCTACCGTAGGGGTTGCAACGGGCATATCCGAGTAGCGAATAATGCCTAAGCGGCGGAATGCTCGGTCGCGTATTCCGGCTCTTCTGGGTCTTCCTCCTTGTCTTCTGACTGAGCTCCCTTATCGCTTGAGGGAGTGGGGGAGTGGAGGAGTTGGATACGACGATGCTTGGACGGTGGTGCAGGGAAAAGCTTGCGATATTCCCTTGCTGTCATCCGGCGTCGCCGAGGTGGTTCTTCACCCTTGGAAGACACATCCTCGGAGGGCCTTCCGCCTCGATATGCGATAGCGGATTGTCCAGAAGGTGCTCCTTCCTTCTTAATCCTGCTTGCCTTCTCTTGAGCTCGACGAAGAAGTGCCTTGGTCTTGTAAAGTTCTTCTCGAAGCTTCATTGATTCCGAGGCCAAGTCTTGTGCCAAGCTGTCGGCACATAGACTGAAGTAGGTCTGGAACCGAAGCGAGAGTCCATCCTTCTGTGGAGGGGCTAGTGCGCTGCTTTCTTCGTCACCTTCCTTCCGGTAGGGTAAGAAGCGAGTTGCCACCTTGGCTGCCATCTCCGGAAGAAGCTCGCGGAGACGGGTTAGTGCCTTGAGTGCAGCAGCCTCGGCAGCGAGTGGTAGTGTCGTCATCTGGGTCCCTCGAAGAACCAACTTGTGGGAGGATCGTTTGCCTTCACAATCACTTCCACGTGGTACTCCACCTCAGTATCACTCACCCAATGCTCGTGGTAGGTGAGGATGGGTGCTCGGTGGAACTGACACTCCTGGAGGCTATCCTCGAGAAGTAGGGGAAACCCAGTGGTCAGGTGCTCTTCGGGAACAGCGGCCATCTACAAAGGTGGAATAGGAGGGGTTAATAAGCTGAGGAAATCTCAGGTTTAGAAAAGAAGAGAGGTTCAGAAGGTTTTAAAAAAGGGGTCTCAACTAACTAAGGCCCATGCTAACTAAGGCTTCCTACAGTCAGGATGGCTCTGATACCAGCTCTGTGGGGCCCCCGACTTAGAAGTCGAGATCACCGAATGCACGTGTACAGTGATCCCAGAGATCAATGCTCACTGAACACACAGAAGCTGAAATAACAAGAGTCTTACATCCATACAAATAGTCTTACACGAATTAAGGCCATTATGGCCAAGTCTTACATAGATAGAGCCTCACAGGCTGAATAGCAAATACTCAAATAGCGGAAGTCTTCGATAAAGCGGGTAGAACCCACGCCATCTGCCTTAACCCTACAGGCATTCTGACTGGGATAGCGTCCTAGTTCGCATGGTCGTCTCCAAAGAACTCTTCCTCATAATCCTGCTCTTCCATGCCTGGCCAATTAAATAACCAGTGGCAAGCCAATGAGTACTTTGAATGTACTCGCAAGCAACCCATGATGTGGTTCAAGTAACAATGCAATTGAATAAAAATGCACGATCTAGCAGGAGGCTAGAACAATATGTTATCATCAAGCTTATGCATCAATAACCTCGTGTAACCTCGAGAACAGGTTACCGACATCAACATGAATATGATTCATCTCACTGAGTCAAGTCACCATCTTGACTCATCACACACAATGTATCACCAAAGAAGTAAAATTCTGGACATAGTTTAAGTAGCACCACCCAACTGTCCATGACCGTGGACACGACTATTCGAATAGTTTTACACTCTGCAGAGGTTGCGCACTTTACCCACAAGATCCGGGGAACTTCCGTGTCATCCACGACCCGCGGTACCTCAAGTACCCGGGGTAAGCACCCGGTCATTACCTTTCCTTAGACGACACTAACATAGAGTCCACTCGTTGGCACACGGCCTTGGGGTACAAACAATAGATCACGGGACCTGCCCTAATTCAATGTTTACGCGTACCCGAAGGGACCAACGGTGTGTCCGGTGCCCTGTAAAAACAGTCATGGCCGTCTATCCAAGCACGACCCCGTCCCGGGAAAGACCTCAAGTCTTCCCGTCACTAGTAATGCGGGCACCATGCTAGTATCGATCTAAGTAATCAATAAAGCCCCGTCCCATAAGGGGTAGTGTGGTTGCACATGTTTGGTTGGGACGGTAGTCACACATAAATCTAATCCATCATTCCACCATGCACATGATATTACCGGCACATCACTTCTTTCTCAAGTGATGACCTAACACTTCATCACCTTCGGGCATTAGGGGCACCCGATGGGTTCATGCAAAGTTTCCACTACGGGGGTTCATATCACACATGCATCATATGAGCATCAAGACCAACTATTGCATGTCATCTAGCATGTAGCAAGATCAACAATAAAGCATGCATCATGTGGTGGTTCATCTAGGTTACCATCGTAACCCTAATCATCATGTATCGGAAACCAACGGGTTCCGAGGAACAAGTGTATCATGGTCAAAGGGCTGCTTGCCTGGATTGGCTTGGTCTTCAAAGTCTTCAAGTCCTTCTCCTTCTTCTTCCACAGCAACCTCGTCAAATACGGGATCTATACGTCGCATAACAACCATGGAAAAATAAGAATACAAATAAAACAGAAAAACCAAAGTGCTCAGAAAAATGTCAACTCATTTTTGTAAAATACTAGAGAGTTTTCTAAGATGGGGAAAAATCTTAGTTGAAGTTTTGGAGTTGTAGAATAGGACATATTGATTTTTGAACAGGAGTTATACTGCTCAAATTTGAATTTAAATTTGAACAGTACAGAAAAGTTTCATGGATTTGAATGAAAGTAGTACCATTAAATAGGTTGGAATATTACAAGATTTTAGGAGTTGGAAATAATTAATTTGGATCAATATTCTTTTCTGCATAAATGTTTGAAACATTAACAGAAAAGAAAAAGAAAAAGGGTTCCTGTGCACTGGGCCAGAAGTGGCCACAGTGCACGGCCCAAACGGCTCGGCCTGGCCGCACGGAGCCAGCGCGCGCGCACGTCAGGTTTCAAACCTGACGGGCGGGGCTCGTGGGTCAGTGGCTCAGAGGAGGGGAAAGAGGTGGGAGGATGACAGGCGGGGCCCGCCTGTCATCCCTAACCACGCGGTCATGGCGGCGGCGAGCTCACCGGCGTCGACTCCGGCCACGGCGATGGCAACAGAGGCCAGGGACGGGTTCAGCGATGTGTTGCGGTTGTAACGGTGGTGGTGCGGCACGGCGGGGAGCCCTGGTTCGCCGGCGACGAGGTGCGACGGCGGAGGCTCGTCGGAGGTCGGTCGCAGCGGCCGTTTCCGACTGCGGACAGAGGGGGAAAGAGAGGGGAAAGAGTCAGTGGCGTGCTGCGGTTCCGAAACGGGCGGAGGGAGGAGCAGGGGAGGCCTGTACCTCGAGATCGCCGGCGGCCCGTCGCGGCGGAGCTCCGGTCGATCCCGAGCACTGGGGCGTTCCAGGGCTGATTTGAGGGTGCAGGAGGGGCTAGAGGAGAGCTGTGAGGCTGGTGGTGGTGTTGGAAGGGCTCGGGGAGGCCTATTTATAGGGCCCCGACGAGGACCCGTGGTCCAGTGCGCCGGCGAGCTCCGGCTCGTCGCTACAGCGCACGGGAGGCTGCGGGAGTGAGTCAGGGGTGTTGCTGGACGAGTCCCACGCCCAGCTGAGGCAAGAGGAGGAGCGGGGGAGCAGCAGGGAGGCGCGCGCGTGTGGAGCAGAAGACTGGCCGAAGCGGGCGGCCGGTGCGCGTGCGGCGACGCTCACTGGAGGGCGCAGGAGGAGGGGGGACAGCGCCGGTGATGTTGCGGACGTCGAGGTGCCTCGACTGGCGCGAGGGGGAGGCTCGAGTTGGTCGGGGACCAACGATTGGCCCGATCCAGCGTGTGAGCCGCACTGTTCACGCGCTCTGGAGCGCGCGTATGGCTGGCATCAGCACGCTCTCGCCGGCTTGGTCCATTCCAGCGTGCCCAACAGTGTCTGGTGAGTAGAGGGAGTAGTAAAGAATTGCCCTAAGGCCTTGGATGCTCTGTGGTGTAGAGAGAGAGGGAGGGTGCTGGTAAAAATGGTGAAAGATGGGTGCACAGCAGGGTAAAGCTGGGGTTTCACCCCCCCAATCATGGAGATGAGGTGCTGGGGGAGTTACTGGGGTTTGCTAGTAACCCCATGAGTCTGTGGTAAAGAGCTGAGGTCATGGAGAAAAGTGAAAGTGGTAAAAAGGGAGGTTTTAAGATTTCTGCAGAAGGTGTTTGATCATGGTTTGATCAAGTAAATGAGATCCAATTGACATGGCACTTTACAGGGTTGAAAGACATGAGAAAATAGGGTGCTTCACCAAATTTGGCCTCATTTGGAGAAACTAGCCAATGCAACTTTGGTGAACCCTAGAAATCAACAGAAATAGTTTCATCTTGATTGAGTCAAGCTAATCATCTCCCCTTGATGCACCACTTGGTGTAGCATCATCATTTGGGGTATTGATCATTCTCACAAAGTTTGAGGCTCCAGATAAAAAGTTGGCAATGTAAAGTTGTTCAAATTTGCATTTGAACAGAAAGGGTTTTGAGGTGATCTGATCAAGTTGCTCTATTCCAAATCTTGTGCCATTTGGTCTAGGTGCCTTATTAGGCTATCCTAGCATGTGCACCAAGTTTGAGAGCATTTGGACAAGTTTGGCAATGTAGAGTTGCTCAAACTTCAAATATGGACAGAATGGTTATGAAGGGGTTTGAGGAGGTTTCCTTGATCTCCAATGCATGAGGCTTTGCAAGATCATCAAATATGTCATATATGACATGATAGAATTTCCCTGGAATTTTTGGAGAAAAATTCCTTTGTAAATATTTCAAAAGCTTGAAATATCCAAAAAGGGTTTTAGAGGGCTTAGCCCATTATTTTGAACATGACCAAGTGTTGAAACTCTTATATATGGACAATATATGTCCTCTGAGTCTCTCTGAATTTTGGCAAATATTTTTGAAACAGTTAAATAATTTTTCCCTATTAAAGACCATTTCTGGCCTTAAGAAAAAGCTTTTAAATAAAATAGGAAAATAACTTTTAAAATTATACCTTTGTGGTTTATGGGAGTCCTATGACTACTAGGTCTCAAATAAACCTTTTGAAAAAGTTTTCACACCCTTAATCAAGTACTTGCAGTGCAAATCTCAATTCAGGGGTTTTGAAAAACTAAATTTATAAAAATGCTTTTTGGCCAAATTAATTTTGTAAGAAAATACTATACTGCTATATAACACTTGGCATGATCATTGGGCAGAAGTTTTGGATAAGGAGATGAAATCTATAAGAGGTCATAGTTGACTTTAATGAGCACATGAAAAAGCAATTGAAGAAAACTCAATTCCAAATAAAAGCCAAATGATGCTAAAAAATTTTGCTGGTCCAAATTTTCATGCTTCAAAGTTACAAATAACATGTTACAAAATGCAGGGTGTGACAATAACCTTGATCATAAACTCACAATTCATCGGATCTCGACAAACACACCGCAAAAAGAGATTACATTGAATAGATCTCCTCGAAGACCGAGGAGAACTTTGTATTGAGATCCAGAGAGAGAGAAGAAGCCATCTAGATACTAGCTATGGACCCGAAGGTCTGTGGTAAACTACGCACAACTCATGGTGAGGGCGATGATGATGATGATGAAGGCCTCCGTGATGGATCCCCCTCCCGGAACATGCTCCAAGATGGGATCTCCACTGGAATAGAAGCTATGGCGGTGGAATTAGGGTTTTCTCTCTGCGTATGGAGTTTCTGGGGTACGTAGGTATATATAGGAAGAAGGAGGGCACCTGGGGCCACAGGGGCTAGCCTCGAGGCAGGGGGCGCGCCCTGGGAAGGGGGGCGCGCCCCCACCCTCGAGGGCAGGCCCTCTGTCCCCCGACTTGGTCCTGACGTTTCCCGAGCGTGATTTCCTCCAAAAATATCTCTCGCAAAGGTTTCATTCCGTTTGGACTCCGTTTGATATTCCTTTTCTGCAAAACCCTGAAATAGGCAAAAAACAACTATCTGGACCGGGCATTTGGGTTAGTAGGTTAGTCCCAAAAATGATATAAAAGTGAATGATAAAACCCATTAAACATCCAAGACTTCATAAATAATAGCATGGAACAATAAAAAATTATAGATACGTTGGAGACGTATGAGATTTCAAAACTGCATTCCTTAATAGATATCTCAAAGAAGAGTTGTATATGATGCAACCAGAAGGTTTTTGTCGGGTTTTTGGGATGACATATGCCAAAGGATGGCTTATCATGCATGGGGTCAAAAGAACGTCACCGGGCTCGGGAAGCGGGATAAGGCGATACTTAGGACGCCTACGAATCTTACCCAGGTTCGGGGCTCTCCGAGGAGATAACACCCCTAGTCCTGCTCTGCGGGGGCTCCGCGTCATCACTGATAGCACTAGAGTAGCTACAGGATTGCTCCTTGAGCTGTGATGTCTAAAGGAAGAAGATGAACAAGGCTAGCTCACCTCCTTTCTCTATCTAGGGTTTTTGTCTTGTCACCTTCTAACAGCCAACCTTCTAGCCCTCAACATGGAGGACCCTGGGGGTTTATATAGGCCTACCCCCCAAGGGTACAATGGTAATCTCGACGGCGTGGCCCCTAGCCGTCAGTGTCTTCTGGCGCCGGCCTCGCCGCCTGTCTGCTGGGGCCCGCCGCCTACGGGCCCCTCGTGAATGTCTTTCACTATGCGGGTGCTTCTGCTGACGATAGCCTGGTCAAGAAGGAGATGGCTACAGTGCCATCGCCCCTCGCCGTACGCTGTTGCCTCGCCCCGTCCCATCATCTTGATGAGGCTCGGACTTCTAGGGTGGGGTTTGCCGTCTGCTACCAGACGGCCGTCTCCCCTGGCCGCTTGCTAGAGGCGGTTTGTTCTTGAGCTTGCTCGCTGACCGATGGGGCCAGCCGCCTGCTGGCCCCGCCGTTTGTCGGTAGTGGGATCGTGGCCTCCTCTGACCGCTGCTTGGTCACGAGCTTCGTGGCTACAACGACCCGCCGCTTAGGAGATATTCCCAAAGTACATGGTCACTGTAGCCACGTCCTTATAGATCTTCTAAGGACATGTTCTCCTGTAGCCATGCCCCCGCCACACCGGGACCCTCCTTAGCGTGTTCCCTGAGGGAGGAGTGCGGGGCCATCTGCGGGCCGGTGGCGCTGGTGTTGCCGCCTGCTGGCAGCCGGCTCCTAGGGCAGGCTACCCTAGGAGGTGGCTCGAGGAGCAGACGGCCGCGGTAGACCAAGTGGCTGTTATTTGTCTTAAAATACCAAGGGTAGGCGCCGAGGGAACCCATGGTCAATATCTCCGACAGTAGTCCCCGAAGCTGGTGGAACTCCGATGCGGATGCTGGGGATGCTGAGGGGTTCCAGCAACTTCTCCCCTCAGGCATGCTCATCGTCTCTCTCTTGTTTGCTAAAGGAGTCCGTCTGCCGACAGCCGGCTCTGCGCTGCAGAAGCCGGCCTCTGGCAGCCGCACTGCCGTCTCGAAATCTTCGGCAGGAAGGCGCCGCCTGGTCAGCGGGCAGCCGAACAGGCCCGCGGACCGTTGCTAGGTGGCTTCTCACCCCTCGTTGGTTACCCCAAGTGGAAGGTTTGAGATGCAGTGTAGCAGAAGTTTTCCCTTGGTATTACCAAGGATCGATTTCCCAGAGACTCCCAGTTTCAACAAGAAGGTGTCAACTGCTAACGGCGCCGGATATTAGCAATCAACGTGGACCTGCACACAGATACAAATAACTTTCCTCCCAACGAGTACAGAGAGGTTGTCAATCCCTCCGGCCTCGTAGTTTACAAAGGATCAAACGCAAGTGATAATAGTGATAGGTATAATTGCAATAGTAAGTAAATAGCGGATGTGATCAATGATGGTAATATGGACCGAAGTCTCATGATGTTCACTAGTGATGTCTCTCTCCCAAAAGACGATAAAACAGCTATGTGAGGTAAACGAATTACAGCTGGGCAATTGACAGGACCATGTGCGCAAACCAATGCTGACTACATTGCAAGATAGGTAGAGGTTCAAAGCATGGGCGGTACACCAAAGTAAGTAGACCGAAATCCATCAATATCTACTACTAATCATCCACCTTGAGATATCTATCCAGAACATCTCGCTGGTATTAAGTTGCGAGCCCCACCCATAGTGTAAACTCAAAGCAACAGACAACTGCATTAAAAGAACTTTGCGTAAAGTAAACAATCCTTGCACCCGCGGGCACAAGCACCGTTGTTTTCCCCCTTGTGGCAACAGCACATCCCCTAGACTCATGTTTCTGTCACTCAAACTAGTCATCGAGGGGCATGAACCCACAATCAAGCATAACGTTCCCTCTTGGAGTCACTACTTATTACTTGGCCAAAGCAATAAATAACAACGGAGAACATGCAAGAATTACTTACGAACATAAATATAAAAGAGGTAGATCAAATATATTACTCAAACACAATCTGAACATAATCTCATAATCCATCGGATCCCAGCAAACTCATCATAGCAACAGCATAAGGATTACATATGTGCCTCGATCATGTAGGGCAGCTCACGAGGACTAATTAGTGAAGCACAAGAATGGGAGGAGAACATCACATAGCTACTGGTCATGGACTCATGGTCCTAGGGAGACTACTCACAACTCATCCAGGAGGCGTCCATGGTGGTGGAGAGGCTCCCGATGGTGATCCTCCCCTCCGGCAGGGTGCCGGGAAGGGTTCTCCTGGTGCTCCCGATCTTGGAAGCGGCGGCGGCGGCGGAACATAGATGAGATCGCGAAAAAGAGTTCCTGTTTCGAGGATTTCGGGAGACGCTTTAAATATATGCCAAAGGGGGGCATCGGAGGAGCCTCGGGGGGCCCAGGCGCCCCCCCGGCGCGGCCCAGGGGGGGGGGGGGGGGGCGCCGCCAGGGCGCTTGGAGCCCTGGTGGCCCCCCCGGCTGTCCTTCGGGCGCACGGTAGTTTCTGGAACACTGATTTTTTATATAATTTTTCTGGATTTTTCCTGGCAGTTCTCGTAATGTGAAAACCTGAAATACAAAAACAGCCGAAAACAGAAACTGGCACTGGGGTGCACTGAGTTAATAGGTTAGTCCAAATATGATCAAAAGTGTATGGAAGTGTATAAATATCATAGCAATATCACCCAAAAGAGGCATGGAGTAAGCAGAAATTATAGATACGTTTTGGACGTATCAACATCCCCAAGCTTAATTCCTGCTCGTCCTCGAGTAGGTAAATGATAACAAAAATAATTTCTGTGGTGACATGCTATTAACCATATAGGACTTTTTCATAGTCATATGACAAAAGCTTACTGAGACAATTAATCTGTGGTAATTAAGTTGCCTCATGAGAAAATCTCAAAGAACTGAAAGTTTTACAATATGATACTGAAACATCAAATAGATTTGCAATGAACATGATGTGCAAATTGATAAAGTGATATCTAGCTTGCCCCCTTTAATGAAGCATAAATGCAGGGGCACCTTCAAGGTTTAAGTGATGACTAGATACAATGATTTCAGAATAAACGATATCACAATCATGCAAAGGACAATGCTACTTTGGGACAATGCACATTACACTCAGAATGACAATCATGCTCTCAGTAGTTGGTGATTTTAAAAGAAGGTGGAGACTCAACATAAAAGTAAAAGAATGGCCCTTCGCAGAGGGAAGCAGGGATTACTCATGTGCTAGAGCTTTTTATTTTGAAAACATAGAAACAATTTTGTCAACGGTAGTAGTACTTCATATGTGTTATGCATAAGACATCCTATAAGTTGCAAGCCTCATGCATCGAATACCAATAGTTCTCGCACCTTGTCCTAATTAGCTCGGATTTCCATGGATTGTCATTGCATTACATATGTTTCAACCAAGTGTCACAAAGGGTACCTCTATGTCACCTGTACAAAGGTCCAAGGAGATAGATCGCATTTGATTTCTCGTTTTTGATAGATCTCAACTTGAGGACATCCATACCGGGACAACATGGAAAATAGATAATGGACTCCTCTTTAATGCTTAAGCATATTCCCATAAGAGATTGAGGATTAATGTCCAAGCTAAAACTTCCACCATGATACATGGCTTTGGTTGGCGGCCCAATGTTCTTCTCTAACAATATGCATACTCAAACCATTCAACTCATGGCAAATCACCCTTACTTTAGACAAGATGAACATGCATAGCAACTCACATGATATTCAACAAAAGTGTAACAGTTGATGGCGTCCCCAGAAACATGGTTACCGCTCAGCAAGCAACTTATAAGAAAATAAGATACATAAGCAACATATTCTTTACCACAATAGTTTTTAAGCTACTTCCCCATGAGCTATGTATTGCAAAAACTGAAGGTTTTAAAGGTAGCACATGTAAATTTACTTGGAGTGGCGGTGAAATACCACATATAGGTAGGTATGGTGGAATCATATGGCACAACTGGTTTAAAAGGATGTGGATGCACAAGCAGTCAGTCCGCTTAGTACATGTGGAGGTTAGGAAAAGACTGGGAGCGACCAACTAAGAGAGCAATGACGGTCATAATCATGCAGAGCAACAAAGCAACATTGAATCAGGCATGGAAGTTATATCGCTACTCAGAAACAAAAGATCATCAAGGCTTGACAGACTTTCTTTACAGTCTTAATATGCGTGAGCATACGCCAAGTCAATCAAAATAAAATTTTGAAGGAAGATATTACTAAACCATACCACATCATTGGCAAACAAATCATGTTGGTACTCCAATAACACATTGGGAATCCCCCAACTATTTGAGACTAACCATAAGAAAACCTGAACTACTAAGCGCCATTATGCACGTAGCATCTTTATCATAGACATATTAACCAATGCAACGGTAGCAAACTCTCTTAATAAGGTGAGCATGGTAATTAAAGAGAGTTCAAGCAACCAACTAAACAAAAGCTCTTTAAAAAGATAAGCATGAATACTAAGAGCAGAGCATGATAGTAGCTATTAAAAGACAAAGAACACACACAGCAAAGATAGTCATGAAAATTCTATGTTATGTTCTAGGTAGAAGTGGAGCGTGTTTCTCTCCCACATAAAGAACGCTGAGTTCCGACTCGTTATGAAAAACTAAAAAGGAAACTAAAAGCAAGACGCTCCAAGCATAGCACATAACACGTGAAGTGATTAAAATATAGTGGAACGAAAGACGAACTGATAATGTTGATGGAGAAGGGGATGCACGGGGGCATCCCCAAGCTTAGATGCTTGAGTCTCCTTGAATATTTCTTGGGGGTGCATGGGGGCATCCCCAAGCTTGAGCGCTTGACACTCCTGAATCTTTTTATCATCTTCCCTCGCA
This sequence comes from Secale cereale, assembly GCA_902687465.1. Taxonomy (NCBI): domain Eukaryota; kingdom Viridiplantae; phylum Streptophyta; class Magnoliopsida; order Poales; family Poaceae; genus Secale; species Secale cereale. Next base: position 254,312,998 of record LR738710.1, read on the forward strand.
CACTTGAAAACTCCCTTCATACATAACTCATCATAATCTGATTAGCGAGGTTAGTACCCATAATAAAGTAATTGTACCTTGCTGGAAATAAAGATATTCTTGAAGGTCTACTGTTTCTCAAGATTGCCAAAAGGTTTTTGCAAAGAAAAAGCAAGCTCTAGGTTTGCAAAATGAAGGAAAGGCAAAACAGGACAGAATCTGTGAAAAACAGAACAGCAGGTAGTAAATGATTTGTTCGGGGAACTTCTGCAACTCAAATCAAAAAACTCAGAACAGATGCACGAAAGACAATTATATAGAGAATGCTGTCGAAAAAATTCAGACCAAAAAGATGATCTGGTGATTTTATACGAATTTTTCTATCCAAGGACAGAATCTGTTTCCTGGACAGCACCTCACAACTTTTGAACTTTCTAGCAATCAGAGGCTATACTTGGCACAAAATTGAAAAGTAAAGATACAATGATGATGCTACTGTAGTAAAAAACATCAAGGCACAACAAAAGCAAAATAAATTTATTCATTGGGCTGCCTCCCAAAAGCGCTTTCTTTTATGCCTTTAAGCTAGGCATAATGCATAGAGGAATCAATAACCATCGTAATAATCGGAGCTATAAACTTCAAATGGTTCCTCCACAAGTTCATTCTTGTTCCTTCTAGGAAAGGGGTACACACCTTTTGCCTTTCTGCGCAAGCGGATTTGTCCCTTACCTATAACAATGAAGCCTTTAACTGCTCGGAGGAAGTCCCTTCCAAGCACTATATTTCCTTGGTTTGGCTCCATGATGAAGAAATCAATCATTGCAATCCCTTTAAGGAATTTAACTGGCACGTCTTTTATTCTTCCCTGGATTTCAGAAATATCTCCATTAGTGTGTTCATGATAAGATGGTAATCTATCCATGTTAAATTTCAAAGAATCATGAACAATTTTTGGCATAGTAGAAACCATAGATCCAATATCACAATAAGCAAGGAAGTCTTGATTAGAGATGCTAATCCTAACGAAAGGCTCCCAATCATTGTCTATTTCCAAAATGTCTTTCTTATTGGGTTTAGGTTTCTCTACCTTCATCAAGTCTAGAGCATCCATTCTCTTTTCAATAGTAGCAAGTCTATCTATGACAGTATCAAAGTTATGATCATAAACAAAGTAACTAGATAGACCATGTATAATTTCAAGAGCTCTAGCTTCATCACACTCTAGGAAATCTCCCTCGGCTATAATATCAAGAGAGTGTTTACACCATTTAAAAAGACCATGGTAAAAATTTCTAAGCACAATTTTTATAGGTATCCAAGGCATAATTCTCCTATGTGCATCAGAAATTCTGTCCCATGCCTTCTTCATATTTTCTCCATCCCTTTGATGGAAATCTAGAACTTCTGATTCCCTCAAAGCACCAAATCCTAACATGTTTAGCTAAACAGAAAGGACTACTAATAGGAAAGCAAAATAATTTTTTTTTCGTATTTTTTTTGATAAAGGATATTAAAGCAAAAACTGAAAGGTAAACTAACAAGACTAAAAGCAAAGGTAAAAGATAGCGTGCAACTCCCCTATCCTGAAGAGTGGAGTCCCCGGCAACGGTGCCAGAAATTGTTTTGCTAGGTGGCTTCTCACCCCTCGTTGGTTACCCCAAGTGGAAGGTTTGAGATGCAGTGTAGCAGAAGTTTTCCCTTGGTATTACCAAGGATCGATTTCCCAGAGACTCCCAGTTTCAACAAGAAGGTGTCAACTACTAACGGCGCCGGATATTAGCAATCAACGTGGACCTGCACACAGATACAAATAACTTTGCTCCCAACGAGTACAGAGAGGTTGTCAATCCCTTCGGCCTCATAGTTTACAAAGGATCAAACGCAAGTGATAATAGTGATAGGTATAATTGCAATAGTAAGTAAATAGCGGAAAAGTAAATAGCGGATGTGATCAATGATGGTAATATGGACCGAAGTCTCATGATGTTCACTAGTGATGTCTCTCTCCCAAAAGACGATAAAACAGCTATGTGAGGTAAACGAATTACAGCTGGGCAATTGACAGGACCATGTGCGCAAACCAATGCTGACTACATTGCAAGATAGGTAGAGGTTCAAAGCATGGGCGGTACGCCAAAGTAAGTAGACCGAAATCCATCAATATCTACTACTAATCATCCACCTTGAGATATCTATCCAGAACATCTCGCTGGTATTAAGTTGCGAGCCCCACCCATAGTGTAAACTCAAAGCAACAGACAACTGCATTAAAAGAACTTTGTGTAAAGTAAACAATCCTTGCACCCGTGGGCACAAGCACCGTTGTTTTCCCCCTTGTGGCAACATCACATCCCCTAGACTCATGTTTCTGTCACTCAAACTAGTCATCGAGGGGCATGCACACACAATCAAGCATAACGTTCCCTCTTGGAGTCACTACCTATTACTTGGCCAAAGAAATAAATAACAACGGAGAACATGCAAGAATTACTTACGAACATAAATATAAAAGAGGTAGATCAAATATATTACTCAAACACAATCTGAACATAATCTCATAATCCATCGGATCCCAGCAAACTCATCATAGCAACAGCATAAGGATTACATATGTGCCTCGATCATGTAGGGCAGCTCACGAGGACTAATTAGTGAAGCACAAGAACGGGAGGAGAACATCACATAGCTACTGGTCATGGACTCATGGTCCAAGGGAGACTACTCACAACTCATCCGAGAGGCGTCCATGGTGGTGGAGAGGCTCCCGGTGGTGATCCTCCCCTCCGGCAGGGTGCCGGGAAGGGTTCTCCAGGTGCTCCCGATCTTGGAAGCGGCGGCGGCGGTGAAACAGAGATGAGATCGTGAAAAAGAGTTCCTGTTTCGAGGGTTTCGGGAGACGCTTTAAATATATGCCAAAGGGGGGCATCGGAGGAGCCTCGGGGGGCCCAGGCGCCCCCCCGGCGCGGCCTCGGGGGGG
>LR738710.1:254316136-254387506 GCA_902687465.1 Secale cereale
GGCGCACGGTAGTTTCTGGAACGCTGATTTTTTATATAATTTTTCTGGATTTTTCCTGGCAGTTCTCGTAATGTGAAAACCTGAAATACAAAAACAGCCGAAAACAGAAACTGGCACTGGGGTGCACTGAGTTAATAGGTTAGTCCAAATATGATCAAAAGTGTATGGAAGTGTATAAATATCATAGCAATATCACCCAAAAGAGGCATGGAGCAAGCAGAAATTATAGATACGTTTTGGACGTATCAACCGTTGGCAGCACCCACGCGTCACCGCCCTGTCGCATCGGCCTGCCAGCCCACGCGCGTGACATGACATAACAGTGGGCCGAGGCCCGCCACTAAGGGCCTCGGGTCCCGCGCAGATCCACAGTGGCAGAGGTAATCGATTACCCTCCCACGCGCATTTAATGCGTGCGGATTAGGCGCGAGAAAATCGGGGGTCGTGCGGGACGTGGGGTGGTTAAGCCCACGCCCGCCCCCTCGCCTTCGTCGCTTGGGCCTATATATAGGCCGGGGGAGAGGGCTGGCGCTGCTCTCGTGTCCACTCTCCCCCGTCCTTCATCTTCTTCGTCGCTCCTCCTTGCCGTAGCCACAACAAACCACCGCCCGAGCCATGGCTGGTCCAGCGCCTTCTCGACGCCACGGCCAATGGGACGGCAGCGACGTCTTGCAAGAGCACATAGACGTCCTCCGCCGGTCGCGGAAGCTGCCGCCGGCCGACAAGGTCGCCGTGCGCCTGGCGCCGGTGACGGAGATCAGGCCGGCCCCGCAACCAGGCGAGCGGGTCATCTTCCGCTCGCACTTTCAGTGCGGGTTCGGCCTGCCGGAGAGCGGCTTCTTCCGCTCCTTCCTCGACTTCTTCCACATCCAACCGCACCACCTCACGCCAAACACGGTGACGACCATCTCTTCCTTCGTCGTCCTCTGCGAGGCTTTTCTCGGCATCCTCCCCACCGTCGAGCTTTGGACGGAGCTCTTCTATGTGAAGCTGGGCACCGCCGTCCAGAGCGTGGCCGCTCAGTGCGGGGGATGTATCGCCGTGAAGCGCACCGGGGCGAGAAACTTCTTCCCGCCGCCAAAACTCGTTGGGTCAGTGAAGCTGTGGCAAAAGATGTATTTTTACGTCTCCAACATCGACCCCGAGGAAGATTTCATCTGCCTATCGGAGTGGGTGCCGGGGCCGCCTGCTGAGCCTCAGGATTCCTGGAGGACCCGGCCCGTCACCCTGACTGAAGGCGCCTCCGTCGCCGTGCGCCGTCTCCGGGGGCTGAGAGACGACGAAGGCCTGGAGTTTGCAGATCTGCTTCTGACGGTCGCCGAGCGCCGGGTGCTGCTGCTGCAACGTCGGCCCCACCTCATCTGTGACATGAGCGGGCTCCGAGACCCCAGCCGGACCTGCACCAAGCCCCTGCCACACGGGGAAGTGGCCCGGCTGGTGAACCACATCTCCAGCTGCCAGGTCTCCGACGCCGGCTGGGCCTTCAGCAAGGCTCCGTACAGCCGCAACAACCAGCCGCCCGCAGTAAGTTTCCATCCTTCTCTTTTCTTTCTTCTTTATCCGGCTGTCGTAGCCATCTGGTGCTGACACCTGGCTCAGATTTTCCCAGGCCAGCCGGCGTCGGGCTGCAACCAACTGGGCCGCCCCCTCGAGCTGGATCGCTCCCAGAGCGATACGAGCGACCCCGATCTTGGGGCCGCCGCCGCCATGGAGGAGGAGGAGGTGACAGGCGGCGGGGACCAGCTATCGGGTGCCCAGCCAAAAGGCGGCCTCGAGAGCTGGCCGGACGACGACGAGGGTATGGAGGAGGCGCCCGTCCGCGCCAGCCAGCAGGCAGGGCCGTCTGGCACAGCCGGCGACGAGAAGCGGCAGCCGGCTGTTATCTTTAAGGGCCGGCTGGTCCTATGTCTTTTATCCTTAGCCTTTTTTCATGTGGGCATCGCTTCTTGCCTTTGACTCCTGCCAGCCGGACAGCCGCGTTCTGCGAGTCTGTGACTGGATACAGGAGAGGGCTTGGATGCCATCACATTACTTGTCTGACTTTTTAAGGAGAATTCTCTAGACATTGGGCCAGGCGGCCAGGCCCTGGGCCGTCTGGTAGGCTCCGGTGCCGGACAGAAGAGTGAACAATAAACATTCATAGGCATAATTCTTATCATATAGATAAAGGGTTGGGCAGTCCCCGAGAACTCCTCGGGGTTCCCACTGATTCTCAAAATAACTTTAGATAGCATGACACATATTGTCTTTCAGCTATAAAAGCGACGAAGAAGGTTTGCGTTCCATGGGCGCTCCGACTCCTTGCCTGAGTTGTCTCTCTTGCACGCCCTTAGCTTCTGGGCGTCGATGAGGTAGTAGGCATCGTTGCCCAGTACCTTGCTGACGATGAACGTTCCTTCCCAAGGAGCCGAGAGCTTGTGCTGGCCGGCTGTTCGCTGGATCAGCCGGAGCACAAGGTCTCCCTCGCGGAAGGAACGTGGCTTCACTCGCCGGCTGTGATAGCGGCGGAGACCCTGCTGGTAGATGGCAGAGCGGCTGAGTGCTACCAGCTGGGCCTCCTCCAGCAAGTCCACGCCGTCTTTGCGTGCTTCTTTGGCTTCTTCTTCCGTGTACATGGTGACACGAGGTGAGTCAAACTCAACGTCTGTTGGGATGACGGCCTCGGCCCCATAGACGAGGAAGAAAGGGGTGAAGCCGGTGGATTTGTTCGGAGTGGTTTTGAGGCTCCACAGGACAGACGGCAGTTCTTCGATCCAGCAGCCGGCCGACCGCTCCAAAGGTTCGACCAGCCGGGGCTTGATGCCAGATAGGATGAGGCAGTTGGTGCGCTCGACTTGGCCGTTAGACTGTGGGTGGGCAACGGACGCTAGTTCCAGCCGGATGCCCTGAGTTGCACAGAAACGGGCAAGTGCGCCTTTGGCAAAGTTTGTGCCATTGTCGGTGATGATGCTGTGCGGTATACCATACCGGACTGTGATGTCTGCAATGAATGCCACATCAGTTGGGCCATTGAGTTTCTTGATTGGCTTGGCTTCGATCCACTTGGCGAATTTATCTATTGCCACGAGCAAGTGTGTCAGGCCTCCTCTGGCAGTCTTGAAAGGTCCTACCATATCCAGACCCCAGACGGCAAATGGCCAAGTGATCGGAATAGTCTTGAGTGCAGAAGCTGGCAAGTGTTGCTTGGAGCTGAAGCGTTGGCAGCCGTTGCACTTCTTCACCAAATCTTTGGCATCATCCAAAGCAGTCGGCCAGAAGAAACCGTGGCAGAAAGCTTTGGCTACGAGAGATCTTGAGGCCGCATGGTGGCCGCACTCCACTTGGTGAATGTCCTTCAAGATGGCCATCCCTTTTGTTGCTTCTACACAGCATTGGAAGACGCCGGTCACACTCCTTCTGAAGAGCTCTTTGTTGACAATGGTGTAAGCTGAGGCTCGGCGTTGAACTTGACGTGCCAAAGTTTCTTCTGCTGGCAGCTCTCCTTTGAGCAGGAATGTGAGGATTGGATGTGCCCAAGACGGCGCTGAGACTCCAGTTGCTTCGGCCAGGGAGACCAGGGTGGTTGGGCTGGGAGGTGGAGGGCTGGGCTGAGCCGCCTGCTGTGTCTCCGAAGTCCCCGAGCCGTCTGCTGGAGCAGTCCCCGGGCCAGGAGCTAGCGCTGTTGGGGAACGTAGTATTTTCAAAATTTTCCTACGATCACGCAAGATCTATCTACTAGATGCATAGCAACGAGGGGGAGAGTGTGTCTACGTACCCTCGTAGACCGGAAGCGGAAGCGTCAAGTGACGCGGTTGATGTAGTCGAACTTCTTCGCGATCCAACCGATCAAGCACCGAACGTACGGCACCTCCGCGTTCAGCACACGTTCAGCTTGATGACATCCCACGAGCTCTTGATCCAGTTGAGCTTCACGGGAGAGTTTCGCCAACACGACGGCGTGGTGACGGATATGATGTATCTACCGGCGCAGGGCTTCGCCTAAGCACTGCGACGGTATGACCGAGGTGTGTTTCTGTGGAGGGGGGCACCGCACACGGCTAGAACAATTCAACTTGTGTGTCCTAGGGTGCCCCCTGCCCCCGTATATAAAGGAGCAAGGGAGAGGCCGGCCCTAGAGGGGGCGCGCCAAGTGTGGGGAGTCCTACTAGGACTCCCAAGTCCTAGTAGGATTCCCCTTTCCTTTCCGGAGTAGGAGAGAAGGAAAGAGGTGGAGAGGGAGAAGGAAAAGGGGGCTGCACCCCTTGTCCAATTCGGACCAGAGGGGGGGCACGTGCCTCCTTCCTTTTGGCCTTTCTCCTCTATTCCCGTATGGCCCAATAAGGCCCATATACTCCGAAAAATACCCGAATCACTCGGAACCTTTCCGATGTCCGAATATAGTCGTCCAATATATCGATCTTTACGTCTCGACCATTTCGAGACTCCTCGTCATGTCCCCGGTCTCATCCGGGACTCCGAACTCCTTCGGTACATCAAAACTCATAAACTCATAATACCGATCGTCATCAAACGTTAAGCGTGCGGACCCTACGGGTTCGAGAACTATGTAGACATGACCGAGACTCATCTCCGGTCAATAACCAATAGCGGAACCTGGATGCTCATATTGGCTCCTACATATTCTACGAAGATCTTTATCGGTCAAACCGCATAACAACATACGTTGTTCCTTTTGTCATTGGTATGTTACTTGCCCGAGATTCGATCGTCGGTATCTCTATACCTAGTTCAATCTCGTTACCGGCAAGTCTCTTTACTCATTCCGTAATACATCATCTCGTGACTAACTCATTAGTCTTTTGCTTGCAAGGCTTATTATGATGTGCATTACCGAGAGGGCCCAGAGATACCTCTCCGACACTCGGAGTGACAAATCCTAGTCTTGATCTATGCCAACACCACGAACTCTTTCGGAGACACCTGTAGAGCATCTTTATGATCACCCAGTTATGTTGTGACGTTTGATAGCACACAAGGTGTTCCTACGGTATTCGGGAGTTGCATAATCTCATAGTCATAGGAACATGTATAAGTCATGAAGAAAGCAATAGCAGTAAAACTAAACGATCATAGTGCTAAGCTAACGGATGGGTCTTGTCCATCACATCATTCTCCTAATGATGTGATCCCGTTGATCAAATGACAACTCATGTTTATGGTTAGGAAACATAACCATCTTTGACCAATGAGCTAGTCTAGTAGAGGCATACTAGGGACACTCTGTGTTGTCTATGTATTCACACATGTACTAAGTTTCCGGTTAATACAATTCTAGCATGAATAATAAACATTTATCATGATATAAGGAAATATAAATAACAACTTTATTATTGCCTCTAGGGCATATTTCCTTCAGTCTCCCACTTGCACTAGAGTCAATAATCTAGCTCACATCGCCATGTGATTTAATACCGATAGTTCACATCGTTATGTGAATAACACCCATAGTTCACATCGCCATGTGACCAACACCCAAAGGGTTTACTAGAGTCAATAATCTAGTTCACATCGCTATGTGATCAATACCCAAGAGTAATAAGGTGTGAGCATGTTTTGCTTGTGAGATAAGTTTAGTCAACGGGTCTGTCACATTCGGATCCGTATGTATTTCGCAAATTTCTATGTCTACAATGCTCTGCATAGAGCTACTCTAGCTAATTGCTCCCTCTTTCAATACGCATCCAGATTGATACTTAGAGTCATCTGGATTTAGTGTCAAAGCTTGCATCGGCGTAACCCTTTACGACGAACTCTTTATCACCTCCATAATCGAGAAACATTTCCTTAGTCATCCAGTTACTAAGGATAATTTTGACCGCTGTACAGTGATCTACTCCTGGATCACTATTGTACCCCCTTGACAAAGTCATGGCAAGGTACACAACATGTTTGGTACATAGCATGGCATACTTTATAGAACCTATGGCTGAGGCATAGGGAATGACTTTCATTCTCTCTATATTTTTCGGCCGTGGTCTGGCTTTGAGTCTTACTCAACTTCACACCTTACAAGTCAGGCAAGAACTCCTTCTTTGACTGATCCATTTTGAACTACTTCAAAATCTTATCAAGGTATGTACTCATCGAAAGTCTTATCAAGCGTCTTGATCTATCTCTATAGATCTTGATGCCCAATATGTAAGCAGCTTCACCAAGGTCTTTCTTTGAAAAACTCTTTTCAAACACTCCTTTATGCTTTCCAGAAAATTCTACATCATTTCCGATCGACAATATGTCATTCACATATACTTATTAGAAAGGTTGTAGTGCTCCCACTCACTTCTTATAGGCTTCACCGCAAGTCTGTATAAATCTATATGCTTTGATCAACTTATCAAAGCATATATTCCAACTCCGAGATGCTTGCACCAGTCCATAGATGGATCGCTGGAGCTTGCACATTTTGTTAGCACCTTTAGGATTGACAAAACCTTCTAGTTGCATCATATACAAGTCTTCTTTAATAAATCCATTAAAGAATGCAGTTTTGTTATCCATTTGCCAGATTTCATAAAATGCGGCAATTGCTAACATGATTCGGACAGACTTAAGCATCGCTACGGGTGAGAAAGTCTCATCGTAGTCAACTCCTTGAACTTGTTGAAAAACTTTCGCAACAAGTTGAGCTTTGTAAACAGTAACATTACCGTCAGCGTCAGTCTTCCTCTTGAAGATCCTTTTATTTTCGATGGCTTGCCGATCATCGGGCAAGTCAACCAAAGTCCACACTTTGTTCTCATACATGGATCCCATCTCAGATTTCATGGCCTCAAGCCATTTTACGGAATCTGGGCTCATCATCGCTTCCTCATAGTTCGTAGGTTCATCATGGTCCAGTAACATGACTTCCAAAACCGGGTTGCCGTACCACTCTGATGCAGAACGAACTCTGGTTGATCTACGAAGTTCGGCAGAAACTTGATCTGAAGTTTCATGATCATCATCATTAGCTTCCTCACTAATTGGTGTAGGAATCACTGGAACTAGTTTCTGTGATGTTCCACTTTCCAATTCGGGAGAAGGTACAATTACCTCATCAAGTTCTACTTTCCTCCCAGTCACTTCTTTCGAGAGAAACTCCTTCTCTAGAAAGGATTCACTCTTAGCAACAAAGACCTTGCCTTCGGATCTGTGATAGAAGGTGTACCCAACAGTTTCTTTTGGGTATCCTATGAAGATTTACTTCTCCGATTTGGGTTTGAGCTTATCAAGTTGAAACTTTTTCACATAAGCATCGCAGTCCCAAACTTAAAGAAATGACAGCTTAGGTTTCTCGTCAAACCACAGTTCATACGGTGTCATCTCCACGGATTTAGATGGTGCCCTATTTAACGTGAATGTAGCTGTCTCTAATGCATAACCCCAAAAGCGATAGTGGTAGATTGGTAAGAGACATCATCGATCGCACCATATCTAATAAAGTACGGTTATGACGTTCAGACACACCATTACACTATGGTGTTCCAAGTGGCGTGAGTAGTGAAACTATTTCACATTGTTTTTACTGAAGGCCAAACTCGCTAACTCAAATATTTTACCTCTACGATCATATCGTAGAAACTTTTATTTTCTTGTTACGATGATTCTCCACTTCACTCTGAAATTCTTTGAACTTTTCGAATGTTTCAGACTTGTGCTTCATTAAGTAGATATACCCATATCTGCTCAAATCATTAGTGAAGGTCAGAAAATAACGATACCCGCCGCGAGCTTCAACACTCATTGGTCCACATACATCTGTATGTATGATCTCCAATAAATCTGTTGCTCGCTCCAATGTTCCGGAGAACGGAGTTTTAGTCATCTTGCCCATGAGGCATGGTTCGCAAGTACCAAGTGATTCATAATCAAGTGATTCCAAAAGTCCATCACTATGGAGTTTCTTCATGCGCTTTACACCATTATGACCTAAACGGCGGTGCCACAAATAAGTTGCACTATCATTATTAACCTTGCATCTGTGGCTTCAATATTATGAATATGTGTATCACCACGATCGAGATCCAACAAACTATTTTCATTGGGTGTATGACCATCGAAGGTTTTATTCATGTAAACAGAATAACAATTATTCTATGACTTTAAATGAATAACCGTATTGCAACAAATATGATCAAATCATATTCATGCTCAACGCAAATGCCAAATAACATTTATTTAGGTTTTACACTAATCCCGAAAGTATAGGGAGTGTGCGATGATGATCATATCAATCTTGGAACCACTTCCAACACACATCGTCACTTCACCTTTAACTAGTCTCTGTTCATCGTGCAATTCTCGTTTTGAGTTACTAATTTTAGCAACTGAACCGGTATCAAATACCCAGGGGTTGCTATGAACACTAGTAAAGTACACATCAATAATCTATATATCAAAATATACCTTTGTTCACTTTGCCATCCTTCTTATCCGCCAAGTATCTAGGCCAGTTCCACTTCCAGTGACCATTTCCTTTGCAGTAGAAGCACTTAGTTTCAGGCTTGAGTTTTAGCTTTGGGTTTCTTCACGGGAGTGACAACTTGCTTGTCATTCTTCTTGAAGTTCCCCTTCTATCCCTTTGCCCTTTACTTGAAACAAGTGGTCTTGCTAACCATCAACACTTGATGCTTTTTCATGATTTCTGCCTTCGCCAACTTCAGCATCGCGAAGAGCTCGGGAATTCCTTTCGTCATCCCTTGCATATTATAGTTCATCACGAAGTTCTACTAACTTGGTGATAGTGACTAGAGAACTTTGTCAATTACTATCTTATCTGGAAGATTAACTCCCACTTGATTCAAGTAATTGTAGTACCCAAACAATCTGAGCACATGCTCACTGGTTGAGCTATTCTCCTCCATCTTGTGGGCAAATTACTGTCAGAAGTCTTATACCTCTCGACACGGGCATGAGTATGAAATACTAATTTCAACTCTTGGAACATCTTATATGCTCCGTGGCGTTCAAAACATTTTTGAAGTCCCGGTTCTAAGCCATAAAGCATGGTGCACTTAAACTATCAAGTAGTCATCATACCGAGCTTTTGTCAAAATGTTCATAACGTCTACATCTGCTCCTGCAATAGGTCTGTCACCTAGCGGTGCATCAAGGACATAATTCTCTGTGCAGCAATGAGGATAATCCTCAGATCACGGAACAATTCCGCATCATTGCTACTAACATCTTTCAACTTAGTTTTCTCTAGGAACATATAAAAAATAAACGGGGAGCAACATTGCGAGCTATTGATCTACAACATAGATATGCTAATACTACCAGGACTAAGTTCATGATAAATTAAAGTTCAGTTTAATCATATTACTTAAGAACTCCCACTTAGATAGACATCCCTCTAGTCATCTAAATGATCACGTGATCCAAATCAACTAAACCATGTCCGATCATCACGTGAGATGGAGTAGTTTCAATGGTGAACATCTTATGTTGATCATATCTACTATATGATTCATGTTCGACCTTTCGGTCTCCAGTGTTCCGAGGCCATATCTGCATATGCTAGGCTCGTCAAGTTTAACCCGAGTATTCTGCGTGTGCAAAACTGGCTTACACCCATTGTATTTGAACGTAGAGCTTATCACACCCGATCATCACGTGGTGTCTCAGCACGAAGAACTTTCGCAACGGTGCATACTCAGGGAGAACACTTGTACCTTGAAATTTTGTAAGGGATCATCTTATAATGCTACCGTCGTTCTAAGCAAAATAAGAAGCATAATAAGATAAACATCACATGCAAATCAAAATATGTGACATGATATGGCCTTCATCATCTTGTGCTTTTGATCTCCATCTCCAAAGCACCGTCATGATCACCTTCGTCACCGGCGCGACACATTGATCTCCATCGTAGCATCGTTGTCGTCTCGCCAACTATTGCTTCTACGACTATCGCTGCCGCTTAGTGATAAAGTAAAGCAATTACATGGCGATTGCATTTCATACAATAAAGCGACAACTATATGGCTCCTGCCAGTTGCCGATAACATTACAAAACATGATCATCTCATACAAAACCGTATAACTCATCATGTCTTGACCATATCACATCACAACATGCCCTGCAAAAACAAGTTAGACGTCCTCTACTTTGTTGTTGCAAGTTTTACGTGGCTGCTACGGGCTTAGCAAGAACCGTTCTTACCTACGCATACAAAAACCACAACGATGTTTCGTCAAGTATGTGCTGTTTCAACCTTCACAAGGACCGGGCGTAGCCACACTTGATTCAGCTAAAGTGAGAGAGACAGACACCCGCCAGTCACCTTTAAGCAACGAGTGCTCGTAACGGTGAAACCAGTCTCGCGTAAGCGTACGCGTAATGTCGGTCCGGGCCACTTCATCTCACAATACCGCCAAAGCAAAGTATGACATGCTGGTAAGCAGTATGACTAGTATCGCCCACAACTCATTGTGTTCTACTCGTGCATATCATCTACGCATAGACCTGGCTCATGATGCCACTGTTGGGGAACGTAGTATTTTCAAAATTTTCCTACGATCACGCAAGATCTATCTACTAGATGCATAGCAACGAGGGGGAGAGTGTGTCTACGTACCCTCGTAGACCGGAAGCGGAAGCGTCAAGTGACGCGGTTGATGTAGTCGAACTTCTTCGCGATCCAACCGATCAAGCACCGAACGTACGGCACCTCCGCGTTCAGCACACGTTCAGCTTGATGACGTCCCACGAGCTCTTGATCCAGTTGAGCTTCACGGGAGAGTTTCGCCAACACGACGGCGTGGTGACGGATATGATGTATCTACCGGCGCAGGGCTTCGCCTAAGCACTGCGACGGTATGACCGAGGTGTGTTTCTGTGGAGGGGGCACCGCACACGGCTAGAACAATTCAACTTGTGTGTCCTAGGGTGCCCCTGCCCCCGTATATAAAGGAGCAAGGGAGAGGCCGGCCCTAGAGGGGGCGCGCCAAGTGTGGGGAGTCCTACTAGGACTCCCAAGTCCTAGTAGGATTCCCCTTTCCTTTCCGGAGTAGGAGAGAAGGAAAGAGGTGGAGAGGGAGAAGGAAAAGGGGGATGCACCCCTTGTCCAATTCGGACCAGAGGGGGGCGCGCGCCTCCTTCCTTTTGGCCTTTCTCCTCTATTCCCGTATGGCCCAATAAGGCCCATATACTCCGAAAAATACCCGACCTTTCCGATGTCCGAATATAGTCGTCCAATATATCGATCTTTACGTCTCGACCATTTCGAGACTCCTCGTCATGTCCCCGGTCTCATCCGGGACTCCGAACTCCTTCGGTACATCAAAACTCATAAACTCATAATACCGATCGTCATCAAACGTTAAGCGTGCGGACCCTACGGGTTCGAGAACTATGTAGACATGACCGAGACTCATCTCCGGTCAACAACCAATAGCGGAACCTGGATGCTCATATTGGCTCCTACATATTCTACGAAGATCTTTATCGGTCAAACCGCATAACAACATACGTCGTTCCTTTTGTCATTGGTATGTTACTTGCCCGAGATTCGATCGTCGGTATCTCTATACCTAGTTCAATCTCGTTACCGGCAAGTCTCTTTACTCGTTCCGTAATACATCATTTCGTGACTAACTCATTAGTCTTTTGCTTGCAAGGCTTATTATGATGTGCATTACCGAGAGGGCCCAGAGATACCTCTCCGACACTCGGAGTGACAAATCCTAGTCTTGATCTATGCCAACACCACGAACACTTTCGGAGACACCTGTAGAGCATCTTTATGATCACCCAGTTACGTTGTGACGTTTGATAGCACACAAGGTGTTCCTACGGTATTCGGGAGTTGCATAATCTCATAGTCATAGGAACATGTATAAGTCATGAAGAAAGCAATAGCAGTAAAACTAAACGATCATAGTGCTAAGCTAACAGATGGGTCTTGTCCATCACATCATTCTCCTAATGATGTGATCCCGTTGATCAAATGACAACTCATGTCTATGGTTAGGAAACATAACCATCTTTGATCAATGAGCTAGTCTAGTAGAGGCATACTAGGGACACTCTGTTTTGTCTATGTATTCACACATGTACTAAGTTTCCGGTTAATACAATTCTAGCATGAATAATAAACATTTATCATGATATAAGGAAATATAAATAACAACTTTATTATTGCCTCTAGGGCATATTTCCTTCAGGCGCAGCTGTAAGTGGTCCGTCTATTGGAGTTGGAGTGTCGTGGCCGCCTGCTAGGGCAGTCTCTGGGCCAGCAGCCGAAACCACGAGGCCGCCTGCCCCGGGGTCGGCTGGTATGAAGATTGACTCCGACTCTTGTGAAGGCTTGATAGACGGCTTGCGCAGGCATTGGAGAGATACGCCGGCTGGTATTGCTTGGCGGGTGGAACCGATTCGCGCCAAGGTGTCTGCTTGCATGTTATCAGCCCGTGGCACATGGAGGAACTCGCAGCCATCAAAGTGTCCACTGATCTGCTGGACAAGGAAGCGGTAGCTTTCCATGTTAGCGTCCTTGGCGTCCCAGTCCCCAGACGACTGCTGGACAACCAAGTCTGAGTCACCGTAGCACAGCACACGGCGGATGCCAATCTCCTTGGCCATCCGGAGCCCGTGAATAAGTGCCTCATATTCGGCCACGTTGTTGGAGGCGACAAAGTGGATCTCCAGGGTGTACTTGAGCTTATCGCCTTTGGGGGAGGTGAGGACAACGCCGGCTCTCAGGCCAGTGCGCATCTTTGACCCGTCAAAGTGCATCCGCCAATGGGTTGAGTCTGGCATGGGCGGCAGGTACTGGGTTTCGGCCCAATCGACGAGGAAGTCGGCCAACGCTTGCGATTTGATGGTGGTGTGCGGCTGGTAGAAGATGGTGAAGGGGGCCAGCTCAATGGCCCACTTCGCCACTCTTCTTGAGGCATCTTTGTTTCCCATGATTTAAGCAAGCGGGGCTGTGCAGACGACCGTGACAGAATGCTCCTGGAAGTACTGCTTGAGTTTCTTGGCGGTGAAGTACACGCCGTAGCACATCTTCTGGTAATGGGTGTAGTTCTGCTTGGACGCTGACAACACTTCGCTCAAGTAGTAGACGGGCCTCTGGGCGGGCAAGGCTCTGCCGTCCTCTGGGCGCTCGACCACAATGACAGTGCTGACCACCCGGCTGGTGGCGGCTATGTAAAGGAACATGGGTTCCTTGTCTGCTGGCGCCGCCAAGACAGGCGGGGTGGACAGCAGTCGCTTGAGCTGCTGGAAGGCTTCGTCCGCCTGGTCGTTCCACTCGAAGCAAGTGGTTTTCTTCATCAGTTGGTACAGGGGGAGTGCCTTTTCTCCCAGTCGGCCGACGAAGCGGCTGAGAGATGCCAGGCACCCCGTGAATCTCTGGACATCTCACACATGGGTCGGTCGCTCCATCCTCTCAATGGCTTTGATCTTCGCAGGGTTGCACTCAATGCCACGTTCGGACACCAGGAAGCCAAGGAGCTGGCCTGCTGGTACCCCGAAGACGCATTTCTCAGGGTTTAGCTTAATCCGAAAGCGGCGCAGATTCTCAAATGTTTCTTGGAGATCCTCCAAAAGGGTTCCTCTCTTCTCCGTCTTCACCACAACGTCGTCCACGTAAATGTGGGCGTTCCTGCCAAGTTGCTTGAGGAGACACTTCTGCATGCAACGCTGAAAGGTGGCGCCGGCATTTCTCAAGCCGAACGTCATGGTCAGGTAGCAGAAGGCCCCGAACGGCGTGAGGAAGGCAGTCTTCAGACGGTCAGCTGGATCAAGCTTGATTTGATGGTACCCTGAATAAGCATCAAGGAAAGACAGCAGCTCGCATCCGGCTGTGGAGTCAATCACCTGATCTATCCGTGGCAGAGCAAACGGGTCTTTGGGGCAAGCTTTGTTCAGGCTGGTGTAATCAATGCACATGCACCATTTATTGTTCTTCTTCAGCACCAGGACTGGATTCGCTAGCCACTCGGGATAAAAGACTTCCATGATGAAGCTGGCTGCTAGCAGGGGGGCGACCTCCTCCCCAACGACTCTTCTCTTCTCTTCTGACAGGCGGCGCAGCGGCTGCCTGACAGGCTTTGCGTCTTCTCTTACATGTAGCTTGTGCTCGGCGAATTCTGTCGGGACACCAGGCATGTCCTTGGGGGACCATGCAAAGATGTCCCGGTTCTCACGAAGGAAATCGACGAGCTCTCTTTCCTATTTGCTGTCTAGGCTTGACCCTATGACAACAAATCGCTCTGGGTTAGACGGGTCCAAGGCAGTCTTCTTTGTGTCCTTGGAGGGCTGGAACGAGCCTTGCGGCTCCGCCTCCTTGGGATCGGCTGATATGGCCGGCTGCTCGCCAGCCATTGCCACCAGCCGCTCCAGACGGCGCTTTTCCTCGGCCACAACAAGGGTTTCCGCTAGACGACTGCTGGCTGTTGCACATGCAATAGACTTCTCGTAGTCCCCGGTTATGGTGATTATTCCCTTGTGACTAGGCATCTTCATCTTGAGGTAGGCATAATGGGGGACTGCCATGAACTTTGCAAGAGTGGGCCGGCCCAAGATCACGTGATAGGGACTTTCCAGATTCACCACTTCAAACCAGACCGGCTCCCTCCAGAAGTGCGTCTTGTCACCAAACAGGACATCGACCCTGGCCTTGCCGATTGGTGAACAAGACAGGCCTGGCACAATGCCATGGAACACGGTCCTGGTGGGCTGAAGCTGCTTCTCTTTGATGCCCAACTTCTCCATGGTGTCTCGGTACATGATGTTGATGCTGCTGCCGCCATCTACCAGGGCTCGGGAGAAACGGCAGGCCCGCCTATCAGTGGAGAGAGTAGCGTCGACCAGGGCATTGGCCCCTGGAGACGGCATGACAGCCGGGTGATCCTCTCGGCTCCAGCTGACAGGCCTTTCTGACCAATGCATAAACTCTGGGTCCTTGACGGCAACAGTGTTGACTTCTCTGCGCTGCTGGCGCCGGCTGTGCCTATCATCCGTCTGGCTGGTGAAGACAACATAGGCCCCATTTTCTTATGGGAATTCATCCTGGATCTGGCCGCCAGGACGAGCAGCCGGCGCATTAGGAGGCGGAGCCGTGTCGGGGAAACTGATCTCCCACGAACACCTATGGGACCGGAGCCCCTTTCTCGGTACGGCAGGGGGCGGAGGATGCACGAAGAGCAGATCGAGGCAAGCACGCGAGCAGTTTACCCAGATTCGGGCCGCACGAATGCGTAAAACCCTACTCCTGCTTTAGTTTGTATTGGGTTCTTGGCTCGGGAGCGATGATGCTACAGTGCGCACTGATCGCTAGCAAGACCGAGCGCGAGAATGATCGAGAATCGGAACCCCCTCTACGTTGCGCATGGGCCTCCTTTTATAGGTCAAAGGGGTCACCGACAGGTGGCAACACAGATGGGGGTAAAAAAGTAAAAAGAGTGGTGGTTGGAACAGTATTTGTATAGTGCTCTATACCTAACTCTGACGGCAGGGGAGAAGGGCATTGAATGCCCGTCGCCGTCGCCCCTAACAGTGCAAAAAGTGGCCGTCGGGGGCGCCACCGTTCGCCACGACGGTAGCCTCGTCATCGCAGCTTGCCACCGTGTTCCCCTGGCTGCACAGCCTTCCGCCATGTGCGCCTGGGAGGGTCCCAGGGAAACACGTGGGTGGATGAGCTGGAGCGTGGGTACTAAGTGGAAGCTTGCCGCGGCAAGTGCCTTGCCGCGGTCGCTATCTTGTCGCGCCTGGAAGCTTGTCGCTCACCGGGCCTTGCCGGGACGCGTGGCGCGTCGCGGCAAGTTCTCTTGAGGTGCCTTTAGTTGGCCTTCCCAGCAAGCTCCTCTTGCCAGGGTCTTGTACCTTGAGTGGTTTTGTGCCTTGAGCGGCCATCCCGGCAAGCTCCTCTTGCCGGTGTCTTGTTCTTTTGACTTGAATACTTTGTTCTTGAATGGCCACAAGGGGACCTCGGAGGATCTTGGCGGTCGCTTGGCGGGCCTTGCCGCGGGGCGCTACAACTGCCCGTGCACAAGTTCGGGATACTAAGGTACCCCTACTTTAGTACACCGACAGGAGCCCCCGGGCCTGGGCCAGACACGGTGTCAAGCGTTGTTGGGCCAGGCCCAAAATAGTGCACGGGCACGCGCGGCCCGCGGCACACCGTATCCAACTCCGTATCCACCACGCCCTCCCTTAACGGCACGCGTCAATCGCGACGTCGTGGGAGAGATCGTGGCCTGTTTCTTTAATGGGAAATGCGGAACGTCCCCCTCTTCCCCCTTAAAAGCAGGGGAAACAGGGGCAGCTCCTTCCATTCGCCCGTTGCTTCTTCAATCCTCAGAAACCCCCGCCGCTCCCCTCCTTCCCGTTGGCCAAAAGAGAGCAGCGCTCCGCCCTCCGTCGCCACCAGCATCACCAGCGCCGTCGACCTCCCCCTCCGTCCCCGCCATGGCTCCGAAAGGCGAGAAGGGGAAGTCCGCGAAGGCCGCCGCGAAGTCTGCCGAGGCGCTGCGGCTAGCAGCAATGCGGAAGAAGATGGCGGTCTTCCCGCCAAAGCTTAGCGCGGAGGAGCTGAAGGAATCCTTCTACCTTTTCTGGTCGAGGGAGACGAAGGCGCATCCGCGCACCAAGGTACTCCCCGCCGTAGCCTGCGAGATGTTCCCGAACGGCTACGTCTTCTTTGCCATGTTCTTCTACTGCGGGCTCTGCCCGCCATATTCCGAATTCTTCTGCGACATCATGAATACCTACGGGTTTCATCTCCTTGACTTCACCCCCAATGCCGTCTTGACCATGGACGTTTTCGCACATCTTTGCGAAAACTTTGTCGGAGTCTACCCCAATGTAGCTCTCTTCCGGCATTACTTCACGCCTCGAGTCGAGTCAGGGTCGCCTTTGTCTGGTGGCGTCTCCTGGATCTCGAGGACGCATAAGAAGGAAGCCTATCTGGAGGGGGAGCTCCGCGGCAGGTGGGATGAATGGAGAGCCAACTGGTGTTGGATAATAGAGGATGACCCGCAGCCATTCACTTCCCGGCACCAAGCCGCAGTAGTATGCGGCAACGACTGGAGCGATTTGGCCCCAGAGGATAGCAGACTGAAGATTGCCACTACCCGAATCCTTCGCCTCAGGCACGCCAAGCTCACCGTGGGCGCAGTAGGAGCAGACTTTCTCCGCCGCCGAATCGCCCCCTTGCAGGAGAGGAAGAGGGCCGCCTGGGAGTTCGAGAATGCGGCGGATATCATGAGGCTGCACCCGCGGCTTAATTACAACTTCACTGTCCTAGAGCTCAACGCGATGCTCCAGGCGTTGTTCAAGTACGACTCCGCCCATCCCGAGTGGTTTGCGTTGCCGCAGGGCGTAGTTCCGTTGTGCAACAGCTCGTCGCTTAGCGCCATCCGTGCAGTGATGCCGCTGTGCGACTCCCACGGGATCGACCCCACTTGGCAAGAACCTTCTGACGAAGCCGTGCAGACGTTCTTCGACAACTTGGTGGAACTGCCAGTCGATCCCGACGAGAAGAAAGGCCTCACCCGCGACACCACCGACCAGGAGATGGCATACATTGCCACCAGACTGGAAGAGGCAGCGGCAGCCGCGGCAGCGGGCGAGTTTGGGTACACAGTGGAGGAGGCGGAGGCAGTGGAGGCGACAAGCCTTGCCGAGCAGGAAGAGCTTCGCAAGGCGGGGAAGCTTGCCGGGCAACTCGCCGGGACAAGCGAGCCCACCGAGCAGGGCATCGAGTCGAGCGGGGCCGCCGAGCAGGGTGCCGGGTCAAGTGAGCCTGCCGAGGACTCGAGCGGCTCACTGGAGATCGGCTCCTCCTCCTCATCCTCGGGCAGCTCGCCACCACCAGCAAGTCCTCCAGCTCCACCAAGAAGACGCCTCCTCAAGGCCGCAGACGTGACGAGGCGGCAGACGGGCCAACAGCCGCAGCGCCGCGCGACGCGCGTCATCGCGGCAAGCAAGGCCGCCATGGGAGCTCCTCGCGCTTCTGCAGCGGCTGGAGGGGGATCTTCCCGGACCGGCGCCTCTGCTCCTACCGCCCCTCGTGCTTCGGCGGCAACCGAAGCGGGGTCTTCTCAGACCACCGCCCCTGCTCCCGCCAAGCGGCCAAGGGAGCCTACTCCCCGGCTCCTCGCTCCGGGACGCGCGAGCCAGATTTCGATTTCTCTGCGCTCAGCTCCGACGAAGAGGAGGGAGAGTAAGTCTTCGCAATTCTTGTATTTCTTTGATCTTCTGTTGCTTTGTCTTGCATCTCTTTCGCCTAACTCTGAACCTGTCCTTTTCAGAACTCTGGCCCAGAGGGCAGCGAAGAGGGCCAAAGTCTCGGTGATCGTCCTCGAGGACGAGCCCGCCGAAACAGCAGGGGGTGCGCCCGAGACGAGCTTGCCGGACCCGGCGTCTGTTCTTCAGAGCAGCCCCCAGCGCAGCCCCCAGCGTAAGTGTCGTTCACTTTCCACTTGTTGGGTGCGCGTGGGTCTTCCATCCTTGCTGATATCTTGTTTGTTGATTTGTGCAGGAGCAGAGCAGCAATATCAGGAGCGCCAGGAGACCGCCCCTGACGTGCCGCACGCCTCGACCACACCGCCAAGGGGAGGCTCTACGGCAAGGGTGAGCACTCCGCCAAGGGCGAGCACCCCGCCAAGAGCGACCTCTCCAGCGAGGGATGGCGCTAGCGGCCCTCCGCCGGTGGGAGCTACCATCACGCCGCCGAGGGGGAGCTCCCCGGCAAGGAACCCCACCGAGGAGGAGGCCCGCGCAGGTAAACCCTTGAACTTTTCTTCTTTCAAATCTTCTTTTTGGATATTTGCTTGATTGTTTGTCTTTCCTTTTCTTCTGCCAGACCCGTCCGCAGCCAAGCCTATGGAGACGGAGGTCGTCGCCGACGACGCCGCCGTTGCTGAACAAATGCTTGGCGCAGACGATCCCGCTGGTGCAGAGGCCGCCAAGGCTGCCGCCGCGGCAGCGGGCGAGGAGGCTGCTGATCGCACTGACGGCACTGGGGCCGCAGGAGCGACATGCGCTACGTCTACCGCCGAGCCCTCCGCCACCGCCGCAGCCCCCAGCTCCGACGAGCCCGAGCCAAGCGCTTATCTGAAGGCCGGCGACGAGGTCTTCATCCAGCTCCCGTGGGCGTCCATGTCCAGGGCGCCAGTCGAGGGGGTCTTCGACGGGGAGGTCCTCGCCTCCGCCGGATTGAAGCTCGTCGACGCGCCGAGCAGCAGTAGCGAGCCCGAGGAGGAGCGGCTGCTGCGCAAACTTCTGTCCTTGTACCGCGCCCGGCAAGACAAGCTGGAGTCCCGAGAGGCTCTGGCTGCCAAGGCGGGTGCTGACTTGGAGAAGCGCGCAGAAGAGCTCCGAGCCATCAACCAAGCAGCTCTCCGATCCTTGACGGAGGAGCGGGAGCAGCTTGCCGAGGCTCATCAGGTCTTCATCCTTGAGAAGGCGGAAGCGGAGGAGCAGCAAAGGCTTGCCGCCGAGGAGCTATCCAGGCGAGAAGGCGAGCTGACGCAGCGGAAGGTCGACCTCGACAGCCACGAGGATGAGCTTGCCGCGCGCGAGCGATCGCTTGGCGGAGCTTTGCAGGAGGCAAAGGATGCCGCCGCAGCTGCCGAGACCGCCAAGAGAGAGTTGGAGACGAGGGTGGCGCAGCTGGAGGCCAATCTGAAGACAAGCGGCGAGGAGGTCGCCGCACTCAAGCTCGAGAGGGAGAAGGACGCACACAGCCACTCCGAGCTGCAGGTCCGCCTCTCCGAGAAGGGCAAGGATCTCGCCGTCGCCAAGGACTCCATCGCCGATCTAGAGCTGAAGCTGGCCACCCTAAACCAGACGCTGGACGGCGCCAGGGTGCGGGAGGCGACCCTGAAGGAGGAGATCAGGGCCGAGAAGGCATTGCTGGACAGCGCCGCCATCTCCCAGAACAACTTTAGGCAGACCGTCGAGCTCTGGATGGAAGGCCTTGTCAACGCCGCCGCGGACATCGACAAGGAGTTGACGGAGTTGGGGGCGGAGCACCTCGGATACTCCACCGACGAGGGTCTCCCCCATAGCGCCAAGCTAACTTTGTTCTTCAGGGATATGGCGATGGCCCTCCAGCAACTCCGGGAGAAGATCCCGAAGCAGTTGGCGGACGAGTCGCGCAGGCTCTGCACGGGGGCCTTGCAGAAGGTGTTGGTGAAGGTGGCCTACCGCAATCCAGGCCTCAACCTCACCAACGTCCTCAGGACTCTGCCGCCCGACGCCGACCAGGAGGTGCTCAAGGCCCTTGTCGCACCCATCGTGGACAAGGTGGGCGGGATCAAGAGAGTCGAGGGCGACCGCGCGGATTAGTCTTGTTCACTTTCTTCTTTCCTTGCCGCTGCCAACCATGTCATGAACAATAGTCTATTAGAATTGCGGCAAGTCATTTTGTAATATAACTCTATCTTAGGCGGTTAATACAACGTTATTTGCTTTACTTGACTTCCTTTGCTTTGTATGTTTTTACCCTATGCTTTTAGGGAACTTGTCGGTGTAGGCACCTTTGCCGCGGGCGCTGAGTGCGGAACTTCAACAGCCCATGGGCGGTGTTGCTACCGACAAGAAACCTTGTCGCAACTAGCTGCAGCGCACTTAAGTTGTTGAGCGGGCTCGGAAACAAAGTAAGGGCGCGACACTTGTCGTAGCATGCTTAAGCTGTTGAGCAAACTCGAAACAAAATAAGGGCGCAACTAGTTACGAGTTGGTTCCTCCGCGCATAGGTTTTCCATACAAAGCGCGGCCGTTCAAGGAGGATAACTTAAAAATTTAAAAATTTGATTGCTCAAACTTTGGCAACTTAGCTTTTGTGTTGTCTGCTTCCCGGCAAGGCAACGCTTTCTTGAACGGCACTTGGTCCATACCACCATCTTCTCCTCCCCCCGGCAAACTTGTGCGCGAGAGAACCTTTTCCTCCTTGAGAAAAAAGAAAGAAGAGAAAACACAGATATGGGCCCTTACGGCTCGTTATTGCTTACCGGGGGTAGGTGCTGCACAGGGTGTCAGTTGATACATGCAAAAAATAGAAAGCATGAAATGACAAGACGTGCGGGGCACATAAACTTTACTTATGCACGGGGTCTGCGCCCGGCTTTGTACAAAGGATTACATGCAACAGCGGCAAGACTTGTACAAAAGGTGGTTGCCGGAGCGGATCACGGCAACCGCGCCTTATGGGTAAAACTTACGAAGATGCTCGATGTTCCAGGAGTTGCTCACCGGCAAGCCATCTTCGGTCTCAAGGCGGACAGCCCCGGGCCTAGTGACTTGTTTCACCCGATAAGGGCCTTCCCACTTCGGCGTCAACTTGTTGGAATTCTTGGCGGACTGAACGCGCTGAAGAACAAGGTCGCCTTCCTCGAAACTTCTGGCTTTAACTTTGCGGCTATGGTAGCGGCGCAAAGCTTGCTGATAGCGAGCAGCTCGCACAGCGGCCTGAAGACGGTCCTCCTCAAGGAGCAGCGCGTCATCTTGTCGCAGCTGCTCTTGCTCGAGCTCATCATAAGCGAGCACTCGAGGTGATCCGTATACGAGTTCCGTGGGGAGAACTGCTTCTGCTCCGTAGACTAGAGAAAAAGGTGTCTGTCCAGTGGCTCGATTTGGCGTCGTCCTGATCGACCAAAGAACCACCGGCAGCTCCTCGATCCAGTTTCTTCCGCACTTGTGCAGCCTGTCGAAAGTTCTTGTCTTGAGCACGCGCAGCATTTCAGCGTTTGCTCTCTCCGCTTGGCCGTTGCTCCTCGGGTGAGCAACAGAAGCGAAGCAGACCTTGGCGCCAAAATCTTGGACGTATTGCATGAAGGTGCGACAGGTGAATTGTGTGCCGTTGTCGGTGATGATCCTGTTAGGGATCCGAAACGGCAAACAATCGACCTGAAGAACTTGACTGCTGACTGTGCGGTCACCTTTCTCACTGGTTCCACTTCTGGCCACTTTGTGAACTTGTCGATGGCGACGTACAAGTACTCAAAGCCCCCGACTACGCGGGGAAAGGGGCCGAGGATGTCAAGCCCCCAGACCGAAAATGGCCAGGACAAAGGGATCGTCTAGAGAGCTTGAGCTGGTTGGTGTATCTGCTTGGAATGGAACTAGCACGCTTCACACTTGGTTACTTGCGCGGTTGCATCTTGGAGGGCTGTCGGCCAAAAGAAACCTTGCCCGAAAGCTTTGCCGACAAGTGCTCTTGCGCCAATGTGGTGGCCACATATACCTCCGTGTATCTCTGCCAACAGCTTCTGTCTATCTTCCCGGGGAATACACTTCAATTTCACACCGTTGAGTCTTCTTCTGCACAGTGTGTTATCCACAAACTGGTACATACTTGACTGCCGGGCTACTTTTTCCGCTTCTTCTTGTTCTTCGAGAAGTTCTCCAGTTTGGAGAAAACGGACGATCTGCTGCGCCCATGCTGGAGCTTGTTGCTCGACAACAAGGACTAAAGGCACATCTGCTGCTGCGGGAACATCCGCTTCTACGGCGAGAACTTGTGTCTCAGCCGGAGCTTGATGTTCCCCGGCAAGCTTGCCGGAGCAAACCTTGTCAGGAGCGTCTGCTTCAACTGTACAAACCCTAGAGTCTGCAGGAGCAGATTGCTCCTCAGCATTTTCGGTGTTGATCTTGGGGACTTTCTTGGCGGCGGCTTCGGGAAGCTCTGCCGGAAAATAGTCACCGGAAACCAACTTCCTCTTCTTGGTCTGTCCAGTTGATGGTGTCACGGATGGCTGAGTCAGCTTGAGCACAAAGATCCCTGGTTCCACAGGTAACTTTAGTGCGGCACACTTTGACAGGCCATCTGCGATGTCATTCTGAGCTCTTGGAATGTGCTCCATCTGTAGGCCCTCAAAGTGTTCTTCAAGCTTTCTCACTTCGTCAACGTACGCTTCCATCAACGGACTCTGGTAATTCTTGTTCACTTGGCGGACGACAAGCTGCGAGTCTCCCCTTACAATCAGCTTCTTGATCCCAAGGTCTGCTGCGATCCTGAGACCGGCAAGCAAACCCTCATACTCTGCAGTATTGTTTGTCGCTTGATCCTTGGGAAAGTGCATCTGGACCACGTACTTGAGGTGCTCCCCGGTGGGAGCGACAAGCAGCACGCCGGCACCGGCGCCTTGCAGCGAGAAGGCACCATCAAAGTACATTATCCATTCTTTGCTTGCTTCTTCGATAGGGATGCTCGTCTCTGGGATTTCTTCGTCTGGCGTTGGTGTCCACTCTGCTATGAATTCTGCCAATGATCTGCTTTGGATAGTTGAAGTGCTTTCAAACTTGAGGCCAAAGCTTGACAGTTCTAGCGCCCACTCGACAATCCTGCCTGTTGCTTCTGGATTTTGCAATATCCTCTTCAATGGAAAGCGAGTGACCACCGTTATCTCATGTGCTTGGAATTAATGGCGCAGCTTCCTCGAAGCCATGAGAAGGCCGAAAAGCAACTTCTACACCCCAGAGTACCTTGACCTAGCCCCCTGCAGAAGGGAGCTTACAAAGTAGACTAGGCGCTGCACCATCTTCTTCCGTATCTCTTCTTGCATCTGCGCAGATCCGTCCTTGTCGGGACCAGAGCTTGCCAGAGAAGCCCCTTGCTTGTCGCTGGATGTGCTTGCCGCGGCTGCTGGCTCATCGTCCGCTTCCCTCTCCGCTACTAACGCATCACTAACCACTTGATTGGTTGCCGCTAGATATAGCAGCAACTTCTCTTGTGGCCTAGGTGCGACAAGTATGGGAGTGGAGGACAGGTACCTCTTCAAGTCTTGCAGCGCCGCCTCCGCTTCCGGAGTCCATTTCATTGGACCTGCCTTTTCAAAATTTTGAAAAACGGCAGGGCCCGTTCAACAGACTTAAAGATAAACCTGCTGAGAGCAGCCACGCAGCCGGCAAGTCTTCGCACATCCTTGATGCGCTTTGGTGCTTCGATTTACTCGATGGACTTGATCTTGTCGGGATTGGCTTCAATCCCCCTCTAAGACACGAAGAACCCGAGAAGCTTGCCGGAGGGAACTCCAAACACGCATTTCTCGGGGTTGAGT
Organism: Secale cereale; assembly: GCA_902687465.1. Taxonomy (NCBI): domain Eukaryota; kingdom Viridiplantae; phylum Streptophyta; class Magnoliopsida; order Poales; family Poaceae; genus Secale; species Secale cereale. Next base: position 254,340,131 of record LR738710.1, read on the forward strand.
TTGAGTTGGATCTTGCGTAGATTCGCAAAAGTTTCATCTAAATCTTGAATCAGAGTAGCCCTATCCTTGCTCTTGATCACTATATCATCCATGTAAGCTTGCACATTTCTGTGTATCTGTGGCTCAAAAGCAGTGTGGACTACTCTTGCAAATGTTGAACCAGCATTCTTCAATCCGAAAGGCATGCGTATAAAGCAATAAGTGCCACATGGAGTAATGAATGCGGTCTTCTCCTCATCTTCTTCAGCCATAAAGATCTGGTGGTATCCTGAATATGCATCAAGAAATGAAAGCAAATCGCATCCGGCGGTGGAGTCAACAATCTGGTCAATGCGCGGCAAGGGAAATGGATCTTTGGGACAAGCTTTATTCACATCGGTGAAGTCTATACAAAGCCTCCACTTCCCATTCGCTTTACGCACGATAACAGGATTGGCCAACCACGTGGGATGGAGCACACCTCTTACAAGGCCTGCCGCTTCAAGCTTCTTGATTTCTTCTGCGATAAACTCTTGGCGCTCCACTGCTTGTTTCCTAACTTTCTGCTTGACGGGCCGCGCATGAGGACAAACGGCAAGCTTGTGCTCAATCACTTTCCTGGGAACACCGGGGATGTCAGACAGTTGCCATGCAAACACGTCGACGTTCGCCCGCAGGAAAGCAACGAGCGCGCTTTCCTATTTAGGATCAAGCCTGGCACTGATGGTGAAAGTACCACCAGCTCCATCCTCCTTGGCGGACACCTTTTTGGTTGCTGGCGGAGCTGTCATCGTCTTCTTACACTTGCCGGTGGAGCTCGATGGGGCGTCCTCGACAGCAGCGCAGCACTTCGAAGAGGTGCGTTTGCCGGAGTGGGCCCCAGAGCTCTTGTCGGACTTGGTCTTCTTCCGCTGTCGGTGTACTAAATTAGGGGTACCTTAGTATCCCGAACTTGTGCACGGGCAGTTGCAGCGCCCCGCGGCAAGGACCGCCAAGCGACCGCCAAGATCCTCCGAGGTCTTCTTGGGGCCATTCAAGAACAAAGTATTCAAGTCAAAAGAACAAGACCCCGGCAAGAGGAGCTTGCCGGGATGGCCGCTCAAGGCACAAAACCACTCAAGGTACAAGACCCTGGCAAGAGGAGCTTGCCGGGAAGGCCAACTAAAGGCACCTAAAGAGAACTTGCCGCGACGCGCCACGCGTCCCGGCAAGGCCCGGTGAGCGACAAGCTTCCAGGCGCGACAAGATAGCGACTGCGGCAAAGCACTTTCCACGGCAAGCTTCCACTCAGTACCCACGCTCCAGCTCATCCACCCACGGGTCGCCCTGGGACCCTCCCAGGCGCACGTGGCGGAAGGCTGTGCAGCCAGGGGAACACGGTGGCAAGCTGTGATGACGAGGCTACTGTCGTGGCGAACGGTGGCGCCCCCGACGGCCACTTTTTGCACTGTTTGGGGCGACGGCGACGGGCATTCAATGCCCTTGTCCCCTGCCGTCAGAGTTAGGTATAGAGCACTATACAAATACTGTTCCAACCACCACTCTTTTTACTTTTTTACCCCCATCTGTGTTGCCACCTGTCGGTGACCCCTTTGACCTATAAAAGGAGGCCCATGCGCAACGTAGAGGGGGTTCCGATCCTCGATCACTCTCGCGCTCGGTCTTGCTAGCGATCAGTGCGCACTGTAGCATCATCGCTCCCGAGCCAAGAACCCAATACAAACTAAAGCAGGAGTAGGGTTTTATGCATCCGTGTGGCCCGAACCTGGTTAACTGCTCGCGTGCTTGCCTCGATCTGCTCTTCGTGCATCCTCCGCCCCCTGCCGTACCGAGAAAGGGGCTCCGGTCCCATAGGTGTTCGTGGGCGATCAGTTTCCCCGACATCTTGTCAGCTCCAAGAATATACGGTCATGTCCTTTGGTCTCGCCAGTGCTCCTCCTACCTTCTCGAGAATGATGCACTACATCTTCAACCCCTTCACCGGCGAGTTTGTGCTTGTGTATCTGGATGATATTCTGGTATTTTCCAAGAATGAAGAGGATCACGAAAAGCACTTACGTCTGGTTCTTGACCGACTCCGTGAGCATAAGTTCTATGCCAAGTTCTCCAAATGCGAATTTTGGCTCGATAAGGTTTTGTACCTGGGCCATATCATCTCCGCTGACGGTATTGCGGTAAACCCCGAGAAAGTTGAAGCAATTGTCAACTGGGAAGCTCCTCAGAACGTCAAGCAACTCCGAAGTTTTCTGGGTCTTGCCAGCTATTGCAGAAGGTTCGTTGAGAACTTCTCCAAGATTGCCAAGCCTCTTTCCAACTTGCTGCAGAAGAATGTCAAATACTTTTGGTCTCCAGATTGTGAAGTGGCATTCAGAACTCTCAAAGAAAAGCTCGTCTCTGCTCCAGTTCTTACTCCTCCAGATGAATCCAAGCCCTATGAAGTATTCTGTGATGCTTCTCTTCAAGGACTTGGTGGTGTGCTTATGCAAGACAAGAGAATTGTGGCATACACTTCTCGTCAGCTGAAGCCAAGTGAGAAGAACTACCCCACACATGATCTTGAGCTAGCAGCTGTGGTACATGCTTTGATTACGTGGAGGCATCTGTTGTTGGGCAGAAAAGTCGACATCTTCACCGATCACAAGAGCTTGAAGTACATCTTCACACAGCCGAATCTGAACCTCCGCCAGACTCGTTGGGTTGAAATGATCCAAGAGTATGATCCCAGCATTGAATACACTCCTGGCAAGGTAAATGTGAATGCAGATGCTTTGAGCAGAAAGGCATATTGCAACAGCCTTCTTATCAAGCCGTTCCAGCCTGAGCTTTGTGAAGCATTCAGGAAGCTCAACCTCCAAGTTGTTCCGCAGGGTTTTCTTGCAAATCTTCAAGTTGCTCCTACCTTGGAAGATCAGGTCCGTGAGGCCCAACTCAGTGATGCCATGGTGCAGAAGGTGAAACATGGTATTGCAAAGATCACTCCTAAATACAAGTGCTATCGCGTTGATGAGAGAGATACCTTGTTCTTCGAGGACAGACTCGTTGTTCCCAAAGGTGATCTCAGGAAGCTCATAATGGAAGAAGCTCATGATTCTCTCCTTTCCATTCATCCTGGCAGTTCCAAGATGTACCAAGATCTCAAGCAATCTTACTGGTGGACACGCATGAAAAGGGAGATTGCCCAATTCGTGAATGAATGTGATGTGTGCAGAAGAGTGAAAGCAGAACATCAACGTCCAGCCGGTCTTCTCCAACCTCTTCCTATTCCCGAGTGGAAGTTCGACCACATTGAAATGGACTTCGTCACTGGCTTTCCTAAGTCCAAGAGAGGGAATGATTCTATCTTCGTGGTGATTGACAAGCTTACCAAAGTCGCTCACTTCCTTCCAGTCAAAGAATCCATCAATGCAGCTCAATTGGCAGAATTGTATACTTCCAGAATTGTGTCTTTACATGGCATTCCTCAAGTTATCTCCTCAGACCGTGGAAGTTTGTTCACTTCAAAGTTCTGGGACTCCTTTCAGTCCGCCATGGGCACGAAGATCAGGTTCAGCACTGCTTTTCACCCTCAGACTAGTGGTCAAGTCGAGCGAGTGAATAAGATTCTAGAAGACATGCTCAGAGCCTGTGTCATATCTTTTGGCATGAAATGGGAAGATTGCCTTCCATTTGCCAAGTTCTCTTACAACAACAGCTTCCAAGCAAGTGCCGGCAAAGCTCCGTTTGAAATCCTCTATGGCAGAAAATGCCGTACCCCTCTCAACTGGTCCGAGACTGGTGAACGTCAAATTCTTGGCAATGACTTGATCTCAGAAGCCGAAGAGATGTGCAAAGTCATACGTGAGAATCTCAAGGCCGCTCAGTCGCGTCAAAAGAGCTACTATGACGGCAAGCATCGTGATTTGGCCTTCAACATTGATGATCACGTCTATCTCCGTGTTTCTCCTATGAAAGGCACCCAAAGATTCGGTATCAAAGGAAAGCTTGCTCCTAGATACGTCGGGCCTTTCAAGATCCTTGGCAAAAGAGGCGATCTAGCCTATCAACTTGAGCTCCCTTCCAACTTCGCCAATGTTCATGATGTGTTTCATGCGTCTCAACTCCACAAATGCTTCAAGACTCCTGAACGCATGATTCCTTTTGAAGAGATTGATCTTCGACAAGATTTGTCCTACCGAGAGCACCCAGTTGCTATTCTCGAAGAAACCGAGCGCAAGACCCGCAACAAGTCCATCAAATTCTTGAAAGTCAAGTGGTCACACCATACCGACCGAGAAGCTACGTGGGAACGAGAAGATCATCTTCGTTCCGAGTACCCTTCCTTTTTCCAGTCCTAGATCTCGGGACGAGATCTTTTTGTAGTAGAGGAGAGTTTGTAATGCCTCGGATGTAATACTTTCCCTTTTGGGCATATAATATATCTCCGGCTTCATCATTCCATTTCGGGTTCTTCGTCTTTTGGGTTTTCGTCGTTTTGTTGTGTGCGTGTGTGGCATTCATTCATATCATGTAGTCATGTGCATCGCATTGCATTTGTGTTGTTGTTTGCATCCGGTCCCACGCGTTCCGTCCCGTTGCCCGTTTCGCATTCCGGAGCTCCTTCACGTGTCCGTGGCATCCCCGAGGCCTACTTTGGTGTTTGGCCGTGTAACGTTAACGGTTTAGCGCGAGACTTGTCGTGTGTTGTTGTTTTGGTATGTGTTACCCGCCTGTCAAATCTCGTCGCGTTTGGAGTTCGTTTGGTGCCCCAACAGTTATTCTCGTGGGCTCAAAGTGCCTCCACTTTGCGGCCCAAGACACCCCTCCAACAACCCACCAAACCAGCCCAAACCCCTTCCTTCATCTAGGCCATCCAATTCTGATCGTGTGGACGTAAACCGCACTTCATTTGGACAACCCTAGCTCTTTGTGCCTATATATTTGTCCACTTCCCCCAATTTTTGCCCCAAATCAAGGAAACCCTAGCCCCCACCTTCTCCTTCCTCCAGCCACCACCACCTCGCCGGAGTTTCGCCGGAATCTCGCCGGAGTTCGCCGGAGCTCCACCACCTCGCCGGAAAAACACCTCTCCTCCACATCATTGTGGGGACCCCGACTTGGAAGTCGAGATCACCGAATGCACGTGTTCAAAGAACTCTTCCTCCTAGTCATGTTCTTCCATGCCTGGCCAATTAAATAACCAGTGGCAAGCCAATGAGTACTTTGAATGTACTCGCAAGCAACCCATGATGTGGTACAAAGTAACAGTGCAATTGAATAATAATGATCAATCTAGCAAGGCTAGAACAATACTCTACCATCAAGTTTATGCATCAATAACCTCACGTAACCTTGAAGACAGGTTTCCGACATCAGCATGAATATGAATCAACTCATCGAGTCAAGTCACCACCTTGACTCACATACACACGCGTGGTTTCACAAACATTGGACGTAGCCCAAGAGTGGTTACCCAACTGTCCATGACCGTGGACACGGCTATTCGAATAGTTTGACACTCTGCAGAGGTTGCGCACTTTACCCACAAGATCCGGGGAACTTCCGTGTCATCCACGACACGCGGTACCTCAAGTACCCGGGGTAAGCACCCGGTCATTACCTTTCCTTAGACGACACTAACATAGAGTCCACTCATTGGCACACGGCCCTCGGGTACAAACAATAGATCACGGGACTTGCCCTAATTTCAATGTCACGCATACCCGAAGGGACCAACGGTGTGTCCGGTGCCCTGTGAAAACAGTCATGGTCGCCTATCCAAGCACGACCCCGTCCCGTGAAAGACCTCAAGTCTTCCCGTCACTAGTAATGCGGGCACCATGCTAGTATCGACCTAAGTAATCAATAAAGCCCCGTCCCATAAGGGGTAGTGTGGTTGCACATGTATGGTTGGAATAACGGTCGCAACTTCAACCAATCCGTTTGAAAAACACACACACTTGCCTTGGCACACCACTTCGTCATCAAGTGGTCACCCAAGTCATCATCATCATCTCCCTCGGGCATAAATGGCACCCGACGGGGTTTTATGCAAAGACTTCAATCATGAAGGTTCATGTTACTCATGCATCACTTTCCATAACTACTAACAATATGCAAGTCATCTAGCACATAGCAAGATCAAGATCATGTCATGCATGATATAAGCATCATGACCACCTATTGCATGTCATCTAGCATATAGCAAGATCAACAATAAAGCATGCATCATGTGGTGGTTCACCTAGGTTACCATCGTAACACTAATCATCATGCATCGGAAACAAACGGGTTCCGAAGAACAAGTGTATCATGGTCAAAGGGCTGCTTGCCTGGATTGGCTTGGTCTTCAAAGTCTTCAAGTCCTTCTCCTTCTTCTTCCACAGCAACTTCGTCAAATACGGGATCTATACGTCGCATAATAATAACGGAAAAATAAGAATACAAATAAAACAGAAAAATCAAAGTGCTCAGAAAAATGTCATCTCATTTTTGTAAAATACTAGAGGGATTCCTAAGGTGGGGAAAAATCTTAGTTGGAGCTTTGGAGTTACAGAATAGGACATATTGATTTTTGAACAGGAGTTATACTGCTCAAATTTGAATTTAAATTTGAACAGTACAGAAAAGTTTCATGGATTTGAGTGAAAGTAGTACCATTAAATGGGTTGGAATATTACAAGATTTTAGGAGTTGGAAATATTTAATTTGGATCAATATTCTTTTCTGTAGAAATGTTTAAAACATTAACAGAAAAGAAAAAAAGGAAAAAGGGTCCTATGCACTGGGCCAGAGAAGGCCACAGTGCACGGCCCAGACGGGCTGGCCCAGCCGCACGGAGCCAGCGCGCGCGCACGTAAGGTTTTCAAACCTGACGGGCGGGGCCCGTGGGTCAGCGGCACAGAGGAGGGGGAGAGAGGTGGGGGGATGACAGGCGGAGCCCGCCTGTCATCTCTAACCCCTCGGGCACGGCGGCGGCGAGCTCACCGGCGAGGATTCCGGCCACGGCGACGGCAACGGAGGCCAGGGACGGACTCAGTGTTGAGTGGCGGTTGCAGTGGTGGTGGTGCGGCACGGCGGGGAGGCCTGGTTCGCCGGCGACGAGGTGGGGCGGCGGAAGCTCGTCGGAGGGTGGTGGTCGAGGTCGTTTCCGACTGCCACAGAGAGGGGAAACGAGGGGGAAAGAGTCAGTGAGGTGCGGCGGTTCCGAAACGAGTGGAAGGAGAGGCAGGGGAGGCATGTACCTCGAGATCGCCGGCGGCCCGACGCGGCGGAGCTCCGGTCGATCCCGAGCACTGGGGCGTCATGGGGTCGAACTGAGGGTGTTGGGGGTCTCAGTGGAGAGGTGTGAGGCTGGTGAGGGTGTTGGAGAAGCTCGTGAGGGCCTTATATAGCCGCGCCCGTGGTTCACCGTGGACCCGTGCGTCGGCGAGGTTGCAGGCGAGGCTGTGGAGGGTTCTGGAGCCTGGGAACACGCCGGGGAGGTCCGTGGACTAGCTCCACGTCCAGCTGAGGTGAGAGGAGAAGCGGGGGAGCGTCAGAGGAGGGCGCGCGTGTGAGGCAGAGGAATGGCCGAAGCGGGTGGCCGGTGCGCGTGCGACGACGCTCACTGGAGGGCGCAGGAGGAGGGGGGACAGCGCCGGGGAGGTCGCGAACGTCGAGGCGCCTCGACTGGCGCGAGGGGGAGGCCCGAGGCTATCGGGGATCGGCGATTGGCTGGAGCCAGCGTGCGGGGAGCACTGTTTGCGCGCTCTAGAGCGTGCGTTTGACTGGCACCGCCGCGCTCTCGCCGGTTTGGTCCGTTCCAGCATGCCCAACAGTGTCTAGTGCGTTGAAGGAGGAGTAAAGAAATGCCCTGAGGCCTTGGATGCCCTAGGGATGCAGAGAGAGAGGGAGAGGGCTGGTAACATGGTGGAAACTGGCTGTACAGCAAGGTAAAACAAGGGTTTCACCCTCCAATCATGGAGCTGGGGTGCTGGGGGAGTTACTGGAGGTAGCTGGTAACTCAATGAGCTTGTGGTAAGAAGTTGAGGCCATGGAGAAAAGTGAAAGTGGTCAAATTGGAGGTTTTAGCATTTCTGCAAAAGGTGTTTGATCAAGTAAATGAAGTTCACTTGACATGGCACTTGACAGGGTTGAAAGACATGAGAAAATAGGGTGCTTCACCAAATTTGGGCTCATTTGAAGAAACTAGCCAATGTAACTTTGGTGAACCCTAGAAGTCAACAAAAACAGTTTCATCTTGATTGAGTCAAGCTAATCATCTCCCCTTGATGCACCACTTGGTGTAGCATCATCATTTGTGGTATTGATCATGCCCACAAAGTTTGAAGCTCCAGATAAAAAGTTGGTAATGTAAAGTTGTTCAAATTTGCATTTGAACAGAAAGGGTTTTGAGGTGATCTGATCAAGTTGCTCTATTCAAATTCTTGTTCCATTTGGTCTAGGTGCCTTATTAGGCCATTCTAGCATGTGCACCAAGTTTGAGAGCATTTGGACAAGTTTGGCAATGTAAAGTTGCTCAAACTTCAAATATGGACAGAATGGTTATGAAGGGGTTTGAGGAGGTTTTCTTGCTTCCCAAGGCATGGGACTTGGCAAGATCATCAAATATGTCATATATGACATGGTAGAATTTCCCTGGAATTTTTGGAGAAAAATTCCTTTGTAAATATTTCAAAAGCTTGAAATATCCAGAAAGGGTTTTAGAGGGTTTAGCCCATTATTTTGAACATGACCAAGTGTTGAAACTCTTATATATGGACAATATATGTCCTCTGAGTCTCTCTGAATTTTGGCAAATATTTTTGAAATAGTTAAATAATTTCCCCCTATTAAAGACCATTTCTGACCTTAAGAAAAGCTTTTTAAATAAAATAGGAAAATAACTTTTAAAATTATACCTTTGTGGTTTCTGGGAGTCCTATGACTACTAGGTCTCAAATAAACCTTTTGAAATAGTTTTCTCACCCTAAATCAAGTACTTGCAGTGCAAATCTCAATTCAGGGGTTTTTGGAAAGCTAAATTTATAAAATTCTTTTTGGCCAAATTAATTTTGTAAGAAAATACTATACTGTTATATAACACTTGGCATGATCATTGGGCAGAAGTTTTGGGTGTGGAGATGAAATCTACAAGAGGTCATAGTTGACTTTAATGAGCACATGAAAAAGCACATGAAGAAAACTCAACTCCAAATAAAAGCCAAATGATGCTAAAAATTTTTGCTGGTCCAAATTTTCATGCTTCAAGGATACAAATATCATGTTACAAAATGCAGGGTGTGACAGACCTACCCCCCTTACAAGAATCTCGTCCCCGAGATTCCTAAACTAGGGCTTAAAAGAGATCGGGAAACTCGGATCTAAGATAGTCTTCTCGTTCCCAGGTTGCTTCTGCTTCGGTGTGGTTGCTCCACTGGACCTTGAAGTAATTGATGGTACGGCTCCGCGTACGTCGTTCTGCTTCGTCCAGAATACGAATAGGCTTCTCGCGGTAGGTCAGATCAGGCTGCAGATGAATGGCTTGGTGATCCACATCCTTGTAGAGATTGGGCTTGTTTGGAACCTGGAGACATTTCCGGAGTTGTGACACATGGAATACATTGTGCACATCGGATAGCTCAGGTGGTAGTTCCAACTGGTAAGCCACTTCTCCTCGTCGGTCGGTGATCTTGAAAGGGCCAATGAACCTTGGCGCGAGCTTCCCCTTGACGTGGAAACGCTTGGTTCCCTTCAGAGGAGTTACCCGCAGGTACACATGATCTCCGACACGGAAACTCATGTCTCGGCGTCGAGTGTCAGCATAACTCTTCTGCCTTGACTTGGCTGCCTTTAATCGCTCTCTGACTAGTTGTACTTGCTCTTCTGCTGCGCGGAGAATATCCGGTCCAAAGACTAGTCCTTCTCCAGTCTCTGACCAATTGAGGGGTGTGCGGCATCTGCGTCCGTACAACACCTCAAATGGTGCCATCTGAAGGCTTGACTGGTAACTATTGTTATAGGAGAACTCGGCAAAAGGGAGACAGTCTTCCCACTTGGCTCCATACGCCAGGACATAGGCTCGGAGCATGTCTTCGAGAATCTGATTGACTCGCTCAGTTTGACCTCCGGTCTGTGGGTGGAAAGCTGTGCTGAAAGACAATTTGGTTCCCAAGGCTTCTTGGAATCTCTTCCAGAACCTTGAAGTGAACTGGGTGCCTCGATCTGACACAATCTCCTTGGGAACACCATGAAGACTTACGATTCGATTGATATAGAGAGTTGCCAGCTGGTTGCCTGAGTAGGTAGTCTTGACAGGAATGAAATGAGCCACCTTGGTCAAATGATCGACTATGACCCAGATAGAGTCATGTCCTCTATTCGACCTTGGTAACCCAGTGATGAAGTCCATCCCGACTTTATCCCACTTCCACTCAGGAACCTTGAGTGGTTGAAGCAATCCAGCAGGTCGCTGATATTCAGCCTTGACCCTTTGGCACACATCACACTTTGCAACATAGGTTGCAATCTCTCTCTTCATACCGTGCCACCAGAATCGTGCCTTCAAATCTTGGTACATCTTGGTTCCTCCGGGGTGGATGGAATACGGAGTGTCGTGGGCTTCTTGCAGAATCAGCGTCTTCAGCTCGGTGTTGTTTGGTACGCAGAGGCGACCTTTGTACCAAACAATCCCGTGCTCGTCTTTGGAGAATCCTGGGGCCTTGCCCAGCTTCATCTTCTTCTTGATACCTTTGATGCTTGCGTGTCCATCTTGAGCCTTGTTGACGTCGTCCATCAGGGTCGGTCTTACTTCCAAATGATCCAGAAATCCGGGGGTGACCAATTCCAAACTGAATTGTTCGATCTCCTTAAACAAGGCTGGCTGCCTTTCTTGAATAATGGTATTCAAAGAACAAGCCTTCCTGCTTAAGGCATCGGACACCACGTTGGCCTTCCCAGGGTGATACTGAACGCTGAGGTCATAATCTTTGATGAGTTCCAACCATCTCCGCTGCCTCATGTTCAATTCCTTTTGGGTGAAAATATACTTCAGACTTTTGTGGTCTGTGTAAATCTCACACCGTTTTCCTAGGAGGTAATGCCGCCATGTCTTCAAGGCATGAACTACGGCCGCTAGCTCAAGATCGTGAGTAGCGTAGTTCTCCTCATGGGGTCGTAGCTGCCTGGAGAGGTATGCTATGACGCGGCCTTCTTGCATCAGAACGCTTCCCAATCCGGTTCGAGAGGCATCACAATATATCACGAACTCCTTGTGAATATCAGGTGTTGCCAGAACTGGGGCGGTGGTCAATCTCTTCTTGAGCTCTTGGAAGCTCTCTTCGCATTTTGGCATCCACTCGAACTTCTTGTCCTTCTTGAGGAGCTGAGTCATTGGTCGTGCAATGCTAGAGAATCCTTCCACGAACTTGCGGTAATAGCCCGCTAATCCGAGGAAGCTCCTGACTTCCTTGATGGTCGTTGGAGATTGCCATTGGGTCACAGGTTCAATTTTTGCAGGATCAACAGATAATCCTTCCTCGGTCATGACATGACCTAAGAATCCAACTTTATGCAGCCAGAACTCACACTTGCTGAATTTGGCGTACAGTTGGTGCTCACGAAGCTTGTCTAAGACCATCCTCAGGTGCTACTCATGCTCTTCCTCCGACTTCGAGAACACAAGAATGTCATCATTGAAGACAACAACGAACTTGTCCAAATATTCCATGAAGACTTTATTCATGAGATACATGATGTAGGCTGGGGCATTGGTTAACCCAAAAGACATGACCGTGCACTCGTACAGGCCATATCTGGTTACGAATGCCGTCTTCGGAATATCTTGGGGTCTGATCTTCAGCTGGTAATACCCAGATTTGAGGTCGATCTTGGAGAATACCTTGGCTCCGCTGAGCTGATCAAACAGATCTTCGATCTTGGGAAGTGGATACTTGTTCTTGATTGTAACTTCATTGAGGGAACGATAGTCAATGCATAAGCGGATGGTACCGTCCCTCTTTGCCACAAACAGAACAGGAGATCCCCAAGGGGAGGCACTCGGGTGGATAAATCCCTTCCTTAGCTGCTCCTCTAGCTGCTTCTTCAACTCGGCTAATTCTTCCGTCCCCATTCTATAAGGCTTCTTATAGATGGGTCCTGCTCCGGGCACGAGCTCGATGATGAACTCAATGTCACGGTCAGGGGGCATTCCCGGTAGTTCATCTGGAAAGACATCAGGATACTCACATACCACCGGTACTTGATCTAGCCCAACTTCAGACAGACAGTTGACTTTAGCGGCTTGAGCGGAAGAGGAGTTGGGGGCAAACTTGACTTCGACTCCTTGGTCATTGGTCACAGTGACTGTCCGATTGGCACAGTCTAACAAGCCTTGGTGCTTACTGAGCCAATCCATCCCTAAGATCACATCCAAGCCTTGCGATCTCAGGATGATAAGGTCTGCTAGGAAGTCTACACCGTTAATGGTAATACCGACTCCTTTACAGCCTATCTTGGCTCTCATCTCGGCTCCGGGGGTTTGTACCATCATAGGGTTATTCAGGGGTGTAGGGGTCATGCCACTTTTTAATGCAAATCTTTGAGTGACAAATGAATGCGTTGCTCCAGAATCAAACAAGACAGTTGCAGGTGCTGAGTTGACAAGGAACGTACCCAGCACGACGTCCGGGTCTTCCTGGGCTTCTTCAGCAGTGACGTGATTCACACACCCCTTCCCATAGTTTGGTGGATTGCGAGGAGCTGGGTTCCTTGGTGGCATACCACGGCCTTGTCCCTGGTTCTGCGCATTGGGGCGCGGGGCATCAGGCTTCTTGTTGGGGCACACCCTGGAGATGTGTCCGGGCTGACCACATCCAAAGCAAGTGACTTGGTTTGGAGTGTTGATCTTGTTGCCACCACTGGTATTGGGGTTGAAAGCTGGCCTGGGGTTGGCATACTGCTGGGGCTGAGGATTGGCACGAGGTGCAGGAGCTCTTGGCTGCTGATAGGTTGGCTTGGCCGGGGCTGACTGCCACGGACGAGGCTTCTGGTTGCTGGAACTTCCCTTACTGACCAACTTGCGCTTGCGAGTGTCTTCCAAAGCACGCCGCTTGTCTTCAAGCATAAGTGCCTTGTTCACCAGGTCAGGGAAAGATGGGCAGTCGCACACGACAAGCAAGTATTGCAGAGTCTGATTAAGGCCTTCCATGAAGCGCTCCCTTTTGGCAGCATCAGTGCTGACATCTTCAGGGGCATACCTTGACAGGACACTGAACTTCTGCATGTACTCCTTGACAGTGCCACTTCCTTGCTTCAGGGCTCGGAACTCACGCTTTTTGATAGCCATAATTCCGGAAGGAATGTGGGCCTTGCGGAATTCTACCTTGAAGTTAACCCAAGTGATGTCTTGTTCAGCATGCATGACCTTGAATCCATCCCACCAAGCTCTAGCAGTTCCCCCGAGGCAGTGGGCTGCATAAGCGACCTTCTCGCGATCTTCGGTGCATCCGACTAGTTCCAGGATTTCCTCAATGGAACGGACCCAGTCATCTGCATCCAAGGGTTCAGCAGTTTCGATGAAGGTTGGCGGTGCATGCTTCTTGAACTCTGCCAACGTGGAACGTCCATTGCCATTCCCCGCCGGCTGGCGGTTGTTGGTGACAGCTTGAGCAATCAACTGGAGAGCTGCAGTGTTGGCTTGGCGTTCCTCTCGGAAAGCTTGGAGAAGCTGAGCCATGTCCATGCTTGGAGGAGGTGGTGGTGGAGCTTGGTCGTTGGTTTGGTCGTGGCCTGCCTCTGGCTGAGAGGATGCTCCGGCTTCGGGCTGCTGGGTAGAGGTACCAGTACGAGTTACAACAGGCATCATGTTGGAGCGGTAAAAGGTCTCATGACTCGGAAGAGGGAAAGCAAGAAAGATGGGTGCCTAGTAAGGGGGTGGGTGTGACACTAAATCAAATCATGCAAGGGCCGAGAGGCCAAAACACATCCATTAAAATCCAAATGGGTGATGTAGTCGTTTACACCTTCCCGAAGGAAGAATACGACATACATCCAGACACAACAAAAGCAAACGCTAGATGGTTTCATATGAACCATACAAGGACTCGACTGCGCATAGGGGTTACACGACCTATCCTACCGTAGGGGTTACAACTGGCATATCCGAGTAGCGAATAATGCCTAAGCGGCGGAATGCTCGGTCGCGTATTCCGGCTCTTTTGGGTCTTCCTCCTTGTCTTCATCTGTCTGGGCTCCCTTGTCGCTGGAGGGAGTGGGGGAGTGGAGGAGTTGGATACGACGATGCTTCGATGGTGGTGCAGGAAAAAGCTTGCGGTATTCCCTTGCCGTCATCCGGCGTCGCCGAGGTGGTTCTTCACCCTTGGAAGACACATCCTCGGAGGGCCTTCCTCCTCGGTATGCGATAGCGGATTGTCCAGAAGGTGCTCCTTCCTTCTTGATCCTGTTTGCCTTCTCTTGAGCTCGACGAAGAAGTGCCTTGGTCTTGTAAAGTTCTTCTCGAAGCTTCATTGATTCCGAGGCCAAGTCTTGTGCCAAGCTGTCGGCACATAGACTGAAGTAGGTCTGGAACCGAAGCGAGAGTCCTTCCTTCAGTGGAGGGGCTAGTGCGCTGCTTTCTTCGTCACCTTCCTTCCGGTAAGGTAAGAAGCGAGTTGCCATCTTGGCTGCCATCTCCGGAAGAAGCTCGCGGAGACGGGTTAGTGCCTTGAGTGCAGCAGCCTCCACAGCGAGTGGTAGTGTCGCCATCTGGGGTCCCTCGAAGAACCAACTTGTGGGAGGATCGTTTGCCTTCACGATCACTTCCACATGGTACTCCACCTCAGTATCGCACACCCTATGCTCATGGTAGGTGAGGATGGGTGCTCGGTGGAACTGACACTCCTGGAGGCTATCCTCGAGAAGTAGGCGAAACCCAGTGGTCAGGTGCTCTTCGGGTACAGCGGCCATCTATGAAGGTGGAATAGGAGGGGTTAATAAGCTGAGGAAATCTCAGGTTTAGAAAAGAAGAGAGGTTCAGAAGGTTTTGAAAAAGGGGTCTCATCTAACTAACGCCCATGCTAACTAAGGCTTCCTACAGTCAGGATGGCTCTGATACCAGCTCTGTGGGGACCCCGACTTGGAAGTCGAGATCACCGAATGCACGTGTACAGTGATCCCAGAGATCAATGCTCACTGAACACACAGAAGCTGAAATAACAAGAGTCTTACATCCATACAAATAGTCTTACACGAATTAGGGCCATTATGGCCAAGTCTTACATAGATAGAGCCTCACGGGCTGAATAAGAAATAACTCAAATAGCGGAAGTCTTCGGTAAACGGGTAGAACCCATGCCATCTACCTTAACCCTACAGGCATTCTGACTGGGATAGCGTCCTAGTTCGCATGATCATCTCCAAAGAACTCTTCCTCATAATCCTGTTCTTCCATGCCTGGCCAATTAAATAACCAGTGGCAAGCCAATGAGTACTTTGAATGTACTCGCAAGCAACCCATGATGTGGTACAAAGTAACAGTGCAATTGAATAATAATGATCAATCTAGCAAGGCTAGAACAATACTCTACCATCAAGTTTATGCATCAATAACCTCGCGTAACCTTGAAGACAGGTTTCCGACATCAGCATGAATATGAATCAACTCATCGAGTCAAGTCACCACCTTGACTCACATACACACGCGTGGTTTCACAAACATTGGACGTAGCCCAAGAGCGGTTACCCAATTGTCCATGACCGTGGACACGACTATTCGAATAGTTTGACACTCTGCAGAGGTTGCGCACTTTACCCACAAGATCAGGGGAACTTCCGTGTCATCCACGACCCGCGGTACCTCAAGTACCCGGGGTAAGCACCCGGTCATTACCTTTCCTTAGACGACACTAACATAGAGTCCACTCATTGGCACACGGCCCTAGGGTACAGACAATAGATCACGGGACTTGCCCTAATTTCAATGTCACGCATACCCGAAGGGACCAACGGTGTGTCCGGTGCCCTGTGAAAACAGTCATGGTCGCCTATCCAAGCACGACCCCGTCCCGGGAAAGACCTCAAGTCTTCCCGTCACTAGTAATGCGGGCACCATGCTAGTATCGATCTAAGTAATCAATAAAGCCCCGTCCCATAAGGGGTAGTGTGGTTGCACATGTATGGTTAGAATAACGGTCGCAACTTCAACCAATCCGTTTGAAAAACACACACACTTGCCCTGGCACACCACTTCGTCATCAAGTGGTCACCCAACTCATCATCATCATCTCCCTCGGGCATAAATGGCACCCGACGGGGTTTTATGCAAAGACTTCAATCATGAAGGTTCATGTTACTCATGCATCACTTTCCATAACTACTAACCATATGCAAGTCATCTAGCACATAGCAAGATCAAGATCATGTCATGCATCATATAAGCATCATGACCACCTATTGCATGTCATCTAGCATATAGCAAGATCAACAATAAAGCATGCATCAAGTGGTGGTTCACCTAGGTTACCATCGTAACCCTAATCATCATGCATCGGAAACAAACAGGTTCCGAAGAACAAGTGTATCATGGTCAAAGGGCTGCTTGCCTGGATTGGCTTGGTCTTCGAAGTCTTCAAGTGCTTCTCCTTCTTCTTCCACAGCAACTTCATCAAATACGGGATCTATACGTCGCATAATAATAACGGAAAAATAAGAATACAAATAAAACAGAAAAATCAAAGTGCTCAGAAAAATGTCAGCTCATTTTTGTAAAATACTAGAGGGATTCCTAAGGTGGGGAAAAATCTTAGTTGGAGCTTTGGAGTTACAGAATAGGACATATTGATTTTTGAACAAGAGTTATACTGCTCAAATTTGAATTTAAATTTGAACAGTACAGAAAAGTTTCATGGATTTGAGTGAAAGTAGTACCATTAAATGGGTTGGAATATTACAAGATTTTAGGAGTTGGAAATATTTAATTTGGATCAATATTCTTTTCTGTAGAAATGTTTAAAACATTAACAGAAAAGAAAAAAGGAAAAAGGGTCCTGTGCACTGGGCCAGAGAAGGCCATAGTGCACAGCCCAGACGGGCTGGCCCAGCCGCACGGAGCGAGCGCGCGCGCACGTCAGGTTTTCAAACCTGACGGGCGGGGCCCGTGGGTCAGCGGCACAGAGGAGGGGGAGAGAGGTGGGGGGATGACAGGCGGGGCCCGCCTGTCATCTCTAACCCCTCGGCCACGGCGGCGGCGAGCTCACCGGCGAGGATTCCGGCCACGGCGACGGCAACGGAGGCCAGTGACGGACTCAGTGTTGAGTGGCGGTTGCAGTGGTGGTGGTGCGGCACGGCGGGGAGGCCTGGTTCGCCGGCGACGAGGTGGGGCGGCGGAAGCTCGTCGGAGGGTGGTGGTCGAGGTCGTTTCCGACTGCCACAGAGAGGGGAAACGAGGGGGAAAGAGTCAGTGAGGTGCGGCGGTTCCGAAACGAGTGGAAGGAGAGGCAGGGGAGGCCTGTACCTCGAGATCGCCGGCGGCCCGACGCGGCGGAGCTCCGGTCGATCCCGAGCACTGGGGCGTCCTGGGGTCGAACTGAGGGTGTTGGGGGTCTCAGTGGAGAGGTGTGAGGCTAGTGAGGGTGTTGGAGAAGCTCAGGAGGGCCTTATATAGCCGCGCCCGTGGTTCACCGTGGACCCGTGCGCCGGCGAGGTTGCAGGCGAGGCTGTGGAGTGTTCTGGAGCCTGGGAACACGCCGGGGAGGTCCGTGGACTAGCTCCACGTCCAGCTGAGGTGAGAGGAGGAGCGGGGGACCGTCAGAGGAGGGCGCGCGTGTGAGGCAGAGGAATGGCCGAAGCGGGCGGCCGGTGCGCGTGCGACGACGCTCACTGGAGGGCGCAGGAGGAGGGGAGACAGCGCCGGGGAGGTCGCGGACGTCGAGGCGCCTCGACTGGTGCGAGGGGGAGGCCCGAGGCTGTCGGGGATCGGCGATTGGCTGGAGCCAGCGTGCGGGGAGCACTGTTTGCGCGCTCTAGAGCGTGCGTTTGACTAGCACCGCCGCGCTCTCGCCGGTTTGGTCCGTTCCAGCGTGCCCAACAGTGTCTAGTGCGTTGAAGGAGGAGTAAAGAAATGCCCTGAGGCCTTGGATGCCCTGGTGATGCAGAGAGAGAGGGAGAGGGCTGGTAACATGGTGGAAACTGGCTGTACAGCAAGGTAAAACAAGGGTTTCACCCTCCAATCATGGAGCTGGGGTGCTGGGGGAGTTACTGGAGGTAGCTGGTAACTCAATGAGCTTGTGGTAAGAAGTTGAGGCCATGGAGAAAAGTGAAAGTGGTCAAATTGGAGGTTTTAGCATTTCTGCAAAAGGTGTTTGATCAGTGTTTGATCAAGTAAATGAAGTTCACTTGACATGGCACTTGACAGGGTTGAAAGACATGAGAAAATAGGGTGCTTCACCAAATTTGGGCTCATTTGAAGAAACTAGCCAATGTAACTTTGGTGAACCCTAGAAATCAACAGAAACAGTTTCATCTTGATTGAGTCAAGCTAATCATCTCCCCTTGATGCACCACTTGGTGTAGCATCATCATTTGGGGTATTGATCATGCCCACAAAATTTGAAGCTCCTGATAAAAAGTTGGTAATGTAAAGTTGTTCAAATTTGCATTTGAACAGAAAGGGTTTTGAGGTGATCTGATCAAGTTGCTCTATTCAAATTCTTGTGCCATTTGGTCTAGGTGCCTTATTAGGCCATTCTAGCATGTGCACCAAGTTTGAGAGCATTTGGACAAGTTTGGCAATGTAAAGTTGCTCAAACTTCAAATATGGACAGAATGGTTATGAAGGGGTTTGAGGAGGTTTTCTTGCTTCCCAAGGCATGGGACTTGGCAAGATCATCAAATATGTCATATATGACATGGTAGAATTTCCCTGGAATTTTTGGAGAAAAATTCCTTTGTAAATATTTCAAAAGCTTGAAATATCCAGAAAGGGTTTTAGAGGGTTTAGCCCATTATTTTGAACATGACCAAGTGTTGAAACTCTTATATATGGACAATATATGTCCTCTGAGTCTCTCTGAATTTTGGCAAATATTTTTGAAATAGTTAAATAATTTTCCCCTATTAAAGACCATTTCTGGCCTTAAGAAAAGCTTTTTAAATAAAATAGGAAAATAACTTTTAAAATTATACCTTTGTGGTTTCTGGGAGTCCTATGACTACTAGGTCTCAAATAAACCTTTAGAAATAGTTTTCTCACCCTAAATCAAGTACTTGCAGTGCAAATCTCAATTCGGGGTTTTTGGAAAGCTAAATTTATAAAATTCTTTTTGGCCAAATTAATTTTGTAAGAAAATACTATACTGTTATATAACACTTGGCATGATCATTGGGCAGAAGTTTTGGGTGTGGAGATGAAATCTACAAGAGGTCATAGTTGACTTTAATGAGCACATGAAAAAGCACATGAAGAAAACTCAACTCCAAATAAAAGCCAAATGATGCTAAAAAAATTTGCTGGTCCAAATTTTCATGCTTCAAGGATACAAATATCATGTTACAAAATGCAGGGTGTGACACTCATCCTCTCCTCCGCGCCGTTCCACCTCTCCCCGCAGCAAACCGCCGCCCCACGCCTCAGATCCGGCCACCCCGCCGCCTCTCCGGCCGGCCAGGTCGCCGGAGCCGCTGCTCCCGGCTCCCGAAGCCTTCCAGCGCCGCCCGAAGGATCGACAGCCGCCGCCAGATCGGTCAACGAGCGGCTGAGCCTCCTCCCTCGTCGCTTCTGGCCAGATCCGCCACCCTCTTCCAGATCGAGGCCCGACCGGCCTCCCTCTCCGACCGCCTGGGCCGATCGCCTCCAGGCCAGGCCGGCCGCCTCCCACCGACGCCAGGCGCCAGCCTCCCATCGGCCCGTCCCGCCTTCCACCGCGCGCCTCCGCGTGGGCCGCCCGAGCCGCCTTCCACCGCAGCCCGCCAGGCTCCCGCGTCTCTCCAACCAGAAGCCCGCCTCCTGGGCCCGAGGGACAGCCTCCAGCCACCGCCACCAGGTGGGCCGCCTCCCCGCCTGGGCCGGCCCCTCCTCCACGTTGCCTTCGCCGCTCGACCAAGGCCGCCTGGGTCTCCTGCGCCTCCCCACCGCGGGCCCGCGCCGCCTCCTTCCGCCGCGGCCCGTCTTCGTCCCCTCCGCCGGGCCCGATCTGCTCAGCCGCCGGATCCGCGGGCCCGTAGCCCGTTGACCTTTTACTCCAGATCTGAGGTTGACTTCAAATTCCTCTAAGTCCCAGTTTTTGTGTTGTCTGATGCAATATTCAAATGATGATATCTTTTTGTGTGGTGCTCCGTTTTGCGCAAATGACATGTCCAGACGTTCGTGGTGACGTGTACTACTTTTCATTCATTTGTGTCATGCATGTTTGAGATCATCTAGAGGCTTAAAAATCTGTTGCAAGAGTGCATCATGATAAAAGCTGCTGTTAGTGTTGTTTTTCATGCCATCTTTGCATAGTGATAACTTGGTGCTCGTTTATCCAAATGATGAAAATGAGATGTCCACGTGTTCGTCTTGTCATGCTCTACATGTTAAATGCTTAAGTTTGCATGATAGATTTAATCTTGCCATGTTTATCTCCTTTGCAAAGTGCCATGTGGCTGTTATGTGTTTAGCTTGTTATGAAATGCCAACTTGAGGAGCTCTTTGCTATCATTGTGTTTATCTCCATGATGCATGCTTGGGTGTTTTGAAATCACCATCTTATGTACTTTGATGTGGTGCCTACCACTTGCCATGTTTAGTTTTGAGGTGACTTAAACTTGCCCTCAAAGATGCCATGATGAAACTGTTGTTTAACACTTAGTGAAATTTCACTAAGTCTGGAATCTGTAATTTCCAGATGCCATGTTTTCTTGTTGTTCTAGGCCAATCCATGATAGTTTTGGGGTGACTCTTGATGATTCCTTGCTGTACATATTGTTGGCTATCCATTCATGCTCTCACATGCTTATTTGAGTGGCTGTAGCATATTTAACTTTTGCTCCAAACTTGCAATAAAATACTGCTGTCAGGATTTTGTTGTCAAGTTCAATATGTCCGTGGCTCCTTTGGGGGTGCACCAATGGACTTATTTGCTGTAGGATATATCTAGTTTATGTTCATGCTCTTTGCCATGATGTTTGAGTGTTGTAGCTTATTTATCTAGTGCTCCGAAGTTGCTATGTTGCTGTAATTTTCAGCTTTTGCATGTTTATTGTTTTGTGTGTAACTTTTAGCCCGTAGCTCCGATTGCAGCAAGTCTTATATGAAACTTGATTGATTTTTCATGTAGATTCATAATATCCTATTGTTGTCATGTTTTGAAGTATTTTGCTTGAGTGCATTTTCCATGCTCCTTGTGCTCCCATAGTGCATAAGTCATGCATCCATCATTTTTGAGTGCGCATTGCATCTTGTTGATTCGTGCCTTGTGTGGTTGTGTTGATTAGAGCCGGAAGCTGAGACCTAGTACGAGTACGAGCACGAGCCTACTACCGAGCTTGAGAATGAGGACCCCTCTTACGATCCGAACGACAACTCTTCAGGCAAGATGACCGAACCCCGATAACATTACTATCTTTGCCTATTGCTAGTAGTCTCGCTCTATAGTTTTGCCTCGATGCCCATGTTTTTCCTGTCAGCCTCCTACTTGTAACCATGAACCTGTTTAACCACCCTACCTATGCAAACCATTGATTGGCTATACGTAGGCTCGCTTGGCCCCTCTTATAGCATTGCTAGTTGCAGGTGAAGATTGAAGATGTTTGCTTCATGTTGAAGTTTTGTTGGGTTATATCACACTATATAAATGCTTAAATGAACTCATCTATATATTGGCAATGGGTGGAAGGCTAAGCCTTTTGCTTGGTGATTTTTTCCACTCATGCAGCTAGGAACCGTATAAACCGGTGTTATGTTCCTTGATTATGCGTTCCTCACACGGTTGGGGTTTATGGGCCCCCCTCGATAAACCGCTAAGTGCTAAGTCTTTTCCAGCAAGTCCCAACATTGGTACTATTTGCCTAATAACTAATTAAACTTGCATAGGGAGTAATTAACCCTCTTTCTTAATCAACAACCCGGGCCAGTGCTCCACATGAGTGTTGGTCCAAACTGGGGGTTACGCAGGGCCACCTCAAGGAAACTCGAGGGCTGGTAAAAACCTGTGGGATCGCCCATCCGGTCGTGGCCTGAGACGAGATACGAGTGGCTACTATCAGGGTGTCGGCACGCCGGGAGGATTTGCTGGATTAGCCTTACCTTAGTTCGGAGTATCTTGAGCACGGGATTCCGAGAATACTCGGGTCTTCCCACCTTGGAGGTGCGACTCCGTGGATCGTGGGCTTGTCATGGGCCAAGATGGAACACCCCTACAGGGTTATGAACTTTCGAAAGCCGTGCCCGCGGTTATGTGGCAGATGGGAGCTTGTTAATATCCGGTTGTAGAAAACTTGACACATTGTTCCAATACACTACCAGCGTGAGTACCGTGACTGTCATTTTCCGAAAAGGGTTTCGGGAGATGAACACGGTGGGGTTATGTTTGACTTGATTAGTTTAGGATCACTTAGTGATCATATCTCGACCGAGGCGCCTTCTCTTCTCGCTCTCTTTACGTAAGCTAGTGCTAGTTGCTGCTGCAAACACTTGTTCTTTTCTTCAGCCTTACCCTCACCCAAGGCTTAGATAGTCATGTTACCCGGGAACGGGATTGCTGAGTCCTCTGTGGCTC
The DNA here is from genome assembly GCA_902687465.1 of Secale cereale. NCBI lineage: Eukaryota > Viridiplantae > Streptophyta > Magnoliopsida > Poales > Poaceae > Secale > Secale cereale. Next base: position 254,362,819 of record LR738710.1, read on the forward strand.
ACAGTTACTTCACCACACCAGATGCAGGTCCGATGGTGAGCTATCCAAGTGATGGCACCGAGCTAGACTGGGAGTACGACGAGGAGCGTAGCCGTTACTATGTTCGTTATCCTGATGATCAGTAGTGGAACTTCTACTAGGATTCGATCTAGACCTGTGGATTTAAATTATGTTTGGTATCTTGTCATTTGGATTTTACCCTTAGATGGGTTGTGATGTTTTATTGAATGATGATTTGGATATGTAATGTATTTGTGTGACGTGGCGAGTGTAAGCCAACTATTTTATGTTTTCCATCCCCATCTTTTACATGAGTTGTGCAAAGATACCAAACTTGCGATCATTCCAGCATGGGTTATGTCTCTATGTCGTGCCTCGACACGTAGGAGATATAGTCCCATCCTGGGCATTACAAGTTGGTATCAGAGCCTTCTCCGACCTAGGAGCCCCCACTGATTGATCGAATCGTTGACGGTCGAGTCTAGGCACAAACTGAAAATATTTTGAGTCCTATATTTATATCGGAGAGTAGGATTTCTTGAGCTTCTCATCCCTTTTCTCTCTGGTGAGGACTCCTGACGTCTACTCTTGCCTCTTCTACTTTCAAAAATTGCACCAAATTTTTTAGGAATCTCGCGAGTATTGTTGGATTGTTTCGATGTTCTTGTGACGAGAATATTGTTCTCGATGCCTCCTGACATTAGGGGTTGTGGCAGTGTCCCGGGGATTTGAGCTTCGGGGTATTGTCGTCAGAAGCATATTGCGACAGTACTAAATACTTAAGACGGGCGACATCGAAAATCTCTCCTATACGGTTAGTGGCAAGATATCCCCGACATCACCCAGTACTGGGGAAGTAGTTCGGGAGTATTGCCATAGCTTGGTATAGTGGACGCTTTTCGAAGGTCCGAGGTAGACAGTTTCCGAGAAAGACTGGTTATGTGTTGAAGGATGGATACAGCTGGATGTAGGTTTAGAGTTGATTGCGCGGTGCTTCCCCTGTATCCCCAACACCTGATTGCATAACTGGAAACTTTCGGAAATTAATAGGTGGGTTTATCCAGTAGATCGTAGGCATTCTTCCAACGAATGCAGGTTAGCGAGTTCGGGGTTCAACATTGAGTGAAGTGGTTTTATGACCGATGTTCTGATCGGGAGTTGCATCTTAAAGGGTCCTTGGCTATGCTGATCCGGGGATTGCAAAACCCTTTCGTAACGCGTTCATAAGCTTTCAGCACAAAGATGTTAGAACGAAGCTCCTATCTTGTGTTTGTTTCCATTCGTACCTTGTTGTTTTTTCTTATTTTACCTTTTGTACCCTATGTGGCTTCTCGTGAAGATTGATGTTATCATTTAACTGAGAATTTCATTCGTTCCTCTTGTTCGAATGACTATTGTGAAGACTATGTTGCATTTCAATCCGTTGAGTCAGCTTATACCTTCTTTCAATCAATTGCTGATTCGTGGTCATCTCTTTCAGGATGACTCCGAAACGAGTTCCCAACGCTAACCCAGAGGGTGAAGAGGTCCCAGATCGTCCTCCTTCCCCTCCTCCTCCGTCTGAGGCTTGGAGAGCGATTATGCAGACTACAAATAAGAACACCCAGATGTTGATGCAGCAGATGCAAGCTAATCAAGCTAATCAGGGTGTTCCAGGTAATCAAGGCAACTTCTTCAACCAGCAGCACCATGCTACTCTCAACCAGTTCTTGGCCAATAATCCAAAAGCTTTCAGTTACTGTGTCGACCCTCTTGATGCTGAAGATTGGATCACCGATATCAAAAAGCATTTTGAGTGCAATAACGTAAGAGAAGAGGACTATGTGAAATTTGCAGCCTTCCAACTCAAAGACCAAGCAGCTCACTGGTGGCAGCAGTACAAAGACTCCAGGCCAGGTCGTGTGATCTCTTGGGAGGATTTCTGCAAGGACTTTCGCTCTCACCACATTCCAACAAGTGTCATCGAGGGTATGCGTGAGCAATTCCGCAACCTGAAGCAGGGCTCTATGACTGTCTATCAGTATAATGTCAAGTGCCAAAACCTCGCCCGCTATGCTAAGAAAGACATTCCTCATGCCAAGAGCAAAATCTATTAGTTCCGCGGAGGTCTCAAAGATGAACTTCAACTTGCTCTCACCTTGTTCGAGCCCGATGAGTTCGACAAATTCTATAACATGGCGCTCAAGCAAGAGGCAGCCCAGCTCAAGATGGAGGCTTCTAAAAAGAGGATTCGAGATGCCGTTCACTCCTCCTCATCTTCTCAAGTCGTCGCGAAGCAATAGAAATTTTGGCTTCCTCCTCCTCCAGTGATTCGAGCTCCTTACAACAACTCCAATAGCAAAAAGAACTCAGGTGGTCGTGGTTTCTCCCACCCACCCAACCCGAGCAACCAGTCGAGGAATCAGTTTAAGTCTCAAGGCTCCAAGTCAAGTGGTTCTCATTTCCGCCCTCTCTCAGAGGTGGTCTGCAACAAGTGCACTCAGAAAGGTCACTATGCTAACAAGTGCCCCAACCCGAAGCGCCTTCCACCTCCTCCACTTGTGAGTTCAGCTATTGTCAAGCATAATCCAAAGTCTGCAAGGGTCAATCTGATGAATGCAGCGCAAGCGGAGAATTCTTCTGATGTGATTTTGGGTAACCTTCCAGTTAACTCTTTTCCTGCTAAAGTGTTGTTTGATTCAGGTGCTACATGTTCTTTCATGTCATATCCATTTGCATCCAAGCACAACATTGTCACCAAAAGTTTGCCAAGGGAATTGTCAGTTGTTTCTCCAGGCAAACTAATGCATTCAAAGATATTTGCTCCGGATGTTTCTATTCGCAGGGTGATTATCGCTTTCTGGCTAAACCGGTGGTTCTTGGTAATTCTGACATTGACCTCATCCTCGAGATGGATTGGCTTTCTCAGCATGATGCTCAAATTGATTGTGCACAGAAGGAAGTCAAGATTACTCATCCTGATGAAGATGTGATTATCTTCGCCTCCAGGGATAACACTATCAGGCTTTTCTCTCTCAATGTTAAGGGCGAAATGAATGCCATATCTCAAATTCCGGTGGTTAACGAATATCAAGACGTCTTTCCTGAAGAACTTCCAGGCATGCCTCCTCATCGGCAAGTGGAATTCGTCATTGAACTCGAGCCTGGTACTGAGCCAGCATGCCGGCGTCCGTACAAGCTCTCTCCTAAAGAATTGAAGGAATTGAAGAAGCAGCTTGATGAACAGGAGCGTATGGGTCTCATCAGGCCTAGTACGTCTCCTTGGGGATGTGGTGTCTTATTTGTCAAGAAGAAGGATGGCACGGAGCGTCTCTGCGTTGATTACCGGCCATTGAACAAGAAGACAATAAAGAACAAGTATCCGCTCCCCAACTTCAACGAACTGTTTGAGCAGCTCAAAGGAGCTAAAGTGTTCTCTAAGCTCGATCTCCGAATGGGCTATCACCAAATTCGCATTCGCGAGGAAGACATCCCCAAGACTGCCTTCAGAACGAGCTACGGTTCCTATGAATATACGGTCATGTCCTTTGGTCTCGCCAATGCTCCTCCTACCTTATCGAGAATGATGCACTACATCTTCAACCCCTACATCGGCGAGTTTGTGCTTGTGTATCTGGATGATATTCTGGTATTTTCCAAGAATGAAGAGGATCACGAAAAGCACTTACGTCTGGTTCTTGACCGACTCCGTGAGCATAAGTTCCATGCCAAGTTCTCCAAGTGCGAATTTTGGCTCGATAAGGTTTTGTACCTGGGCCATATCATCTCCGCTGACGGTATTGCGGTAAACCCCGAGAAAGTTGAAGCAATTGTCAACTGGGAAGCTCCTCAGAACGTCAAGCAACTCCGAAGTTTTCTGGGTCTTGCCAAGCCTCTTTCCAACTTGCTGCAGAAGAATGTCAAATACTTTTGGTCTCCAGATTGTGAAGTGGCATTCAGAACTCTCAAAGAAAAGCTCGTCTCTGCTCCAGTTCTTACTCCTCCAGATGAATCCATGCCCTATGAAGTATTCTGTGATGCTTCTCTTCAAGGACTTGGTGGTGTGCTTATGCAAGACAAGAGAATTGTGGCATACACTTCTCGTCAGCTGAAGCCAAGTGAGAAGAACTACCCCACACATGATCTTGAGCTAGCAGCTGTGGTACATGCTTTGATTACGTGGAGACATCTGTTGTTGGGCAGAAAAGTCGACATCTTCACCGATCACAAGAGCTTGAAGAACATCTTCACACAGCCAAATCTGAATCTCCGGCAGACTCGTTGGGTTGAAATGATCCAACAGTATGATCCCAGCATCGAATACACTCCTGGCAAGGCGAACGTGATTGCAGATGCTTTGAGCAGAAAGGCATATTGCAACAGCCTTCTTATCAAGCCGTTCCAGCCTGAGCTTTGTGAAGCATTCAGGAAGCTCAACCTCCAAGTTGTTCCACAGGGTTTTCTTGCAAATCTTCAAGTTGCTCCTACCTTGGAAGATCAGGTCCGTGAGGCCCAACTCAGTGATGCCATGGTGCAGAAGGTGAAACATGGTATTGCAAAGGGCACTCCTAAATACAAGTGCTATCGCGTTGATGAGAGAGATACCTTGTTCTTCGAGGACAGACTCGTTGTTCCCAAAGGTGATCTCAGGAAGCTCATAATGGAAGAATCACATGATTCTCTCCTTTCCATTCATCCTGGCAGTTCCAAGATGTACCAAGATCTCAAGCAATCTTACTGGTGGACACGCATGAAAAGGGAGATTGCCCAATTCGTGAATGAATGTGATGTCTGCAGAAGAGTGAAGGCAGAACATCAACGTCCAGCCGGTCTTCTCCAACCTCTTCCTATTCCCGAGTGGAAATTCGACCACATTGAAATGGATTTCGTCACTGGCTTTCCTAAGTCCAAGAGAGGGAATGATTCTATCTTCGTGGTGATTGACAAGGTTACCAAAGTCGCTCACTTCCTTCCAGTCAAAGAATCCATCAATGCAGCTCAATTGGCAGAATTGTATACTTCCAGAATTGTGTCTTTACATAGCATTCCTCAAGTTATCTCCTCAGACCGTGGAAGTTTGTTCACTTCAAAGTTCTGGGACTCCTTTCAGTCCGCCATGGGCACTAAGATCAGGTTCAGCACTGCTTTTCACCCTCAGACTAGTGGTCAAGTCGAGCGAGTGAATAAGATTCTAGAAGACATGCTCAGAGCCTGTGTCATATCTTTTGGCATGAAATGGGAAGATTGCCTTCCATTTGCCGAGTTCTCTTACAACAACAGCTTCCAAGCAAGTGCCGGAAAAGCTCCGTTTGAAATCCTCTATGGCAGAAAATGCCGTACCCCTCTCAACTGGTCCGAGACTGGTGAACGTCAACTTCTTGGCAATGACTTGATCTCATAAGCCGAAGAGATGTGCAAAGTCATACATGAGAATCTCAAGGCCGCTCAGTCGCGTCAAAAGAGCTACTATGACGGCAAGCATCGTGATTTGGCCTTCAACATTGATGATCACGTCTATCTCCGTGTTTCTCCTATGAAAGGCACCCAAAGATTCGGTATCAAAGGAAAGCTTGCTCCTAGATACGCCGGGCCTTTCAAGATCCTTGGCAAAAGAGGCGATCTAGCCTATCAACTTGAGCTCCCTTCCAACTTCGCCAATGTTCAAGATGTGTTTCATGCGTCTCAACTCCGCAAATGCTTCAAGACTCCTGAACGCATGATTGCGTTTGAAGAGATTGATCTTCGACAAGATTTGTCCTACCGAGAGCACCCAGTTGCTATTCTCGAAGAAACCGAGCGTAAGACCCGCAACAAGTCCATCAAATTCTTGAAAGTCAAGTGGTCACACCATACCGACCGAGAGGCTACGTGGGAACGAGAAGATCATCTTCGTTCCGAGTACCCTTCCTTTTTCCAGTCCTAGATCTCGGGACGAGATCTTTTTGTAGTAGAGGAGAGTTTGTAATGCCCCGGATGTAATACTTTCCCTTTTGGGCATATAATATATCTCCGGCTTCATCAATTCCATTTCGGGTTCTTCGTCTTTTGGGTTTTCATCGTTTTGTTGTGTGCGTGTGTGGCATTCATTCATATCATGTAGTCATGTGCATCGCATTGCATTTGTGTTGTTGTTTGCATCCGATCCCACGCGTTCCGTCCCGTTTTCCGTTTCGCGTTCCGGAGCTCCTTCACGTGTCCGTGGCATCCCCGAGGCCTACTTTGGTGTTTGGCCGTGTTACGTTACCGGTTTAGCGCGAGACTTGTCATGTGTTGTTGTTTTGGTATGTGTTACCCGCCTGTCAAATCTCGTCGCGTTTGGAGTTCGTTTGGCGCCCCAACAGTTATTCTCGTGGGCTCAAAGTGCCTCCACTTTGCGGCCCAAGACACCCCTCCAACAACCCACCAAACCAGCCCAAACCCCTTCCTTCATCTAGGCCATCCAATTCTGATCGTGTGGACGAAAACCGCACTTCATTTGGACAACCCTAGCTCTTTGTGCCTATATATTTGTCCACTTCCCCCAATTTTTGCCCCAAATCAAGGAAACCCTAGCCCCCACCTTCTCCTTCCTCCAGCCACCACCACCTCACCGGAGTTTCGCCGGAATCTCGCCGGAGTTCGCCGGAGCTCCACCACCTCGCCGGAAAAACACCTCTCCTCCACCTCATCCTCTCCTCCGCGCCGTTCCACCTCTCCCCGCAGCAAACCGCCGCCCCACGCCTCAGATCCGGCCACCCCGCCGCCTCTCCGGCCGGCCAGGTCGCCGGAGCCGCTGCTCCCGGCTCCCGAAGCCTTCCAGCGCCGCCCGAAGGATCGACAGCCGCCGCCAGATTGGTCAACGAGCGGCTGAGCCTCCTCCCTCGTCGCTTCTGGCCAGATCCGCCTCCCTCTTCCAGATCGAGGCCAGACCGGCCTCCCTCTCCGACCGCCTGGGCCGATTGCCTCCAGGCCAGGCCGGCCGCCTCCCACCAACGCCAGGTGCCAGCCTCCCATCGGCCCGTCCCGCCTTCCACCGCGCGCCTCCGCGTGGGCTGCCCGAGCCGCCTTCCACCGCAGCCCGCCAGGCTCCCGCCTCTCTCCAGCCAGGCGCCCGCCTCCTGGGCCCGAGGGACAGCCTCCAGCCACCGCCACCAGGTGGGCCGCCTCACCGCCTGGGCCGGCCCCTCCTCCACGTCGCCTTCGCCGCTCGACCGAGGCCGCCTGGGTCTCCTGCGCCTCCCCATCGCGGGCCCGCGCCGCCTCCTTCCGCCGCGGCCCGTCTTCGTCCCCTCCGCCGGGCCCGATCTGCTCAGCCGCCGGATCCGCGGGCCTGTAGCCCGTTGACCTTTTATTCCAGATCTGAGGTTGACTTCAAATTCCTCCAAGTCCCAGTTTTTGTGTTGTCTGATGCAATATTCAAATGATGATATCTTTTTGTGTGGTGCTCCGTTTTGCGCAAATGACATGTCCAGACGTTCGTGGTGACGTGTACTACTTTTTATTCATTTGTGCCATGCATGTTTGAGATCATATAGAGGCTTAAAAATCTGTTGCAATAGTGCATTGTGATAAAAACTGCTGTTAGTGTTGTTTTTCATGCCATCTTTGCATAGTGATAACTTGGTGCTCGTTTATCCAAATGATGCAAATGAGATGTCCACGTGTTCGTCTTGTCATGCTCTACATGTTAAATGCTTAAGTTTGCATGATAGATTTAATCTTGCCATGTTTATCTCCTTTGCAAAGTGCCATGTGGCTGTTATGTGTTTAGCTTGTTATGAAATGCCAACTTGAGGAGCTCTTTGCTATCATTGTGTTTATCTCCATGATGCATGCTTGGGTGTTTTGAAATCACCATCTTATGTACTTTGATGTGGTGCCTACCACTTGCCATGTTTAGTTTTGAGGTGACTTAAACTTGCCCTCAAAGATGCCATGATGAAACTGTTGTTTAACACTTAGTGAAATTTCACTAAGTCTGGAATCTGTAATTTCCAGATGCCATGTTTTCTTGTTGTTCTAGGCCAATCCATGATAGTTTTGGGGTGACTCTTGATGATTCCTTGCTGTACATATTGTTGGCTATCCATTCATGCTCTCACATGCTTATTTAAGTGGCTGTAGCATATTTAACTTTTGCTCCAAAGTTGCTATAAAATACTACTGTCAGGATTTTGTTGTCAAGTTCAATATGTCCAAGCTTGTTGCTATTGATCCGTGGCTCCTTTGGGGGTGCACCAATGGACTTATTTGCTATAGGATATGTCTAGTTTATGTTCATGCTCTTTGCCATGATGTTTGAGTGCTGTAGCTTATTTATCTAGTGCTCCGAAGTTGCTATGTTGCTGTAATTTTCAGCTTTCGCATGTTTATTGTTTTGTGTGTAACTTTTAGCCTGTACCTCCGATTGCAGCAAGTCTTATATGAAACTTGATTGATTTTCGTGTAGATTCATAATATCCTATTGTTGTCATGTTTTGAAGTATTTTGCTTGAGTGCATTTTCCATGCTCCTTGTGCTGCCATAGTGCATAAGTCATGCATCCATCATTTTTGAGTGCGCATTGCATCTTGTTGATTCGTGCCTTGTGTGGTTGTGTTGATTAGATCCGGAAGCTAAGACCGAGTACGAGTACGAGCACGAGCCTACTACCGAGCTTGAGAACGAGGACCCCTCTTACGATCCGAGCGACAACTCTTCAGGCAAGATGACCGAACCCCGATAACATTACTATCTTTGCCTATTGCTAGTAGTCTCGCTCTATAGTTTTGCCTCGATGCCCATGTTTTTCCTGTCAGCCTCCTACTTGTAACCATGAACCTGTTTAACCACCCTACCTATGCAAACCATTGATTGGCTATACGTAGGCTCGCTTGGCCCCTCTTATAGCATTGCTAGTTGCAGGTGAAGATTGAAGATGTTTGCTTCATGTTGAAGTTTTGTTGGGTTATATCACACTATATAAATGCTTAAATGAACTCATCTATATATTGGCAATGGGTGGAAGGCTAAGCCTTTTGCTTGGTGATTTGTTCCACTCATGCCGCTAGGAACCGTATAAACCGGTGTTATGTTCCTTGATTATGCGTTCCTCACACGGTTGGGGTTTATGGGCCCCCCTCGATAAACCGCTAAGTGCTAAGTCTTTTCCAGCAAGTCCCAACATTGGTACTATTTTCCTAATAACTAATTAAACTTGCATAGGGAGTAATTAACCCTCTTTCTTAATCAACAACCCGGGCCAGTGCTCCACATGAGTGTTGGTCCAAACTGGGGGTTACGCGGGGCCACCTCAAGGAAACTCGAGGGCTGGTAAAAACCTGTGGGATCGCCCATCCGGTCGTGGCCTGAGACGAGATACGCGCGGCTACTATCAGGGTGTCGGCACGCCGGGAGGATTTGCTGGATTAGCCTTACTTTAGTTCCGAGTATCTTGAGCACGGGATTCCGAGATTACTCGGGTCTTCCCACCTTGGAGGTGCGACTCCGCGGATTGTGGGCTTGTCATGGGCCAAGTTGGAACACCCCTGCAGGGTTAAGAACTTTCGAAAGCCGTGCCCGCGGTTATGTGGCCGATGGGAGCTTGTTAATATCCGGTTGTAGAAAACTTGACACATTGTTCTAATACACTACTAGCGTGAGTACCGTGACTATCATTTTCCGAGAACGGTTTCGGGAGATGAACACGGTGGGGTTATGTTTGACTTGATTAGTTTAGGATCACTTAGTGATCATATCTCGACCGAGGCGCCTTCTCTTCTCGCTCTCTTTACGTAAGCTGGTGCTAGTTGCTGCTGCAAACACTTGTTCTTTTCTTCAGCCTTACCCTCACCCAAGGCTTAGATAGTCATGTTACCCGGGAACGGGATTGCTGAGTCCTCTGTGGCTCACAATTACTTCACCACACCAGATGCAGGTCCGATGGTGAGCTATCCAGGTGATGGCACCGAGCTAGACTGGGAGTACGACGAGGAGCGTAGCCGTTACTATGTTCGTTATCCTGATGATCAGTAGTGGAACTTCTACTAGGATTCGATCTAGACCTGTGGATTTAAATTATGTTTGGTATCTTGTCATTTGGATTTTACCCTTAGATGGGCTGTGATGTTTTATTGAATGATGATTTGGATATGTAATGTATTTGTGTGACGTGGCGAGTGTAAGCCAACTATTTTATGTTTTCCATCCCCATCTTTTACATGAGTTGTGCAAAGATACCAAACTTGCGATCATTCTAGCATGGGGTTATGTCTCTAAGTCGTGCCTCGACACGTAGGAGATATAGTCCCATCTTGGGCATTACAGCCGCACAAGCGTCTGGATCTGCTTCCTTCCCCGAGGCGGCGCTCGAAGAGTCCACCATCACCGAGGAGGGGACTACTCGGAGGTCCAGTCTTTCTTGTCAAGCGACCACAAAGAGCATGGCCTGATGAAGATCTGAGTTGGGTCTACCATGGCGTGGACCTTGCAGAAGTCTTGCTACCCCTTCTTCCTCCACAACATCTCCGTCGGGCTCGTGCCGCCCTTCTCGGAGTTCTTCTACGCCATCCTGAATCACTACCAGGTGCACGCCCTCCACATCCAGCCTCACTCCATCTTCGTCCTGTCGCTCTTCGCCTTTTACTGTGAGGCGTGTGTGGGGGTGAAGCCGACTGTCGCCCTCTTCCGCCACTTCTTCTCCATGTGGCGGTATGACGAGGGTTCATGCTCGGGCTGCGTCTCCTTCATCTTCCAGCGCTAGGGCTGCAGGCTGATGACAGCCGGGATGAAGATAGAAACCCACCGGAAGAGGTGGGTCTATCTAGATACCCAGCGTATTCACCTGCTGCTGATGCTGCCTACCGCCCGTCCGGAGAAACGTGCTTGCTGGAGCTACGCAAAGGTCAACGACCCCCTTGCCGAGCCTGTCTTGGCAAGGATCGAGGCCGACCTGGGCTCGAGGCTTGAAGGTGCCCAGATCGTCAAGGAGTTCCTGAGGCAGCGGCTGGCGCCGCTCCAGGCACACTCGCGCCCCATGTGGGAGCTGATGGGAGATGATGACAGGCTTCGGCTATGCTCGGGGACGCTGACCGAAGTCGATCTGGACCTCGTCTCAAACGCTCTCCTGGGGATGGTTCCTGAGGACCTCTCGGGGGCCCATCTGCCGATGTACATCCGTCCTAACAAGGCTGAGCTGCTGAAGGCCGTGTCAGGCTTCGGGGTGCCCGTGGCTGCTCCGCCCACGGTCGACGTGTCCTCTGGTGTCGAGGAGTGGAACGACGGGGAGGAGGACTCGGAGGAGACCCTGGGCGACAGGGACCGGGTTGACGAGGAGGACACCTCCGAGGTGTCTGCTGAGGAAGTGGCGCCAGGCGCAGGCGCTGTTGGGCGGCCCCAGGCAACCACTCAGTGTCGATCGGGTGCGCTGCGTCCGGAGGGAGCAATGCGGCGACCCCGCCGAGGAGCACCGTGCCAACGATGTTGGTGACCGCAGTCGCGCCCAAGTCCTTGGCCTCGTGCCTTGCCAGCATCCGAAGTGCTGGCATGCCCGTGGCACCGGTGGCCACGACTGACCTGCTGATGAAGAGGAGGGCGCGCCTCGCCTCCGATGAGTAAGTGTGCAATCTCCTGTCATTCCTTGATCGCTGTGTTCCTGACGTAATTCTCTTGGCGCAGTAGCCTGGGTGGCGTGACGAAGAAGGCGAAGGAGAGGCCACTTCGCGGTGCCCCACCCCGCCTGCTGTTGTTGTTGCCGCGGAGAAGGGTGCCGCAGCCTCGCGCGCCTCGGCCGGCCGGGCTGCCGAGCATGTGGTGGCGGTGTCGCCTGAGGGCGTCATTGCTGCTTGCGAGACCGCGGTGGCTCCTGCTCCCATTGCTTCAGGAAGGGGAGCCGGAGCCTCCGAGCCCCTGGTCGAGCAAGCGATCGTGATGGCACCCATCCGCCAGCTGGTGCAGCATGGCCCTGAGACCCTGGAGGCCGCTTCCGCTGCGCTGGGTCGGCTCCGCGCCGAACTTCTGGGTGGTGATGGCTGCGCGATGGAAGGACGCCTGGGCCTGGTATCTGGGTGGCTCGTGGCAGACGAGTCTGCGCGGGCCTCCTGGAGCCAGGCCTCAGTGGTCACCGCCAAGGGTTAGGAGGAGGCCACGGCAGCCGCGCGGGCACGCGATGCCCCGCAAGCCGTCGCAGCATCCTTCGAGAAGCGCTGCCACAAGGTGGAGAGCGAGCTGGAGGCCCTTCACGGGAAGGTACCAGGCGCGCCCTGGAGCTCGAAAGGTTGGAGAAGGAGCTCAAGGCACAGAAGGCTGAGACGTCCCGGCTGCAGCAGGAGCAGCTCGCTGATCGCGCGAGCCTGGAGAAGCTGAAGGCTGAGATCGAGCAGGCCAAGGTGACCCAAGCTGCGCGTGACAAGGAAGACGCCCTCGCGGCCTCGGCAGCTTGGGGTCACGAGGCCCTCGCCGCCTTTGAGCTCGAGGCCCGCACAACGCTGCAAATTGCCTACGGGGATGGGTTCGAGAAGCCGCTGGCCACCTCAGAAGACGGCTCCGCCGGGCTCCTTGCCGCGCTCGTGAAGGCCCTGCGTGAGGTTACGGCCGCGATCAGCCAGTGAGCATACGTCCAGAGTCGCGCGCTCCTTACCTTGGCCCTGATGCGGGTGTGCGGCCACCTCTGTCTCCGCGACCCCTCCCTTGACCTGGCCTCGCTGTCCGAGCCCGTGACCACGAGCATAGAAGGCGCGGCTGCCGAGGCCCTGGAGGAAAAGGTCAAGAAGCTGGTGGAGGCGTTCCTCCGGGTCGCTGTTGCCGCGGCCGAGGAGGCGGAGGCTGATGGTGGCGCACTCGGCGATGCCTGATTTGTCCCTGTCAGGATGAGAGAAATGCAAGTGCCTTGGGGAGGCGTAAGGACTCGCTTGAATTTGGAGAACTTGATGTTATTGTAACTAGTACAAATGCCCGTGCGTTGCAATGAGAGATAAAATTAATAAAACATGCTCCATTTGTCATTCCGCAATATTTATAATATCCAATTTTGACGAATGTCAGAAATAATGCAGCCCTGAGTATCGCTTTTTAGTCCATGAAGTGTGAATGTGAAGAAGCCTCCATAACATTGTTCGTCACGATGTATTTCGGCTCCGCATTTTCATCTGATGATGACGTAGTGATGCAAGGAATAGTCTTTAATTTTTTTTGTTTTTTGGAATAATATGATTTTTAAGGTTATTTTTTGTAATTTTTGAGAAAATTATTTGAAAATTTTAAATAATTTTCTAAAATGGAATCATTTTTATGACTAACATGTTTTATGTTGATAATTATATTTTATAACAAACATGCATATGCGTTGCAAGAGGAGAATAAAAATTGACGTGCTTCGCTATGAAGCAAAAACCTATTATAACTAATCAGGTTTGAAATATAGAGGATAAATATGATAATGACAAAAATGATGGATCAATTAATAATAAGATTCTTTGAGATGCTAGTTCGAAACTTGCGATGTTAATGCGAGACAACTAATCGGGTGAAAAACCTTATGTTTAGATTACCATACTGATAATAACAATATCTTGCATGTAGTGCTTATTTTGAGTTACCTACATCACACAATAAAAATGTGGTATACTTCCTTCAACGTCCAGGCATGCATGCTTCTGTCATGTGTGCTAACCGTGAAGTCCTTGTGGTATAGATCTTCTAACTTCCTACTATGTTGCGATATATGCAGGTTCTCCAATGCAATTGAATCGTTGTTTAGTGTGTTGCGCCTCAGTATATGTTTAGATATAATTTGCTCTACTCTGTCTTTTTTACTACATGTTTGCATATTCCTGCCTTTCTCGTGCTCATTTTTTTTTGCCTTTTGTGCTGCTTCATATTTGCATATTTTTAGCCCTTGTTTTTTTTTTTGCAATTATGTAGTATCTTAAATTATTTTATTTGGCTAATAGGCTTCACGTTTTTAGTTGTTTTTGTTTGTATTCATTGGCCATTCGTGTGTACCATTCTCTATCTCTTTTCCGTCTTTGTTCCTTAGCACCCATGACTGGGGATTACTACCCAAATTGCTTTATGCAGGTTTTCTGAAATGTAGAAATATGTTGTTGATTAAAAAAAGAAATTGATTAAATTCAGCATCATAAATAGAGCATGCACAACTACTCATAAATTAATTTAATTATCCTACCGATAAGCATTTAATTTGGCTTGCATTTTCAGTTTATATTAGCCAACAATGGTATTTTTTCCAGCTCCTTTTAGATGGTTATCACTAAGTAAAGTTAATGCTATCATATGTACATAACATTATTAATGTCTTTCAATCATCCCCCGTGTCGCCTCCAATGAGGCGACTCGGGGGCAACCCTAGAGCTGCCTCAGCGTTCCTTCCTCCCTCTCCCTTCCCTCTGTCGCTGCCTGAGGGGTTCCGCGGCGCATGTGCGCGGCCCCGATGAGGGTGGCGGTGGGGATTTGGCGCCTCCTCTTAGATGGAGGGCGTCGGCTCCCTGGGGCGGCTACTTTAATCGTTCCTTAGTGCTGGATGGGCGGATCTGGCGAGTGGGTGTGGTTCCGGGGGAAACCTCTGGCCGGCGTAGCGGCCTCCCCAAAGTTGACGCCTTTGGCGCCTATCCCCTTCCTGGAGGCTTTTGGGTGGATCCTCTCCCTCCCGCCTCCTCCTTCAGCTATGTCGAAAGAGGATGTCCCCCCGATCCAGGCGTCGACGTCACCGTGGTGTCATGCTCCTTCTCGAAGGCGGTGGCTGAGAACTGCTCTTGGTGGTGGGGCTGCTGGTGGCGTGGTGGCGATGTGTGATGGCCTGGCTTTCCTTGTGCATCCTCCTCGGTATCGCCTTTCGTCTCCTTAGTTGGCCAGTTGGTGTGGGCATAGCATTGGTCGTTGGCATGGCCGCTTAGTGCTTTAGCCCTGTGGTGTTGCCGTGGTATTGTACTACCTTGTGTCATGTATCTTTCCTTCTACTTTGCTTGTTTCAATTCCCTGTGGTATCCATGTAATACTAACCGGTTGATATCTTTATTAATTCCAAGTTAGGCTAGGTTCAAGCTCTTCTTCGACCCGGCCGAAGCCTTTTCTCTAAAAAAGGATATAACAACTTTTGTAAATATCTTTGTTTAAGAAAGTAAGCTAGTTCACTAAAGTAGGTAATGTTTGTCTACGGAGTATATTCTTTTGTTTAAATAGTGTATTTTGTACTGTGGTATCCCAAAACATAGTGTCGTTTAAGCATGAGTTAATAAATGATTGTGCTAGTGTCAATTTTATGCATGTCCTCGTAATGCACTCGGAGATTTTTAAAGCTCAACAACATTCACGCTAGCTAACATGCGTCAGGTAATTCACAAAAGAAATAACACACGTCATGTGGTCTAGAAGAAACCAGACTCAAGCATCGTCGCAGGCTCGCAGCTTATCTCGTCAGTTTTGCTAGCTGTGGCCAAGTAATGTCCATATGACCATATCCTAACCCCACGACCTCCCGAGACACACTGCAGTTGTAGCCTGCTGCCCCACGACTACCTAGGACACGCCACCGCTGCTGCCTGTCGCCCACCGCGGCCGGGATCCCGCCCCCGCTACTTGACAAACATGCTGGGATCCTTCCTTCCGCACATCCCCCACTCCACCGGCCATGGCGCGGGCACACACCCACGCGCCACATGTATGGTACCGCCCCCCATGGTGGGATCTTGTGTAGAGGAGCTCGCTCCGGCCTGCTCGAGGCCGCCATTCAGATCGGCTCAGTCGCCGCCGTCGCTCCATCTCCAGCACCGACGGCCAACTCTGTTTCTCCTCCTACCTGCAAGCCTGCAACCCCTTTCTATCTGCACACTGACGTCTCTATTTTCTTCTAAATGCAGGCTACAACCGTCTCAGTTTTCTTCAGATCCTCTTAGATGTGGGCACACAAATGCTTCAGATCGGCTCTTTCTGTCCACCGCTCAGGGAGCTCCAGGAGCTTGTCCAGCGTGGCACATAGGCCGGCGGCGACGACCTACTGGCTCTTGGCGACGCCAAGCCATGCCTGGCCCTCTGCGTCATCTGCCGGAGCCTCTCCTCCAGTTTGCCATTGTGGTAGCGCGCGCACTCCAGTTCAGCGACTACGGCCTAAAGCTGCCCCGCTGCAGCGTGCTCCACAACAGCCAACACCGCCCTCGCATGCCGCCAGCGCGCCGCGATGCATCGGTCCGTCGTGCCCGTCGCGAAGCCTCAGTCCGCTGCGCTCTACAACGCCCGCCGCAACGCCTTGCTCCATTCCCGGGCTCAGGCAGCGCATACGCCCGCCGTGACTCATCCCCCTGCCTTGGCTTCTCCGGCGTCGATGCCGGCGGCAAGCGGCGGGGCGTGCCTGGCGGTTCAGTGGAGGCAGGCAATGGATAAGTGCTGGAGGTGGCCAGTGGTGGCAGGGTTCTTTTTGCAAAAAAATACGAAATGTTATCCATTAGTAGTGCACACTTTAAGTAGGACTGCGGGTTAATTTCTCAGAAGTCAGGGGACCTTTTTGCAAAAAGGCCGACGACGTACGACCAGAAGCAATCGCTGGTTTATTAGTAGGTAGAGATAACTAGACTTGAATTTGATGAATTTCGTGGTTGCTTCCTTTCATGTTTTCTTAGGTGCTCTGCGTTGGCAGGGCCCAACCCCGCGCATACCTCAACTGCCATTGAGCCCTCCGGGTGACCGAGGTTATCGTAATAACTAGACTCAAGGAATGAGGGGCTACGTGGCTAGTGAGGCCCCTGGGTCACGATGCCTAGGGGTCCCCCTTAACGCTCAAGCGATCCCGTTTGCATTCTACGTCGGCAGGGCCCAGCCCCGTGCATACCTCGACCTCCATTGAGCACCGGGCTCAAAGAGTGAGGGGCCACGTGACTAGTGAGGCCCCTGGGCCGCGATGCCCAGGGGTCCCCCATGACGCACGAATGGCTCTCGTGAGGGAGAACGAGCACCATACCATGCTCACGAGCCTTCGCCTAGGATGGGGGTGCGATAAAGCCAGGTGTCTGGGCACCTGGTAGGGTGGCGTCTGCCAGGCGTGACCTGAGCATAACCCCCGTGCCTAGCCCCCCTTGTGACACCCATCCAAGGAGAAGTTGTGAGCATCGTGAGCTGAAAAGCTCCCTGAGGTTGGTGCGACCACTGGGGCCGCCCTCAGTTGTTTATAACTAGTGCTGAGCATAGAGCTACCACACTTGCGCGGAGTGTGGGCATAACCGCGCCTCGATCATAGCGGCCAGCGTGGAGCTTGGTGCTTCCACTGGTTCGTGGGCAAAACCGGTCCCCGGTTGGTTCTGCCAGCGCGGAGCATGGTACTTCCACTGGACCGTGGGAGGGAGCCTCCCACCAGGAGAGACTCCGGGGCATGTACAACCCCGTCCTGACACGTGGCTTGCACGGCAGGACAACCAAGGTGTATATGGTCCCTCCTCAGGACGAGCTGAATGACTCTGAGGAAGTTCACATGAGCTTACGCATCACCCACGAGACCCTACCCTGAGGCGGGTTGCGCCTAAGTCTTCTTCTGCAAAATGTGAAAAAAGATGCGTTGTGTCGACCTGCGCCGAGTGCATCTCTAGAGGGCATCGCATGAGAAGGCCGCAACACCAATGACCCCAGGAGGTGACGTTAGCGGGACCGGCCCGTAAGACAGAGCTCAGCCACTGGATTTATCGATGCTGTAGGGACGGACCCGAGCACAGATGCCGTGCCCAGTCTTCTCATGCAACAGTCCAAAAGAAAAACAACCGGCGCGCGGTTCCCGCGTGAGCGAGGCACCTGCCACAGGCCCCTACTTACCCATCCACGATTAGCCCATGCGAGAAAAAGGCACCAAGGACCACGGGAGGTGACGTCACGGGAATGGCTTGTGAGACAGAGCTCAGCCCTTGGATTTAGCGACGCTGCAGGGACGGACCCGAGCACAGACGCCGTGCCAGTCCTTAATCATGGGGCGCTCGCGAGTGGGCTCGTAAGGGCTCATGACCTTAGTGGCCGTGAGGACGCCAAGCATATAGATAATGCAAGTATGGAGAAACAACTAGCCTTGATTTATGCGCAAAAGAGACAACTATGGGGGTGAACCCCAGCAGCTCGAGGATGATGTAGCCCGGGGGGGCGCCCTCGATTGAATACTTGAGACATCACCTAGTACTTGTCGTCGAAGAAGAGTAGGGGTAGCTGAAGACGCGAGTCATGCGGGTCGCTCCTGAGGATCGCCGGGCTCCTGAGGCCCAGGGGCTCCAGAGGCCCTCACTGGTCACGGGGGTCCGGCTCCTGCTCCGTTAGGATCGCCTGCCACTAAGCCTCCTGAGCCCCCATGGCCTGCCGCGTGAGGTACTGGAACGTGGAAGCTGCTTTGCGAAAGCCGAAGAGCGTGCGAATGTAACTGCAGGGAAGAGTCCTCCTCCAACCAACAACAGTCGACCAGAAGGGCTCCAGAGAAGCGGCTCGGTTGAGGCCTGCGATGTCGACGTAGACGTGGAATTGGTTGCTTGGGTTGCGGGTAGGTGAGCTTGGCACCGTGCGGTTGCGCCCACCGCGCATGAGTCTTGCGTACTGAAGTTCCTTGGTAACCCGGTCGATGAAGTCCTGAGCCCCTAGCGCTGTATGGTTCACGCTGGGCTCACAAAAATGTGCGTCAAGACACGCCTGCAGGTGGTGCCCGAACACCTCCCTCGTGACGCTGGTCAGACTAGAGGCACTCCAGAGGAGAGCCCCCGGGCCCTTCCTGAGAGGGGCGCCGGGCGCGCCTCCCTATGCATGGGTGGAGGGCGCCTCATCAGCAGGCGCGGGACCCGAGGCGGTGCCGTCAGGAGCCCCTGCGTCCCGAGGTCCGTCTGCGGGCAGGCGCTTCTTCTTCTTGGGGACGGTCTGCAGGGCGAAGACGGCTCCATCTTCGTCGGAGTTCTCGACCGCCGCAGTTTGGTAGGCGCGCTCCAGGGAACGCACTGCTTCCTTCTCGTCGCAGGCGATCGTGATGACCCCGCCACTCCCGGGCATCTTGAGGACGTTATAGCCATGGTGGGTCGCCGCCACGAACTTGGCGAGGGCTGGATACCCTAGGATGGCGTTGTATGGGAGGTGAATGTTGGCGACGTCGAAGTCGATGAGCTCGGTGTGATAGGTTTCGCGATCGCCGAAGGTGACAGGGAGGCGGACCTGCTCCATCGGAAGTGTAGAGCCATCTGTGACTCCGTAGAACGGCTTGGTTGGGTGCAGCTGATCGTAGGGAACATGTAGCATCTCGAAGGTCTGGACGGAGAGGACGTTGAGCCCTGGTCCACTGTCGATGAGGGTCTTGGTCACGAGGATGTTGCTGATGGTCGGAGTGCAGAGCATTGGGAGAGTGCCTGGGACTGCGGTGCACTTGGGCTGGTCCTTGGGGTCGAAAATGATGACTTGCTTGGTCCACCTGAGGTTGCGCGCGGCGTCAGGCCTGGGGAGCACTGAGTTCACCTCACGAGCGAACTGCTTGAAGATGCAGTGGGAAGCCCGAGAGTGGGCTCCTCCCAGGATGCATGCGACCGTGTGTGGCTCCTGAAAGCCCCCTGCTTCGTCTCCCTGGCGGTCGTCGTCATTCGTTCTTGGCGGTGGTGGGAGCGGAGGCAGGCCCGCGTTGCCCTGAGGGCGACCCTCACGAGGCTGGTCGCACCAGGGGGCGTCACGAGGCTGCTCCTGCCAGCGGTCTTCAAGAGGTTGGTCACGCCAACCTTAGCATGAGTTCCTGCCGTCCCAGCGTCCTCCACCACGACCCCCTCCACGGCCGTAGCCGCGGTTGTCATGCTCAGGACGCTGCCCGACGTGCCCACTACGCATCGCCCTGAGCTCTTGGCAGTCATAGGAGTTGTGGCTGTGAACATCATGGGAGACACAGTACGGACGGTTGTCTCTGGGGGGTCGTTGTAGCCACAGATATGCTTCACTTCTGGCTCCGCAGCCAGCACGTCGGGTCCCTTGCACTTTGCTTCCTTAGCCTTGGCGTTCTTGTCATCAGCCTCCGCTTCATGCAGCTCCAGGAGAGAGAGGCGTCCTTCCTCTGCCCTGGCGCACTTCGTTGCGAGGTTGAACATCTCGAGGGCCGTGCACATGTCCTCGTGGATGGCGAGCTCCTCCTTCATCCTGACGTCGCGGACACCGTCGGAGAACGCCGAGATGATGGCCTCATCCGAGACCCTGGGGATCCTGAGGCACATGGTGTTGAAACGCTGGATGTACTTCAGCAGGGTCTCCCCAGGTTGCTGCTTCACATGGCGTAGATCCGCGGCCGCCGGGGCTCGGTCGCGGGTACCCTGGAAGTTGGCGACGAAACGCTCACGAAGCTCCTCCCAGGAGGATATGGATCCCGCGGGGAGGTTCAGGATCCAGGAGCGAGCGCCGTCCTTGAGGGCCATGGGGAACCTGTTCACCATGACCTGCTCAGTGCCGTTGGACGCCTCGATGCTCAGCTCGTAGAGCTGGAGGAACTCTGTGGGGTCGGCGGTGCCATCATAGCACGGAGGCAGATCCTGCTTGAACTTGCCGGGCCAGACGAGGTGCCACAACTCTGGAGCTAGGGCGCGACATCCAGCCACCCTCATGATTGCAGGCGCCACCTGCGCCTACGGTGCTGGTTCCTAGGGTACAGGCGCCAGCTCCTCCTGTAGTGCGCGGTTCTGGTGCTGCGGTACGGGGAGCCCGCGAGCTTCTGCCTGGGGATGCGGGACCACATGGAAGCTCTCCTCATTGCGCACAGGGGCTCTGCGGGGCTGCTCACGCTGTAGAGCCTCGCGTATGAGCCCCTAGCCGGCGCCGTGCAGTGGAGGTGGAGCCGGGATGCCATGGTCCACGTTCCCCGCCATGAGCGACGGAGGACGGGAGGAGTGAGTAGGTGCAGGTACCTCCCCAGCAGCGTTGACGAGCTCGGTGATGCGGTGGAGCCACTCGTCATAGAGGTCGTCCGTTGGACAGTAGCGTAGAAGCTCCCGCGCCATCAGTAGTGCAGGCTGATGGTAGACCGGCCCATGGCGTATCAGCGAGGGCGACGCCGCGGCCGGTGAGGGTGACGGTGTCGCCGTGCGGCCACTGCGCCACACGGACAGCGGCATCGACGAGTCCTGCTGCTCGTGGACGGCCGTGTCGGTGGCCGCGTTGGCGACCGGCGAGTTGGGGCGGTGCGGTGCGCCGTTGCCCGCGGGCGCCGTCCGAGTGACGTTGGTAGCGCGGCGGGCGGCGCACGCTCGGCGTGTGTCCACCATGGCGGTGAAGCGAGGTCGACGAACAAGAGCGGGACGAGGTCGTCAGAGAGGCGAGATTTCGACACGCCCCCTACCTGGTGCGCCAAATTTCGGACTACGGGCTCCGCAGACGCAAGAAGTTCGAACACAGGGGCGTGAACGAAGATCTGTCCCACTCACGTCTACCTAGCGCCACACCCTCGCCCGTTGGTGAGATTCAAGCAAGCAACAAGTAAAAGCACACACGAGTTTACCCAGGTTCAGGCCACCTTGCGGTGTAAAACCCTACGTCCTGCTTTGGTGGATTGGCCTCAGGAGGGCTTGAGTATGAACAAGTACAGTGGTTCTTGAGCTCAGGAGGAGAGCTCAAGAGGGTCAGGAGGCAAGTGTTCTTGCTCCTTGATGTGTAGGCGGGGTCTCTCCAGATTAGATGAGAATTGCCTCCACATTGGAGACCCTAGCTACTTATATAGGCGGCCAGGTTCCTCTTCCCCCGAAATGTTTAGGCGGGATGGGATCCCACAACGGCCATTTTGAGCGGGAACACAAGGACGTTCCTATCCTGACAAAAGCGGTCTTCACCTGCAAAGGGATCAGACGACGACGCGGTGGTGGGCTCGGTGGTGACATCCTCCCTGCCGTCCTTGCGGTCTTCGGTCTTGTTGCACCGAAGGGGAAACCTTTGTCTCGCCCCTCGGGAACCTGCGCCTGTGTTGTCTCCTTTGCACCAAAATGGCAACTGCGCCGCTTGCACGCACTGGTACCCGCTGGCACGGTGCGTCACTGCTCGCGTCACTGCCTCCTCCTGAGGCAGGCTTGGCCTTGGGTTCTCCGCCCCTCCGGAGCAGCCTAGCCAAGGCCGCTCCTAAGAGGGTCTTGGTGTCATTCTCCTCGCAAGGCGTAGCCCCCTGGCGAGGGTCTTGAGCAGCTAGTCCACCAGCTGGGCCGTACCAGGCCATAGTAGGAGCGTGTCGCGGGCCGCAGGCAGGCAAGTCTGGGTACCCTGGTTTCCAGGACGCCGACACATGCGATTTCAGGTGCTCAAAATCGCCCAACAGATTGCTTGCGTACCACGCTTCCAGACGGGTCTCCTTCAACGCGAGTTGCGGTGCATCACCCTCGGTGTTGGAGGTACATGGTGATGTGTTCGTGTGCGAACACACTTTTTGGTGACTCCGCTGGGGAAGAAGCTTTGAACGGTCTACGGTCTGTTTTTGCTACGAAGAGATCGTCATCTAGGGTTTGCAATCTACAAAGGTAATATGAATACTGAATTCACATATGTAGATGCAAATAATGCATATGTTGTTGCCAGATCATTTAATGAGCATAATGTATCGGCTAGCCCTAGCTTTATCAATCATGCATCTAATTATGTGCAAGAGCCGATGCAACTAAATCTTCATGCTTCCACCTCATATAATTTTAGCAACATGCAACATATGTATTCCAACTCCCATGCATCGGCAACCCCAGAAATCCATATGTCGGTGAACAATATGATGAGTTCGGTTAATCAAGTTGAAACACCTCACATAGGAACTTCTGCTGGTATGCAACAAAGTGTTTCACCTTTTTATTTATCGACAAGTAGCTTGCAATACGTTAATCCAAACATGCCGGTGGATAGGGGAATTGGCTATGCTACTACTAGTTATCCGGCCAATTACCCTCAACCATCATATGCTACACCTCATGCTACTAATGTTTTGGCACCATATGCAACTATAGGTATTCATAATTCGGCTTCGCATCTTCACGCTAACAGCCGAATAAGTGAAAATTCTATAGGATCACATGTGTCTTCACCTAGTATCGTAGCATACAATGGTTTCAGCGACATCTCGTTACCGAAAGCTTCTAAAAGTGTCGGGGGCAATTCTATCCAGATTGGGTCATTAATAAAAATCTTATGTCTTTTTGGGACGAATGCAATGTTGTTCTACATGAATTAATAAATGAGTGAAAGCCTATTAATTCTGTTGCAATACAAGCTAGCACTACTAGAAAAAAGGTTGTTAGTGGCGCACCTATTTTTGCCATTAATGGCGCACTATAGGTGCGCCACTATTACCACGCAACTAGTAACAAATACTAATGGCGCACCTCTGGCGCGCCATTAGTATTGTAGGTAATAGTGGCGCACCTCTGGTGCGCCATTAGTATTGCAGGTAAGAACGACGCAGCTTATAGTGAGCCATTACTATTGCTACAGGTGCGCCACAGGTAACTTTTTTTGATTTTTTTTTAATTTTGAAGGCGGAAAAATAGCAGTGGCGCACTGTCTAACACCCACCGTGCACCATTGCTATTTTTGAATTTTGAATTTGGATCAGGATCTTGATCTGGCTCATTTTTTTGGCTTGTTTGTTTGCTCGTTTTTTTGCTTGAATTTTTTTCAAATTTCGTTCTCGACCTAGATCTGGTACGTTCTTTGTGCCGGGGGAGCTTCACATGTGGCCGGAAGTAGAGGAGGAGGGAGGAGAGGCCGTGAGGAGGAGAGGAGGGAGGAGAGATCGTGAGGATCAAGAGAGGAGGGAGGAGGAGGTCGTCGGTGAGGAGGGTGGAGGAGGAGGACCGTGAGCAGGAGAGGAAGGAGGAGCACCGTGAGGAGGAGAGGGGGGAGGAGGAGGTCGCCGAAGGAGGAGCACCATGAGGAGGAGGTCACCCGAGGAGGAGCACCGTGAGGAGGAGGAGGTCGCCGAAGAGGAGGAAATGGAGTGGAGGAGAGGAGGAGATGGAGTGGAGGAGAGTAGGAGATGGAGTGGAGGAGAGGAGGAGAAGAGGAGATGGAGTGGAGGAGAGGAGGAGAAGAATGAAGGGGTAAGTGGCTGGCCGACCCTTTTAAACTTCTGTCCCAACTTAGCATTGGCGCACCATGCACTGGTGCGCCATTGCTATTTTTTGAATTGTGAAGGCGGGAAAATAGTAGTGGCGCATTATTCAGAAGGTGCGCCATTGCTAACTTGTTTTTTATTTTTTTATTTTTTTGAATTTTGAAGGCGGAAAAATAGCAGTGGCGCACCATGCACTAGTGCGCCATTGCTAATTTATTTATATTTTGCATTTTTTTGATTTATTTTGCCTCCAGATCTTAAAAGCATCGTAACTTTTTTCTATTAGGTTTTTGAGGATTCTAGAAAATTGATCACGGGCGTAGCCAGTCAAATTCGGATGTAACTTTTCGAGTAGATGATTTTTCATATAAAAAACTTTTTCATCGGAGGTCGTATGCAAAAGTTAGGCCATTTTACCGAAACACGGCGACCTTTAGCAAAAAATTCAAAATTCATGTTTGTTAATTTTCCTAACAACTAGAACACATAACACATGGGCATCTATCCTTGAATCTTTTTTGAATCTTTTATCATTTTCTTTTATTTTTTTAAAAACCTAAAAGGCGATCCACCGGGGGGGGGGTGTTTGTGTGTGTGAGACATAGCAATGGCGCACCACACCTAGGTGCGCCACCACTATGTACCATAGCAATGGCGCACCACACCTAGGTGCGCAGTGGCTCACCT
>LR738710.1:254387582-254434081 GCA_902687465.1 Secale cereale
GGGGGTGGACCAAAAAAATTAGCAATGACGCACTGGTCATGTGGTGCGCCATTAGTAAAAACATAGCAATGGTGCACCTGATTCCGGTGCGCCACTACTATATAGCAATGGCGCACCACCATCATGGTGCACCACTAGTAGAGATATTGGGGATAAGCCTTTTTCTAGTAGTGTAGATTATGTCAAAAAGAGAAAGCATTGGGTGTGGGTTTAATTATCAAAAAGAGCGGTGATTCGGATAACAAAGCTAATTCACTTATTGAGAAGACCGAATAATATTACGTATGTCGAATATATTCTAGAAACAGAGGATGACAAGGTGTTGGGGAGCTATTCGAAAGATGAACAAGATATCGTTCAAGTAATGCAACCATCATGCTCTCCCAGCATATTCGAAGAGGTATGTCTAGCAAGTGATTTACCTATCTTCCGATTTGGTCGCAACTTTATTGTTGATGCTTCTATTAAAAAAAATCTCATAGCAATCTTGAAAGACCAATGAAGAACGGTAATTTATTTGTTAGCAATAAAATCGTTGCAAAGCATACCGGTCAACTCATTGTGCCATTTATAAAGACCAGTTGTGACTTATTATTGCAGCCAAAGTTTTCCCCATTGATTTATCAAAATTTCAAATCTAATTGGGTACCTTTGCTTGTTTCTTACTTGGCTTACACTTGGTCTCAACTGAGACATATGTGTTCTAACTAATTTCATTTCAGAAATTTAAAGCCAAGGTTAAATTCTATTGAGAAAACTGATGCTAGTATAATATCTTATCCAAAGACATCAGAGATAGAATGCAAGACACAATGCATAGCCGAATGGGGGTATTCTAAACCATTCGTTTGCTTACCTGGAAAGTCGTTCTCACGCCAAGACCGGCTAGAAAACGAGAAGCATACCATCAATTCAAGCATGTGTGATCAAATATTTGATTTTTTACTGAAAAATAATTACATTAGAGTTCTTGATCACCATGAAAAGCCATCTATCCGAGGACGAATGTATTGTAAGTTGCATGATTCGTTCAAGCATAGTTTCGAGGATTGCAATATGTTTTGTAAAATAGTTAAATCGGCCATTGAAAACGGACGATTGAAATGTTTTGAAACACCAAGAGATGATCAGCCTATTCCGATTGGTCCTGATGGCAAAAAGTTTTTGCATCGGTTGCTTCAAGACAATCCATTTAAAGAGAAGGTAAAAACTACACGTGATGCGATAAAGCTTTCGAGTAAACAAGGTTTTGAAGAGCACAATGAACATAATCTTGAGGGCAAGAATTCCATTGAAGCTACAATGAAGACGCCAAGGACTGGGGGGGCAACAAGAAAATCCAAAGATTGGTGCAAGCACAACCAAAGAAAGCAAAGGCCGAGGTAAGCACAAAGGTAAAAAGTCGAAAGTCACTTTCACGCAACTATTGGAGAAATATCAGAAGATAAGTGAGGAGAACAACGTTTATCATCCAAGTAATTCAAGAGCATCAAGACTAACCCCTAGGCGCAAACCCGAGGATAGGTATTGGCAAAATGATAATTCTAATGCAGTATATTCGTATCCATATTTTTTGTTTGCAATGCCAATGCCATGGGTACCTTCCTATGATCATGTAAATCCATATCCATCGTGGGACAGGTATGATACAAGGGTGCATTCTTCATCCTATTTTAGACCATCTCACAAATATTATGCAGCTCCAAAAAGATCAACATTTGAACAAGCACATGTCAAAGACCGTTTCAATCATAAGGAATCGGTCCGGAGCTGAAGGAACAAGAAAGCGGTGGTCAAGCATCTGAAGAAAAGAAGTTGAAAGTGCACAAGGTAAAACAAGAATTGTCATTAGTTCAAACAAGATCACAGCCGGGGTGCCCACTCGGCTTATCGTATTGGCAAAAGAAGAAATTACAAAAAATTAGTGCACAAGAGCTTGAAAAGACAAACATGGCATGGGTTCCCAAAGGATGTACTCAAAAGAAGGATGGTGTGCAAGCTTCCATCGCAAGAAGTGCGACAAAGGTAAAGAAGGAAAAGAGTGAAAATTATGAACGACCAAGCCGAAGGTTTCAACGTCTTCGGTGCACACATTATCCACATTCTCCAACTGTGCCTTTTATGTGGATGACATGGAATTCATCCTCAGGTATGACTGGTTACAATCCATGGACTTATTTTGATCCATGGACGCAATACAACTTCTTACATCATGCAAGGGTTTTACCACATCATCATTCATTTGATTAGCTGTACTTTGTTGCTGATCCATATGGACAATATATAATTATCGCCCTAAACATATAAACGGCTGATGGAGTGTTGACATCATCTTTAGAACCAACAAGATACAAGTTATTTTTCGGCATGCTAGCTTTGCCGAAAAACAGGGCGGCATGTCTTGACACTCGAAAGTGACATGATCGCAAAGAGTGGCTTGAGGATATAATGGGATGAGGTTAAAATTATGAGTTCATTTCACCATTTGATGGCTATCTTCAAGATGATCGAAATAGATATGAAGATGGTCCAAAACGGAGCCCAGATGCAAAAGGTATGACGATTTTGGAGATACCGTTGTTGACACCAGATCAAAGAATGACATGAAACCTAATTAATACTAATTAATATAGCCTCGGATGAAAAGAAATACAAATGCAAAGTTCTTCGTCTCGTCGAAATGGGCGGTTTTGATATAAAAATTGTCTCCATCTGAGGTCGTATGCGAGTTCTACAGCCAAAACATGTGATGCAGCAATGTTTGGCCGGATCATCCGGGCCAGGGTCCAGATTATCCAGCCGGAGGTTGCACAAACGACCTAGACAACAGAAGATTTACGCTGAATCCGGATGATCTCGGTCTACTCCCGGATGATCCGGGTGAGGCCGGACAATCCGGACAAAAGTCCGGACAATTTTTCTGCTGCAGATGTTAGAAAATAGGCCGGACCACCCTCAAGACGACCTCATATTGAAAAGTGTACAACATCAAAGTTGTGCGTCTCGTCGAAAGGGTTGATTTTGATATAAAAATCATCTTAATCCAAGATTGTATGCAAAAGTTACAGTCTGATTAGTGAGCTGCTATCACAAAACTGGGCTAGGCCGAATCATCCGGGCCTTGAGCCGGACATCCGGTCCGGAGATCGTGAACAGTCTGTGTTTTATTAGGTTTTGATGATTTGGAAAGTTAGGAAAGTCCTTTTCTTGTATGGGAAGTCCATCAAACTCTTATATAGACAGGAGGTGTTGGCCGATTGAACAACAACTCACAATCGAACAAATCTATCTACCACTTTTACCTTTACTTTTATCTCTCTCCCTAGTTCTTCTTCTTTCCCGTTCTTCGTTCGTTCTTCTTGTTGCAGGGCGGGGACCTTGAGGCCCTAGGGGCGACCATGTCGACCTAGGGCAGTCCATAGCTGCCGCACGTCCAGACGGGGTCCCTCCCGGGTGCGTGGGGTTTCGGGTGCTCAAAAGCGCCCACTGGATTGCTTGCGTACTGCGCTTCTAGATGGGTCTCCTTCGACGCGAGCTGTGGTGCATCACCCTCGGCGTTGGTGGTGCACAGTGACATGTTCGTGTGCGAACACAACATATAGTTGGCATATGAACAAATCCCTTTAACCTTCTTATTAGTAAAAAGAGTGGGATCGATTTTTCCAATTTCAAAGCCACAATCTTGCAATAACTCGGTAAGGTGCTCATACCACGCACGTGGAGCTTGTTTATGGCCATAGAGAGCCTTATCGAGTTTTTATACATGATTGGGGAACTTGGGATCCTCGAATCCCGGGGGTTGTTTGACATATACCAACTCATTAGGAGGACCATTTAGAAATGCACTCTTCACATCCATTTGTTGCAACAAAAAATTATGATGAGATGCATATGCAAGCAACATGCGAATAGATTCAAGATGAGAAACGGGAGCAAAGGTTTCACTGTAGTAGATACCCTCGACTTGGGAGTATCCTTGTGCCACCAATCTTGCCTTATTTCGAATGACAATACCATTTGCATCTTGCTTGTTCTTGAAGATCCATTTGGTTCCAATGACATTATGATTCTTCATAGGACTTGGAACCAATGACCACACTTTGTTGCGCTCGAATTTGTTGACTTCATCATGCATGGCTTTAAGCCTATTGATACGTCTCCAACGTATCTATAATTTTTTATTGTTCCATGCTATTATTTATGATGTTTTGGATGTTTCATGGGCTTTGTCATACACTTTTATATTATTTTTGGGACTAAACTACTAACCCAAAGGCCCAGTGCAGATTGCTGTTTTTTGCCTATTTCAGGGTTTTACAGAAAAGGGATATCAAATGGAGTCCAAATGGAATGAAACCTTCGAGAGAGATATTTTTGGAGAAAATCATGCACGGGAGACTTGAGAACCACGGAGTAGGGTCTACGTGGTGCCCACGAGGGTGGGGGGCGCGCCCCCCCGATAGGGCGCGCCCCCTACCTCATGGGCCCCATGTTTGGCCCCCGGTGCCCTTCTTCCTCCTATATATACCTACGTACCTCGAAACCATCAGAACAACAGAGAAAACCCTCGTTCCACCACCGTAACCTTCTGTTCCCGTGTGATCCCATCTTGGGGCCTGTTCCGGAGCTCTGCTGGAGGGGGGATCTTCCACGGAGTGCTTCTACATCATCATCATCGCCTCACCATGAGTTGTGAGTAGTTTACCACAGACCTTCGGGTCCATAGCTAGTATCTAGATGGCTTCTTCTCTCTCTTTGGATCTCAATACAAAGTTCTCCTCGGTCTTCGAGGAGATCTATTCGATGTAATCTCTTTTTGTGGTGTGTTTGTCGAGATCCAATGAATTGTGGGTTTATGATCAAGATTATCTATGAGAAATATTTGGTTCTTCTCTGAACTATTTATGTATGATTATAATATCCTTGCAAGTCTCTTCGAATTATTGGTTTAGTTTGGCCTACTAAATCTATAGTTCTTCAATGGGAGAAGTGCTTGGCTTTGGGTTCAATCTTGCGGTGTCCTTTCCCAGTGACAGTAGGGGCAGCAAGGCACGTATTGTATTGTTGCCATCAAGGATAAAAAGATGGCGTTTATATCACTAAGTTTGAGTTTATCCCTCTACATCATGTCATCTTGCTTAAGGCGTTACTATGTTCTTATGAAATCAATACACTAGATGCATGCTGGATAGCGGTCGATGTGTGGAGTAATAGTAGTAGATGCATAATTGTTTCGGTCTACTTGTCTCGGACGTGATGCCTATATATAATGATCATGCCTAGATAGTCTCATAATTATTCGCTTTTCTATCAATTGCTTGACAGTAATTTGTTTACCCACCATAGAATATCTCTATCATGAGAGAAGCCACTAGAGAACACTATGGCCCCCGGGTCTATTCTCAACATATAAATCTACAATCTACTTTACTTTTCCCCTTTTACTTTATGTTCTTATAATAAAAAATACCAAAGATATCAAACTATCATCTCTATCAGATCTCACTTTCGTAAGTGACCGTAAAGGGATTGACAACCCCTTATCGCGTTGGCTGCGAAGTTGTTATTTGTTTGTGCAGGTGTGAGGGACTCGCGCATGGTCTCCTACTGGATTGATACCTTGTTTCTCAAAAACTGAGGGAAATACTTACGCTACTGTGCTGCATTTCCCTTTCCTCTTCGAGGGAATACAAAGCAAGCTCAAGAAGTAGCAAGAAGATTTTTTGGCACCATTGCCGGGGAGGCTTACGCAAAATTCATATACCAAGTACCTATCACAAACCCTTATCCTTCACATTACATTTTGCCTCTTGTTTTCCTCTCCCCCACTTCACCCTTGCCGTTTTATTTGCCCTTCTTCTGCCGTGTGTTTATCGTTTGCTTGCTTCTTATTTGCTTGTGTGTGCTGGCTTGCTTGCTTGTCACTATGGCTCAGAACAATACCAAATTGTGTGACTTCTCCAATACCAACAATAATGATTTTATCAGCACTCCGATTGCTCCTATTATTGTGCTGAATCTTGTGAGATCAATGCTGCTTTGTTGAATCTTGTCGCGAAAGATCAATTCTCTGGCCTTCCTAGTGAAGATGCCGCTACCCATCTAAACAAATTTGTTGATTTGTGTGATATGCAAAAGAAACGGGATACGGATAACAATATTGTTAAATTGAAGTTATTTCCATTTTCACTTAGAGATCGTGCTAAAACTTGGTTTTCCTCTTTGCCTAGAAATAGTATTGATTCGTGGAATAAGTGCACAGATTCTTTTATCTCTAAGTATTTCTCTCCTGCTAAGATCATCTCTCTTAGAAATGATATTATGAATTTTAAGCAACTAGATCACGAGCATGTTGCACAAGCTTGGGGGAGAATGAAATTAATGATACGTAATGGTCCTACACATGGTTTGAATCTATGGATGATTATTCAGAACTTTTATGCTGGCTTGAATTTTGCTTCTAGAAATCTTTTAGATTCGGCCGTAGGAGGCACTTTCATGGAAACCACCTTAGGAGAAGCTACCAAACTCCTAGATAATATTATGGTTAATTATTCTCAATGGCACACCGAAAGATCTACTAGTAAAAAGTGCATGCTATTGAAGAAATTAGTGTTTTGAGTGGAAAGATGGATGAACTTATGAAATTATTTGCTACTAAGAGTGCTTCTTCTGATCCTAATGATATGCCTTTTTCCACGTTGATTGAAAATAATAATGAATATTTGGATGTGAATTTTGTTGGTAGGAATAATTTTGGTAACAATGCTTATAGAGGGAATTTTAATCCTAGGCCTTTTCCTAGTAATTCCTCTAATAATTATGGTAATTCCTACACCAACTCTTATGGAAAGATGCCTTCTGAATTTGAAACTAGTGTTAAGGAGTTTATGATCTCGCAAAAGAATTTCAATGCTATGCTTGAAGAAAAATTGCTTAAGATTGATGAGTTGGCTAGAAGTGTGGATATAATTACTCTTGATGTTGATTCTTTGAAACTTAGATCTATTGCACCTAATCATGATATCAATGAGTCTCTCAAAGCCATGAGAATTTACATTGATGAATGCAAAGAAAGAACCGCTAGGATGCGTGCTAAAAGAGAGAATTATATAAAAGCGTGTTCTTCTAGTTATCATGAAAATAAAGATGAAGATCTGAAAGTTATTGATGTGTCTCCTATAAGATCCTTATTTTCTAGTATAAATATTGATGAAGATAGGATTGGAGATGATTCTACTTTAAGGTGTCCCAATGATTTAGAGTTTTTAGATCTTGATGCTAAAATTGCTAAAAGTGGGAGTGAAGAAATTAAAACTTTGCATAGTGATGAACCCACTACTTTGGATTTCAAGGGATTAAATT
Source organism: Secale cereale (assembly GCA_902687465.1). NCBI lineage: Eukaryota > Viridiplantae > Streptophyta > Magnoliopsida > Poales > Poaceae > Secale > Secale cereale. Next base: position 254,394,948 of record LR738710.1, read on the forward strand.
ATGAAAATGTTTCTTTGATTGATTGTATTTCCTTGTTGCAATCTGTACTAAATTCTCCGCATGCTTATAGTCAAAATAAAGCTTTCATTAAACACATAGTTGATGCTTTGACGCAATATTATGAAGAAAAACTTGAGTTAGAAGTTTCTATCCCTAGAAAGCTTTATGATGAGTGGGAACCTACTATCAAAATAAAAATTAAAGATCATGAATTCTTTGCTTTGTGTGATTTGGGTGCAAGTGTCTCCACTATCCCAAAAACTTTGTGTGATTTGCTAGGATTCCATGAGCTTGATGTTCTTTAAATTTGCATCTTGCGGATTCCACTATTAAGAAACCTATGGGAATGATTAATGATCTTCTTATTGTTGCCAATAGGAATTATGTGCCTGTAGATTTCATTGTTCTTGATATAGATTGCAATCCTTCATGTCCTATTATTCTTGGTAGACCTTTCCTTAGAACGATTGGTGCAATTATTGATATGAAGGAAGGAAATATTAGATTCCAATTTCCGTTAAGGAAAGGTATGGAACACTTTCCTAGAAATAAAATAAAATTACCATATGAATCTATTATGAGAGCCACTTATGGATTGCCTTCCAAAGATGGCAATACCTAGATCTATCCATGCATCGTGCCTAGCTAGGGGCGTAAAACGATAGCGCTTGTTGGGAGGCAACCCAATTTTTTATTTTTTATTTTTGCTTCTGTTTAGGAATAAATATTGCATCTAGCTTTGGTTTAGATGTGGTTTTGTGTTTTGTTTAGTGTTTGTGCCAAGTAGAACCTTTGGGAAGACTTGTGTGAAGTTTATGTGATCTTGCTGTGGAAAACAGAATCGTTAGTGCTCGCTAGAATGGTCATCAGATTTTACTGGAGCGTGCTATTTAGTTGATTCCTTTTTCAGATGATTAATAGACAAATTCCTCACCTTTACCAATTTAGTTTGATTTTTTGGAGTTACAGAAGTATGAGAAACCTGAAGATTACTACAGACTGTTCTGTTTTTGACAGATTCTGTTTTTCGTGTGTTGTTTGCTTATTTCAATGCATCTATGAGTAATATTGGGAAGTGGAACCATAGAGAAGTTGGAATATAGTAGGTTTAACACCAATATAAACAAAGAATGAATTTAATGCAGTACCTTTGAGTAGTGGTTTGCTTTCTTATACTAACGGAGCTCACGAGATTTTTGTCTAAGTTTTGTGTTGTGAAGTTTTCAAGTTTTGAGTATTGCTTTGATGGACTATGGAACAAAGAGTAGCACGGGCCTAAGCTTGGGGATGCCCAAGGCACCCCAAGTAAAATTCAAGGACAACCAAAGGCCTAAGAATGGGGATGCCCCGGGAAGGCATCCCCTCTTTCGTCTTCATCCATCGGTAACTATACTCGGAGCTATATTTTTATTCACCACATGATATGTGTTTTACTTGGAGCGTCTTGTATAATTTGAGTCTTTGCTTGTTAGTTTGCCACAATTATCCTTGCTGGACACACCTATTTGAGAGAGTTAAATATGGCCTAGGAATTGTTAGAACACTCTATGTGCTTCACTTATATCTTTTGAGTTGATTAGGTTTTGTTCTAGTGCTTCACTTATATCTTTTAGAGCACGGTGGTGATAATATTTTGAATAAATTGTTGAACTCTCATGCCTCACTTATATCCATTTGAGAGTCTATTAAAACAGCATGGTAATGTGCTTAGGCTATAAAACTAGTCTTCACATGATAGACATCCAATATCAATGTAGTGAAAACTTTCACACTAAGTGCATTGATTATGAAGAGAAGTTGGATGCTTGATAATTGTTTTGAGATATGAGGATAGTGATATTAGAGTCATGCTAGTGGAGTTATTATGAAATTGAGAAATGCTTGTGTTAAAGTTACTGATTCCCGTAGGCATGCAGATATGGTGAACCGCTATGTGACGAAGTTAGAGCATGAGGTATTTGTAAAGTGTCAACCTTTGTGTGGAGGTAGGGGGCACGTGATGGTTAACTCCTACCAACCTCCCTCCTAGGAGCAGGCGTTGATTGCTTTGTGTTGATGACTCGTAAATTTTTGCAATAAGTATATGAGTTCTTTACGACTAATGTTGAGTCCATGGATTATACGCACTCTCACCTTTCCACCATTGCTAGCCTCTCTTGTACCGCGCAACTTTCGCCGGTACCATACACCCACTATATATCCTTCCTCAAAACGCCCACCATATATATTCCTCAAAACATCCACCATACCTACCTATCATGGCATTTCCATAGCCATTCCGAGATATATTGCCATGCAACTTTCCACTGTTCCGTTCATATGACACGCATCATATTGTCATATTGCCATGCATGATCATGTAGTTGACATCGTATTTGTGGCAAAGCCACCATGCATAATAGTTCATACATGTCACTCTTGATTCATTGCACATCCCGGTACACCTCTGGAGGCATTCATATAGAGTCATACTTGTTCTAGTATCGAGTTGTAATATCGAGTTGTAAATCAATAAAAGTGTGATGATCATCATAATTAGAGCATTGTCCCATGTGAGGAAAGGCCAATAAAAAAAGAGATGGCCCAAAAAAAAGAGAGGGGCTAAATAAAAAAAATTAGGAGAGAAAACCCCTCCAAAAAAATGAGAGAAAAGAGAGAAGGGACAATTGCTACTATTTTTTCCACACTTGTGCTTCAAAGTAGCACCACGTTCATCATTGTAGAGAGTCTCATGTTTAGTCACTTTCATATACTAGTGGGAATTTTTGTTATATAACTTGGCTTGTATATTCCAACGATGGGCTTCCTCAAATGCCCTAGGTCTTCGTGAGCAAGCAAGTTGGATGCACACCCACTAGTTTCTTTTGTTGAGCTTTCATTCATATTTAGCTCTAGTGCATCCGTTGGATGGCAATCCCTACTCACTCACATTGATATCTATTGATGGGCATCTCCATAGCCTGTTGATACGCCTAGTTGATGTGAGACTATCTTCCTCTCTTTTTGTCTTCTCCAAAACCACCTCTATTCCTGTAATGCCCCGGATGTAACACTTTCCCTCTATGGCAATATATAAACTTTGGCTTCATCAATTCCATTCCGGGTTCTTCTTTATTTTTGGGTTCTTCGTTTTGTCGTGTGCGTGTGTGCTTTTCATCCATGTCATGTTGTCATGTGCATTGCATTGCATTGTGTTGTCACTTGCATCCGGTCCCACTCGTCTCTTCCCGTTGTCCGTTTCGAGTTCCGACGCTCTCACACATGCCCGTGGCATCCCCGAGTCCTTCTTTCGTGTATGGCCGTGTAATGTTTCCGAAATGACGTGAGACTTGTCGTGCGATGTTGTTTTGGTACGTGTAGGCCGCCTGTCAAGTTTCGCCGCGTTTGGAGTTCGTTTGATACTCCAACAGTTAACCTAGTGGGCTAAAAGAACCTCTTCTTTGAGGCCCAAGACCCCCTCCACAACAGCCCACCAACCCAGCACAACCCTTCCCATCATCTCGGTCGTCGAATTGTGATCGCGTGGCCAAAAACCGCTCCCCATTTGGACTCTCCTAGCTCCTTGTGCCTATAAAAACGTCCACCCCCTCCATTTTCGTCCAAAAACCCTAGTCTCCTTCCTCCTCCAGCCTTGCCTCGAAAACCGTGCAGGGCGGACGTGTCCGCCCGCCACCGGACACATCCACCGCGCGCCAGCCGTCCGCCTCCACCGCGCGGGCCCGCGGGGCCCGAAGCCAGCCCGTTCGGCCACCGCGCGCCTCGTCCCTCCCATCGCCGGGCCGCGCCGCCCGGGATTTGCCGCCGCCGCCTCGGAACCTCGCCGGCCGCGCCCGCCGGTAGGTGACCGCCGACCGCCGCTGCCTAGATCCCCGCCGCCTTCGAAGCCTCCACCGCCGGCGCAAGGATCCGCCACCCCGAGCCTCTAGCTCCTCCGGGCCCTCGCCACCGGGCCCTCACCGGCCACCTCCGGTGCCTTCGCCGACCGGGGTAACCGAGGCCGCCGCCCCCCGCGGCCGATTCCCGCTGGCGCGCCGGCCTCCCGCCGGAAGCCGATCCCGATCGAAGCCAGATCGCCCCGATCCACCGGGGAAACCCTAACGGGCTGCGCCCGTTTCGCCCGCAACCCGGCGCCCGTTTGACCCGGCCCGATCCGCCGTTGACCCGCGAGGAGGTTGAACCTGTTTCCTCTAAGTCCTTTTTTGTATTTTATTGTCTGATGGCTTCTTGTGATGGCAATATCTTTTTGTGTGCATGTCCGATTTGTGCATATGATATGTCAAAATGATCGTGGTGATGTGTACTATGTTTTGTTCCATTGTGTCATGCTTGTTTGAGTCCATCTAGATGTCTTAATCTTCATGACAAGAGTGCTACATGATATAAACTGCTGCTACTTGTTATTTTCATGCCATGTTTGAGATGTGATAACTTGGTGCATGTTTATCCAAATGAAGCAAATGATATGTCAAAATGTTCATCATGAGATGCGCTACATGTTGGTTGCTATAGCATGCATGTTAGAGTTCAAATTGCCATGTTTATCTCTGTTGCAAAAGTGCATGTGTCTGTTAGATTTTGTAACTTGTTACGAGATGCCTAGTTGAGGAGCTCGTTGCTATTGATGTGTTTGTCTCCATGTCACATTCTCATATGTTTTAGATTCTACATCCTATATAGATCTGTCTTGCATCCTACTTGCTTGGGCATATTGTCATGTTTCTTGTGTTGTTCTGGTGTGCTTCCTACTTTGTCATGTTATGCATCCTAAGTGCATCTGCAGTGCATCCTAAGTGCATCATACGTGCATCCTTAGATTGTGCATTGCACCTTGTTTGATTTCGTGCCTCGTGTGTTCTTGTGTTGGGTAGAGCCAGAAGCCGAGACCGAGTACGAGAACGAGGTTACTACCGAGGGTGAGAACGGGGAGCCGTCTTACGATCCCATCGACGACTCGATAGGCAAGATGACTTGACCAAGATATCATTACTATCTTTGCCTATTGCTAGAACTCTCTCTCTTTAGCTATTGCCTCGATGCCCATGTTTGTTTGTCGGCCTCCTATTGTAACCATGAATCTGTCTAACCACCCAGCCTATGCAAATCTTTGATTGGCTACGTAGGCTTCGCTCAGTCCCTCTTATATCATTGCTAGTTGTAGGAGAAGATTTGAAGATTCTTGCTGAATGTTGAAGTTATGTTGGCATATCACACTATATATCTATTAAATGAAATCATCTATATATTGGTAATGGGTGGAAGGTTAAGCCTCTTGCTTGGTGATTTCTTCCACTCATGCCGCCCTAGGAACCGTATAAACCGGTGTTATGTTCCTTGATTATGCGTTCCTCACACGGTTGAGGTTATGGGACCCCCTCGATAAACCTATTAGCGCTAAGTCTTTTCTGGCAAGTCCCAACATTGGTACTCCATTTGCCTAATAACTAAAACTTGCATAGGGTTTTGCAAACCCGAGTTCTTAATCAACAAGCCCCGGGCTAGTGCTCGACATGAGTGTTGGTCCAAACTGGGCAGACTGCGGGGCCACCACGAGGAAACTCGAGGATTGGTATATACCCTGTAGGCTGACCTATCCGGTCGTGGCCTGAGACTAGATACGCGCGGCTACTTTCAGGGTGTCGGCACGCCGGGAGGATTTGCTGGATTAGTCTTACCTTAGTTGGAGTTTCTTGAGCACAGGATTCCGAGAATACTCGGGCCTTCCCACCTTGGAGTTGCGACTCCGCGGATCGTGGGCTTGTAATGGGCCAAGTTGGAACACCCCTGCAGGGTTTTGAACTTTCGAAAGCCGTGCCCGTGGTTATGTGGCAGATGGGAATTTGTTAATATCCGGTTCTAGAAAACTTGACACCATGTTCAGAACACACTACCAGCGTGAGTAACCGTGACGGTCATTTTCCGAAAGGGGTTCGGGAAGTGAACACGGTGGGGTTATGTTTGACGTGCTTAGATAGGATCACTTCATGATCACTTTGACGCTCCTGGCACTTCTCTTCTCGCTCTCAACACGTAAGCTAGTGCTAGAGCAGCTGCAACCATTTATCTTTCTTCAGCCTTGTTCCACACCCAAGGCTTAAATAGTTATGTTACCAGGGAACGGGATTGCTGAGTCCTTCATGGCTCACAGATTCTACACCACACCAGATGCAGGTACTATGGTGAACTACTCAGGAGACGGCACAGAGCTATACTGGGAGTACGATGAAGAACGTAGTCGATACTATGTGCACTATCCCGATGATCAGTAGTGGTTTCTACTATGGGCGATTCGGACCTGTGGCTTTATGTATTTTGGTATCTTTCATTTGGATCTTCACCCGTAGACGGGTTGTGATGTTATTTGGATGATGTTTTGCTATGTAATGTATTGTGTGACATGGCGAGTGTAAGCTAACTATCCTTTTGCAATTTCACCCCTATTTTTACATGAGTCGTGCAAAGATACCGAACTTGAGATCATTCTAGAATGGGATTATACCTTTAAGTCGTGCCTCGACACGTAGGAGGTATAGTCCCATCCTGGGCATTACAAGTTGGTATTCAGAGCCTTCTCCGACCTAGAAGCCCCCACTGATTCATCGAATCGTTGACGGTTGAGTCTAGGCACACACTTAAAAATGTTTTGAGTCTTATATATATATCGGAGAGTAGGATTTCTTTTGCTCCTCATCTCTTTTCACTCTGGTGAGGACTCGTGACGATTACTCTTGTCTCTTCTACTCTCAAAATTTCACCAAATTTTTTTAGGAATCTCGCGAGTATTGTTTGGATTGTTCCGATGTCTTTGTGACGAGAACATTGTTCTCGATGCCTCCTGTCATTTAGGGGTTGTGGCAGTGTCCCGGGGAGTTGAGCTCCGAGGTGTTGTCGTCACAAATATATCGTGACAGTTCTGGAATACTTAAGACGGCCGACATCGAAAACTCTCCTATGCGGTTAGTGGCAAGATAACCCCGACATCACCGAGTACTGGGGAGGTAGTTCGGGAGTATTGCCATAGCTTGTATAGTAGATGCGTTTCGAAGGTCCGAGGTAGACGGTTTCCGGAATTAACTGGTTATGTGTTGAAGGATGGATATAGCTGGATGTAGGATTCGAGTTGAGTGCGCGATGCTTCCCCTATATCCCCAACACCTGATTGCATAACTGGAAACTTTCGGAAATTAATAGGTGGGTTCATCTAGTAGTTCGTAGGCATTCTTCCAACGAATGCAGGATATGGAGTTCGGAGTTCTACATTGAGTGAAGTAGTTTTATGGCCGTTGTTCCGATCGGGAGTTGCATCTTAAAGGGTCCTTGGCTATGCTGATCCGGGGATTGCAAAACCCTTTTGTAACACGTTCCATAAGCTTTCAGCACGAATATGTCAAACGAAGCTTCTATCTTGTATTTGTTCTATCTGCTCCTTGTTGTTTTTATTTACCTTTTGTCTCCCAAGTGGCTTCTCGTGAAGATTGTTGTTACTATTAAACTGTGAATTTCATTCGTTCCTCTTGTTCGAATGATTCTTGTGAAGACTTATGTTGCAAATTCTAGCCGTTGATTCAGCTTATATATTCTTTCAATCAATGGCTAATAGTTGTCATCTCATTCAGGATGGCTCCTAAAAAGGTTCCCAACGCTAACCCAGAGGGTGAAGAGGTTCCTGATCGTCCTCCTTCCCCTCCTCCTCCGTCTGAGGCCTGGAGAGCAATTATGCAAGCGACGAACCAGAACTCCCAGATGCTTTTGCAAATGATGCAGAACATTCAAGCAAATCAAGCAAATCAGGGTGCTCATGGGAACCAAGGCCAAGGCAATTTGTTCAACCAACCTCACATTGCTACGCTCAACCAGTTCCTGGCAAACCAACCAAAGGCATTCAGTTACTGTGTGGACCCTCTAGATGTTGAAGACTGGATAACATATATCAAGAAGCATTTCGAGTGTAGTAACGTCAGGCCCGAGGACTATGTGAAGTTTGCAGCCTTCCAACTCAAGGACCAAGCAGTTGATTGGTGGCAGCAGTACAAAGATTCCAGAGAGGGACGTGTAATCTCCTGGGATGACTTCTGCAAGGACTTTCGTTCTCACCACATTCCAACAAGTGTCATCGAGGGTATGCGTGAGCAATTCCGCAACCTGAAGCAAGGCCCAATGACTGTCTACCAATATAATGTCAAGTTCCAGAACCTTGCCCGCTATGCCAAGCAAGACATCCCAGATGCCAAGAGCAAGATCTATCAGTTCCGTGGTGGTCTGAAGGATGAACTCCAACTAGCTCTCACCCTGTTCGAGCCTGATGAGTTTGATCAATTCTATAACATGGCACTTAAGCAAGAGGCAGCCCAGCTCAAGATGGAAGCTTCCAAAAAGAGGATCAGAGATGCTGTTCACTCCTCCTCTTCTTCTCAAGTGGTCGCAAAGCAACAGAAGTTTTGGCTTCCACCTCCTCAAGTGATCCGAGCTCCCAACAACAACAACAAGAATTCTGGTGGCCGTGGTTTCTCCCACCCACACAACCAAGGCAATCAGTCCAAGTCGCAGTACCAAGCTCCAAGACTAACTGTTCCTCCTCCTCGTCCACTTTCTGAGGTCACTTGCTACAAATGTGGTCTGAAGGGTCATTATTCCAACAAGTGCACCAACCAGAGGCGCCTTCCGCCTCCTCCACCTGTTAGTACTGCTATTGTTAAGCACAATCCCAGGCACGCAAGAGTGAACCTGATTAGTGCAGCTGAAGCAGAAAATTCTTCTGATGTGATAATTGGTAATCTACCAGTTAACTCTATTCCTGCAAAAGTATTGTTTGATTCTGGTGAATCTCTCAATTTCATTTCAAGACCATTCTTCACGAAGCATAATTTCACTTCGTTATTTCTGGATAAGAAGTTGTCAATTATCTCTCCGGGCAAGCACATGACTTCCAATTTGAGGGCTCTGAATGTATCTATTCGCATGGGTGATTACCGCTTTCTGGCTTTTCCGGTTGTTCTCGGCAATTCTGGCATTGATCTTATTCTCGGGATGGATTGGCTTTCTCAGCATGATGCTCACATTGATTGTGCAAATAAGGAAGTCAAGATTACTCATCCCAACGAAGACGGGATTATCTTCGCCTCTCGAGATAACACAATCTGGCTATTCTCTCTCAATGACAAGGGCGATATTAATGCCATCTCTCAAATTCCGGTGGTCAATGAATACGAAGATGTTTTCCCTGAAGAGCTTCCAGGCATGCCTCCGCATCGTCAAGTTGAATTTGTCATTGAACTCGAGCCTGGTACTGAGCCAGCATGCCGGCGTCCGTACAAGCTCTCCCCTGAAGAGTTGAAGGAATTGAAGAAACAGCTCGATGAGCAAGAGCGTATGGGTCTAATCAGGCCTAGCACTTCTCCTTGGGGCTGTGGTGTCTTATTTGTCAAGAAGAAGGATGGCACGGAGCGCCTTTGCGTTGATTACCGACCATTGAACAAGAAGACAATAAAGAACAAGTATCCGCTCCCCAACATCAATGAATTGTTCAAGCAGCTCAAAGGAGCAAAAGTGTTCTCTAAGCGCGATCTCTGGATGGGTTATCACCAAATTTGCATTCGTGAAGAAGATATCCACAAGACTGCCTTCAGAACGAGCTACGGTTCCTATGAGTATACAGTCATGTCTTTTGGCCTCGCTAATGCTCCACCCACCTTCTCGAGAATGATGCACTACATTTTCAACCCCTACACCAACGAATTTGTGCTTGTGTATCTGGATGACATCTTGGTATTCTCCAAGAATGAAGAGGATCATGAAAAGCACCTCCGTCTGGTTCTCGACAGACTCCGTGAACATAAGTTCTATGCAAAGTTCTCCAAGTGCAAATTCTGGCTCGATAAGGTCTTGTATCTGGGCCATATCATCTCCGCTGACGGTATTGCGGTCAACCCCGAGAAAGTTGAAGCGATTATCAACTGGGAACCTCCTCAGAACGTCAAGCAACTCCAAAGCTTTCTTGGTCTTGCTAGCTATTGCGGAAGGTTCGTTGAGAACTTCTCCAAGATTGCCAAGCCTCTCTCCAACTTGCTGCAGAAGAATGTCAAGTACAACTAGTCTCCGGATTGTGATGTGGCATTCAAAACTCTCAAAGAAAAGCTCGTCTCTGCTCCAGTGCTTACTCCTCCAGATGAGTCCAAGCCCTACGAAGTATTCTGTGATGCTTCTCTTCAAGGACTTGGTGGTGTGCTAATGCAGGACAAGAAAATTGTGGCATACACTTCTCGTTAATTGAAGCCAAGTGAGAAGAACTACCCCACACATGATCTCGAGCGAGCAGCTGTGGTACATGCCTTGATCACATGGAGACACCTTCTGTTGGGCAGAAAAGTGGACATCTTCACCGATCACAAGAGCTTGAAGTACATATTCACACAGCCGAACCTGAACCTCCGCCAGACTCGTTGGGTTGAGATGATCCAGGAGTATGATCTAAGCATCGAATACACACCTGGCAAGGCCAATGTCATTGCAGATGCCTTGGGCAGAAAGGCATATTGCAACAGACTCCTTATCAAGCCGTTTCAACCTGAGCTTTGTGAAGCTTTCAGGAAGCTCAACCTTCAAGTTGTTGCGCAAGGCTTTCTTGCAAATCTTCAAGTTGCTCCTACCTTGGAAGATCAGATCTGTGAGGCCCAACTCAGTGATGCTATGGTGCAGAAAGTGAAACATGGTATTGCAAAGGGTACTCCCAAATACAAGTGCTATTGCATTGATGAGAAGGACACCTTGTTCTTTGAGGACAGACTTGTGGTTCCCAAGGGTGATCTCAGGAAGCTCATAATGAACGAAGCACATGACTCCCTCCTCTCAATTCATCCTGGAAGTTCCAAGATGTACCAAGACCTCAAGCAATCTTACTGGTGGACTCGCATGAAAAGGGAGATTGCCCAATTCGTGAATGAATGTGATGTATGCAGAAGAGTGAAGGTAGAGCATCAACGTCCAGCCGGTCTCCTCCAACCTCTTCCTATTCCCGAGTGGAAGTTCGACCACATTGAAATGGATTTCGTCCCTGGTTTTCCCAAGTCCAAGAAGGGGAATGATTCTGTCTTTGTGGTGATTGACAAGCTTACCAAAGTAGCTCACTTCCTTCCAGTCAAAGAATCCATCAATGCAGCTGAACTGGCAGAGTTGTACACTTCCAGAATTGTGTCCTTACATGGCATTCCTCAAGTTATCTCCTCAAACCGTGGAAGTTTGTTCACATCCAAGTTCTGGGACTCCTTTCAGTCTATAGTGGGCACTAAGATCCGTTTCAGCACTGCATTTCACCCTCAGACTAGTGGTCAAGTCGAGAGAGTGAACCAGATTCTAGAAGACATGCTCAGAGCTTGTGTCATCTCTTTTGGCATGACGTGGGAAGATTGCCTTCCGTTTGCCGAGTTCTATTACAACAACAGTTTCCAAGCAAGTGTCGGCAAAGCTCCGTTTGAAATCCTCTATGGCAGAAAGTGTCGTACTCCTCTCAACTGGTCCGAGACTGGTGAACGTCAACTTCTTGGCAATGACTTGATCTCAGAAGCTGAAGAAATGTGCAAAGTCATACGTGAGAATCTCAAGGCCGCTCAGTCGCGTCAAAAGAGTTACTATGACGGCAAGCATCATGATTTGGCCTTCAACATTGGGGATCATGTCTATCTCCGTGTTTCTCCTATGAAAGGCACCCAAAGATTCGGTATCAAAGGCAAGCTTGATCCTAGATACATGGGCCCTTTCAAGATCCTTGTCAAAAGAGGCGATCTAGCCTATCAACTTGAGCTCCCTTCCAACTTTGCAAATGTTCATGATGTGTTTCACGTGTCTCAGCTCCTCAAGTACTTCAAGACGCCTGAACGCACTATTCCATTTGAGGAGATTGATCTTCAACAAGATTTATCTTATCGCGAGCACCCCGTTGCTATTCTTGAAGAAACCGAGCGCAAGACCCGCAACAAGTCAATCAAGTTCTTGAAAGTTAAGTGGTCACACCATACCGACCGAGAAGCTACGTGGGAACGAGAAGATCACCTTCGTTCTGAGTACCCTTCCTTCTTCCAGTACTAGATCTCAGGACGAGATCTTTTCGTAGTAGAGGAGAGTTTGTAATGCCCCGGATGTAACACTTTCCCTATATGGCAATATATAAACTTTGGCTTCATCAATTCCATTCCGGGTTCTTCTTTATTTTTGGGTTCTTCGTTTTGTCGTGTGCTTTTCATCCATGTCATGTTGTCATGTGGATTGCATTGCATTGTGTTTTCACTTGCATCCGGTCCCACTCGTCTCTTCCCGTTGTCCGTTTCGAGTTCCAACGCTCTCACATGTGCCCGTGGCATCCCCGAGTCCTTCTTTCGTGTGTGGCCGTGTAACGTTTCCGGAATGACGTGAGACTTGTCGTGCGATGTTGTTTTGGTACGTGTAGGCCGCCTATCAAGTTTCGTCGTGTTTGGAGTTCGTTTGATACTCCAACAGTTAACCTAGTGGGCTAAAAGAACCTCTTCTTTGAGGCCCAAGACCCCCTCCACAACAGCCCACCAACCCAGCACAACCCTTCCCATCATCTCAGTCGTCGAATTGTGATCGCGTGGCCGAAAACCTCTCCCCATTTGGACTCTCCTAGCTCCTTGTGCCTATAAAAACGTCCACCCCCTCCATTTTGATCCAAAAACCCTAGTCTCCTTCCTCCTCCAGCCTCACCTCGAAAACCGTGCCGGGCGGACGTGTCCGCCCGCCACCGGACACATCCACTGCGCGCCAGCCGTCCGCCTCCACCGCGCGGGACTGCGCAACCTGAAGCCAGCCCACCCGGCCCGTCCGGCCACCGCGCGCCTCGTCCCTCCCATCACCGGGCCGCGCCGCCCGGGATTCGCCACCGCCGCCGCGGAACCTCGCCGGCCGCGCCCGCCAGTAGGTGCCCGCCGACCGCCGCCGCCTAGATCCCCGCCACCTTCGAAGCCTCCGCCCCGAGCCTCTAGCTCCTCCGGGCCCTCACCGCCGGGCCCTCGCCGGCCTCCTCCGGCGCCGTCACCGGCCGGGGTAACCGAGGCCGCCGCCCCCCAGCGGCCGACTCCCGCCGGCGCGCCATCCTCCCGTCGGAAGCCGATCCCGATCGAAGCCAGATCGCCCCGATCCAGCGGGGAAATCGTAATGGGCCGCGCCAGTTTCGCCTGCAACCCGGCGCCCGTTTAACCCAGCCCGATCCGCCGTTGACCCGCGAGGAGGTTGACCCCGTTTCCTCTAAGTCCTTTTTGTATTTTATTGTCTAATGGCTTCTTGTGATGGCAATATCTTTTTGTGTGCATGTCCGATTTGTGCATATGATATGTCAAAATGATTGTGGTGATGTGTAATATGTTTTGTTACATTGTGTCATGCTTGTTTGAGTCCATCTAGATGTCTTAATCTTCATGACAAGAGTGCTACATGATATAAACTGCTGCTACTTGTTATTTTCATGCCATGTTTGAGATGTGATAACTTGGTGCATGTTTATCCAAATGAAGCAAATGATATGTCAAAATGTTCATCATGAGATGCTCTACATGTTGGTTGCTATAGCATGCATGTTAGAGTTCAAATTGCCATGTTTATCTCTGTTGCAAAAGTGCATGTGGCTGTTAGGTTTTGTAATTTGTTACGAGATGCCTAGTTGAGGAGCTCGTTGCTATTGATGTGTTTGTCTCCATGTCACATGCTCATATGTTTTAGATTCTACATCATGTGATCTTTTCTGTGGTGCAACCCAATTGCCATGATATGCCTTGAGGTGACTTAAACATGCTCGCAAACATGCCATGATAATGTTACTGTTTTAACACTTGGTGAAATTTCACAAAGTCTGGAATCTGTCATATCCTGATGCTATGGTTGCTTGATGCCCTAGGCAAATCCATGATAGTTTTGGGGTGGCCATTGATCATTCCTTGTTTTATATGTTGTTGTCTATCCATCCATGTCCTCACTTGCTCATTTGGGTTGCTCATATTTAATTCTTTCTCCCAAGTTGCTATAAAATATTACTGTCAGGTTGTTATTGTCATGATCAAAATGTTGTAGCTTGTTGCTGTTGATCCATGCCTCCTATGGAGATCCTCCAATGGAGTTGTTTGCTGTAGGATATGTCTACTTCATGTCCATGCTTCTTATCACCATGTTTGAGTGCTGTAGAGTATATATTTCTTGCTCCAAAGTTGCTATGTGGCTGTTAATTTCAGCTTTGCATTGTTTCTTGTTTCGGGTGTATCTTTTAGTCCGTTGCTCCGTTTTGAGCGTGCCCTACAAGAAACTTGTGTGTTTTTGCATGTAGATTCATAATATCATCTTGTTAACATGTTTGGAGTATGTTTGCTTGATGTTTGGGTGCATCTTGCACTGTTGCCATGCTTAACTTGTTTTGCTCATATCTTCTAGACCGTAGCTCCGTTTTAAACAAACTTTATATGAAACTTGACTAGAATTTTGTGTAGATTATCTTGGTGCATGTTAGATGTTTAACAACTTTAACTTAAGGTTTGTTCAGATCTGGACTAATTTCAAACTATGCATATGAGGACTTACCAGATTTGTCTTAAGTAGTTTCCGGCCTCATTTAAACCTGTTGTTTTTTGTGTGGTTTCTCTGTGCTTCCTACTTTGCCATGTTGTGCATCCTATATAGATCTGTCTTGCATCCTACTTGCTTGGGCATATTGTCATGTATCTTGTGTTGTTCTGGTGTGCTTCCTACTTTGTCATGTTATGCATTCTAGGTGCATCTGTAGTGCATCCTAAGTGCATCATACGTGCATCCTTAGATTGTGCATTGCACCTTGTTTGATTCCGTGCCTCGTGTGTTCTTGTGTTGAGTAGAGCTGGAAGCCGAGACCGAGTACGAGGACGAGGTTACTACCGAGGGTGAGAACGAGGAGCCGTCTTACGATCCCATCGACGACTTGACAGGCAAGATGACCTGACCCAGATATCATTACTATCTTTGCCTATTGCTAGAAGTCTCGCTCTTTAGCTATTGCCTCGATGCCCATGTTTGTTTGTCAGCCTCCTATTGTAACCATGAATCTGTCTAACCACCCAACCTATGCAAACCTTTGATTGGCTATGTAGGCTTCGCTCAGCCCCTCTTATAGCATTGCTAGTTGCAGGAGAAGATTTGAAGATTCTTGCTTCATGTTGAAGTTATGTTAGGATATCACACTATATATCTATTAAATGAAATCATCTATATATTGGTAATGGGTGGAAGGCTAAGCCTCTTGCTTGGTGATTTGTTCCACTCATGCCGCCCTAGGAACCGTATAGACCGGTGTTATGTTCCTTGATTATGCGTTCCTCACACGATTGGGGTTATGGGACCCACTCGATAAACCGCTTAGCGCTAAGTCTTTTCCAGCAAGTCCCAACATTGGTACTCCATTTGCCTAATAACTAAAACTTGCATAGGGCTTTGCAACCCCGAGTTCTTAATCAACAACCCCCGGGCCAGTGCTCCACATGAGTGTTGGTCCAAACTGGGCAGACTGCGGGGCCACCATGAGGAAACTCGAGGATTGGTATATACCTGTAGGCTGACCTATCCGGTCGTGGCCTGAGACTAGATACGTGCGGCTACTGTCAGGGTGTCGGCACGCCGGGAGGATTTGCTGGATTAGTCTTACCTTAGTCGGAGTATCTTGAGCACGGGATTCCAAGAATACTCGGGCCTGCCCACCTTGGAGTTGCGACACCGCGGATCGTGCGCTTGTAATGGGCCAAGTTGGAACACCCCTGCAGGGTTTTGAACTTTTGAAAGCCGTGCCCGCGGTTATGTGGCAGATGGGAATTTGTTATTATCCGGTTGTAGAAAACTTGACACCATGTTCAGAACACACTACCAGCGTGAGTAACCGTGACGGTCATTTTCCGAAAGGGGTTCGGGAAGTGAACACGGTGGGGTTATGTTTGACGTGCTTAGATAGGATCACTTCGTGATCACTTTGACGCTCGTGGAACTTCTCTTCTCGCTCTCAACACGTAAGCTAGTGCTAGAGCAGCTGCAACCTTTTATCTTTCTTCAGCCTTGTTCCACACCCAAGGCTTAGATAGTTTTGTTACCAGGGAACGGGATTGCTGAGTCCTTCATGGCTCACAGATTCTACACCACACCAGATGCAGGTACTATGGTGAACTACTCAGGAGACGGCACAGAGCTATACTGGGAGTACAATGAGGAACGTAGTTGATACTATGTGCACTATCCCGATGATCAGTAGTGGTTTCTACTAGGGGTGATTCGGACCCGTGGCTTTATGTATTTTGGTATCTTTCATTTGGATCTTCACCCGTAGCCGGGTTGTGATGTTATTTGGATGATGTTTTGCTATGTAATGTATTGTGTGACGTGGCGAGTGTAAGCCAACTATCCTTTTGCAATTTCATCCCTATTTTTACATGAGTCGTGCAAAGATACCGAACTTGAGATCATTCCAGAATGGGCTTATACCTTTAAGTCGTGCCTCGACACGTAGGAGGTATAGTCCCATCCCGGGTATTACAATTCCACCCATATTGCTATGTCCATGGCTCACGCTCATGTATTGCATGAAAGTTGAATGGTTTGAAAGAATAGATTATGAAAACAAGTGCTTGGCTGAAATCGGGGTTGTGCATGATATGAATATTTTGTGTGATGAAGAGGGAGCATGGCCAGACTATATGATTTTCTAGGGATAACTTTCTTTAGCCATAGTATTTTGAGAAGACATGATTTCTTTGTTAGTATGCTTGAAGTATTACTATTTCTTATGTCAATATAGACTTTTGTCTTGAATCTTTCAGATCTGAAGATTCATGCCACAATTAAGAGAATTACATTGAAAAACTATGTTGGTTAGCATTCCACATCAAAAATTCTGTTTGTATTATTTACCTACTCGAGGACGAGCAGGAATTAAGCTTGGGGATGCCTGATACGTCTCCAAGGTATCTATAATTTTTTATTGTTCCATGCTATTATTTATGATGTTTTGAATGTTTAATGGGCTTTGTCATACACTTTTATATTATTTTTGGGACTAACCTACTAATCCAAAGGCCCAGTCTAGATTGCTGTTTTTTTGCCTATTTCAGGGTTTTACAGAAAAGGGATATCAATTGGAGTCCAAACGGAATGAAACCTTAGGGAGAGATATTTTTGGGGAAAATCACGCACGGGAGACTTGAGAACCATAAAGTAGGGTTTACGTGGTGCCCATGAGGGTGGTAGGCGCCCCCCCTATAGGGCGCGCTCCCCTGCCTCGTGGGCCCCACGTTTGGTCCCCGGTGCCCTCCTTCCTCCTATATATGCCTACGTACCCCGAAACCATCATAACAACAGAGAAAACCCTAGTTCCACTGCCGTAACCTTCTGTTCACGTGAGATCCCATCTTGGGGCCTGTTTCGGAGCTCCGCCGGAGGGGGGATCTTCCACGGAGTGTTTCTACATCATCATCATCGCCTCACCATGAGTTGTGATTAGTTTACCACAGACCTTCGGGTCCATAGCTAGTATCTAGATGGATTCTTCTATCTCTTTGGATCTCAATACAAAGTTCTCCTCGGTCTTCGAGGAGATCTATTCGATGTAATCTCTTTTTGCGGTGTGTTTGTTGAGATCCGATGAATTTTGGGTTTATGATCAAGATTATCTATGTGAAATATTTGGTTCTTCTCTGAACTCTTTATGTATGATTATAATATCCTTGCAAGTCTCTTCGAATTATTGGTTTGTTTTGGCCTACTAGATCTATAGTTCTTGCAATGGGAGAAGTGCTTGGCTTTGGGTTCAATCTTGCGGTGTCCTTTCCCAGTGACAGTAGGGGCAGCAAGGCACGTATTGTATTGTTGCCATCGAGGATAAAAAGATGGGGTTTATATCACTAAGTTTGAGTTTATCCCTCTACATCATGTCATCTTGCTTAAGGCGTTACTCTGTTCTTATGAACTCAATACACTAGATGCATGCTGGATAGCGGTCGATGTGTGGAGTAGTAGTTGATGCAGAATCATTTCGGTCTACTTGTCTCAGACGTGATGCCTATATATAATGATCATGCCTAGATAGTCTCATAATTATTCGCTTTTCTATCAATATCTTGACAGTAATTTGTTTACCCGCCGTAGAATATCGCTATCATGAGAGAAGCTACTAGAGAACACTATGCCCCCCGGGTCTATTCTCAACATATAAATCTACAATCTACTTTACTTTTCTCCTTTTACTTTCTGTTCTTATAATAAAAACTACCAAAAATACCAAACTATCATCTCTATCATATCTCACTTTCGTAAGTGACCATAAAGGGATTGACAACCCCTTATCGCATAGGTTGCGAAGTTCTTATTTGTTTGTGCAGGTGCGAGGGACTCGCGCGTGGTCTCCTACTGGATTGATACCTTGGTTCTCAAAAACTGAGGTAAATAGGTACGCTAATGTGCTACATGTCCCTTTCCTCTTCGAGGGAATAGAACGCAAGCTGGAGAAGTAGCACCTATCCTAGTCCTCATGCGCGTCATGTACCTTTTGGGGTTCGACACAAGAAACAAACGTGTGATGCTCACAAAAGTTTGTTAATTGTCTACGAGTAGTTAACCCCTTTCTTAATAGCTTCCAAGCACCTTCTCAAACACATGTTCCTGATGCTTGAGAGTGGACGATATCTTGGCGGATTGACGCTCCAAAAGTTCCTCCATAGACATATGATTGTCAACTTGAGGGTCATCATCTTGATCGACTTGAGCGTCGTCTTGAGCTCGCTCTTGATAACTAGCTCTTGATCTTGAGGTTGCTCGGAGGTGTGAACTTGATCTTGGGCATCACTTGGTGAACCACCATCACCATTAGGTTGATCTTTCCCTTGGTCTTGTTCATGAGGTTGAGGACCTTCACTTTGTTCTTTGGAAGCATGTGGGTCTAGTGTTGGTGATGGCTCCACTTGAGTGGAGCATTGTCCTTCTTCTTCGGCCACAAGGGGTTCCTCAATGGGGAGAATTTGACCAATCCCCATTCTTCTGATGGCTTGAGGAGGAATTTCATCACCTACATCACAAAGACCACTTTGCTCCACTTGGGAGCCATTATTTTCATCAAACTCCACATTACATGTCTCATCAATGAGTCTGGTGGACTTGTTGAGGACACGGTAGGCATGAGAGTTTGTAGCATAACCAACAAATATGCCCTCTTGAGCTCTAGGTTCAAACTTAGACAAACGAGCACCTTTCTTGAGAATGAAACACTTACACCTGAACACCCGAAAGTACTTGAGTTCGGGTCTATTACCGGTGAGTATCTCATATGGAGTCTTATTCAAGCCTTTGCAGAGATAGAGCCGATTTGATGCTTGAGTGATACGTCTCCAACGTATGTATAATTTTTTTATTGTCCCATGTTATTATATTATCAACTTTGGATGTTTAATATGCATTATATGCTATTTTATATTATTTTTGGGACTAACTTATTAACCTAGAGCCCTATGCCAGTTTCTGATTTTCCTTGTGTTTGAGCTTCGCAGAAAAGGAATATCGAATGGAGTCCAAATGGAATAATACTTTCGCGGTGATTTTTCTTGGACCAGAAGACACACGTAAGACTTGTAGTTAAAGTCAGAGAGACCACGAGGAGATGATAAGCCAGGGGGCGCGCCCTAGGGGCGCCCTAGGGCTTGTGGCCCCCTCGGAGACCCCCTGGCCTCCTACCTTGGCCTATAAATTCAGAAATATTCCCAAAACCCTAGAAGCGTCCACGAAAATACTTCTCCACTGCCGCAGTTTCTGATCTCGTGAGATCCCATCTGGAGGCCTTTTCCGGTACCCCTGAAGGGGGATTCGATCACGGAGGGCTTCTACATCAACATTGCTTCCCTTCCGATGATGCGTGAGTAGTTTACCACAGATCTACGGGTCCATAGCTAGTAGCTAGATTGCTTCTTCTCTCTCTTTGATCTTCAATACAATGTTCTCCTAGATGTTCTTGGTTATCTATTCGATGTAATCTTCTTTTGTGGTGTGTTTGTCGAGATCCGACGAATTGTGGATTTATGATCAGATTATCTATGAATATTATTTGAATCTTCTCTAAATTCTTATATGCATGATTTGATATCTTTGTATTCTCTTTGAATTATTGGTTTGGTTTGGCCAAATAGATTGGTAGTTCTTGCAATGGGAGAGGTGCTTAGTTTTGGGTTCAATCTTGCTCTGTCCTCACCCAATGACAGTAGGGGTAGCGAGGCACGTATAGTATTGTTGCCATCAAGGATAAAAAGATGGGGTTTATATCATATTGCTTGAGTTTAGCCCTCTAATCATGTCATCTTACTTAAGGCGTTACTCTGTTCTTATGAACTTAATACACTAGATGCATGCTGGATAGCGGTCGATGTGTGGAGTAATAGTAGTAGATGCAGAATCATTTTGGTCTACTGTCACAGACGTGATGCCTATATTCATGATCATTGCCTTAGATATCGTCATAAATTTACGCTTTTCTATCAATTGCTCGACAGTAATTTGTTTACCCACTGTATGCTTTATTCAAGAGAAAAGCCTCTAGTGAAACCTATGGCCCCTGAGTCTATTTTACATCTATTATTTTCAGATCTATAAAACCAAAAACCCAAAAATACCTTGCTGCAATTATTTTGTGTTTACTTTGTTTAGCCTTTTACTTTAGTTTTAAATATAGCTCTATCAGATCTCACTCTTGTTCGTGATGTTGAAGGGGTTGACAACCCCTTTTCCGCGTTGTGTGCAAGTGTTTGTTAGTTTGTGCAGGTGCATATATTGGAGACTTGCTTGTACCTCCTACTGGATTGACACCTTGGTTCTGAACTGAGGGAAATGCTTATCTCTACTTTGTTGCATCACCCTTTCCTCTTCAAGGGAAAAATCAACGCAAGCTCAAGAAGTAGCAATGACATGCGGTGTTGATGGCTTCGGCCCAAAAGTTGTACTGAGATTTGAATTCCGCCATCATGGTCCTTGCCATGTCCATCAACGTCGGGTTCTTCTTCTCCAACACACCATTTTGTTAGGGGTATAGGGTGCTGCATATTGGTGCTTGATCCCCTCATCACTGGGAAACTCATCCAAGGTGTAGTTCTGGAATTCGGTGACAGTGTCACTTCTAATCATCAATATATTTGCTTCATGTTTATGTTGAGCTTCATTAGCAAAGTTGATGATGGTTTGTTGGGTCTCAGTCTTCCTCTTTAAGAAATATACCCAAATGTATCTTGAATAATTATCCACAATTACCAAGAAATACTTTCTCCACCAAGACTATCAATGGATGGAGTACCAAGGATATCCATGTGAAGGAGCTCCAAGGGCCTGTTCGAGTATATCGCATTCGTGGGACGGTGAGCCATTTCATGAAGCTTCCCTTCAAGACAAGCACTGCAAGCACGGTCTTTGGCAAAACTCACATTTGTTAGTCCACGAACATGGTCCCCTTTGGGGAGACTTTGCAAAGATCTCATATTGACATGGGCTAACGAGCGATGCCAAAGCCATCCCACATCAACTTTAGCCATTAGGCAAGTTGCGATCTTAGTGGGTCGCTCCAAAAAGTTCACCACATAGAGACCATTCTCAACATGCACAACAAAGGCTACTTTAAGAGTCTTGCTCCACAAAAGGGCCACAGTATCAAGATCAAAGAATGTTGCAAAGACCATAAGTGCAAGTTGATGAACGGAAAGCAAGTTGTATGCAAGGGACTCAACAAGCATGACTTTCTCAATAGATAAATCTTGTGATATGACCACCTTGCCAAGTCCCAATACCTTAGATGTTGTAGCATCACCGAATTGGGCATGGGTAGGCTTAGATGGAATTGGATGCACATCCACCATCAAGTCCTTGCTTTTGGTCATATGATTTGTCGCTTCGCTATCAAGCAACCATGACACCCCACCGAAAGCAAACTCCTACAAGATATCAATGCTTGGTTTTAGGTACCCATTTAGTAATGGGTCCTTTGATGTTAGCAATAAGGGTCGTAGGAACCCAAATAGACTATTCAATGCACTCATATGTAGAACCAATTTTTTTGGCATAAACACGCCCATCACTAGCATGGCATAAGACATAAGATGGGTTAAGGTCGCCAAAGTTTTTGGGAGGGATGGCCTTTCCCTTATTGCCATTGTCACCCTCCACCTTTTTCTTATTCTCCATTTGAGCACACTCTCCCACTTTGATAAATACCTCTTTGAGAAGGAGGGATTGCTTGATCTTGTTCTTCTTCTTCTTATTGGACTTGGGTGCAAACCCAATTCCCTCTTTTGCCACAACCTCCTTTTGATTGCTCAAAAGGTCATTGAGGTTCTTCTCGGCTTGTATGCAAGTCACAAGGCCCTTATCAAGTTGCTCTTTTAGCTTGGCATTCTCCTCCACGAGATGAGCATGCTCACAACAAGGGTTAGTAGCATGTGCATCATCAATTAGAACAAAAGGAGGACAAGTAGCTATTTCCTTAGTTAGCTTCACTTGGAGTTGATCATGAGACTCCTTGAGAGACGCATGAACACCCTTCAAGACCTTGTGGGCCTTGCCAAGTGTGTCAAACTCTTCCTTGAGTCTATCATGGCTAACCCCAAGTGCAACCTTCTCGGATTTAAGCACACGGGTAAGAACAATAGCATGATCAAGATCTTTTTGAAGTTTAGAAAGATCAACGTTGTGTTACTCCTCAAGAGCCAATGAAGACCTATGGAAAGATCCGCAATCTGATCGGCATAGTCACTACTATGACTCTCCATCTTGGAGATAGTATCCTTGTGTGACTCAATGATGACATTGGCCTCACCAAGTTGTTTCAAGATAGCTACAAAGTGCTTCTTGGGTTCACCCTTGAGCTTACTCAAGAACGTGTTAAACTCATTCTCATCACCATTCACCACCTCACTATCATCTATACAATCTAACAAAGAAGGAGTGGTAGGAATGGTGGTTTTGATGTTGGAGGTTACCTTATTGATACCTTTGGCCACGAGACACTTGGAAATGATGTTATTGAAGGGGGCGCCGAAGAGTGACACCTTGGAGGGAGTAGAGGTGGCAATGGCCACGGTTGTCGTTGCCATCCCTTCACCACTTGTATCTTCATCATCATCATTTGAGGGATACTCTTCATGTGCCACCACTGCCTTTTGAGGCACCTTCTTGATAAAGTTGTTCTTGTTGGCAAGCGGCTGAGCCTTGTCTTTGCGAATGAGCTTGCCACCATTTTCTTCTCGATTCTCGTAAGGGAAATATGCAACAAAGTGACTCGCGTTTCCATAATTGTAGCATGTTCTCATTTGTTGCTTTCCCTTCGAACCACTTGAGTTGTTCTTGGAGAAATTTGGTCTTGAGTTCCTCTTTCCCCAAAATTGCCTTGATGCAAGTGCCATGTGCTCATGGTAATCAAATTTGGTCTCTTTGGGGCAACTCTCCTCTTTTTCAACCTCAACTTCATCTAGAATGGCCTTCGCCTTCAAGGCAAGAGTGGGTGAGACTTCACTACAAAAAAACACTCCCGTGATAATACGTGTTTGTCACAGTAGGTCACGTTTTCTATCATGCATGTACATCCATGACAATTTTATGACAGAATCAAGATAGTCATACCTATGTTGTCGTAGAAGTGTTCCATGACAATACCAAAATTATCATCACAGAAGTGTTCACTTCCATGACGATAAATGACGTGTCATGGAAGTGCTTTTGTCAAGGGTAACCGACACGTGGCATCCACCATAACAGGTCACCGTTAAGCTATCGGGTCCAATTTTTGATCCGATAACCCGTTAATAGTCCGGACCAATGGGGATTTTCCACGTGTAAAATTCTCATTAGTTGAAGGAAACACGTGTCAGGTCATCAATTGGTCAGATAGGCGCCTATGATATGCCGACACGTGCGCCGGCCCAACACTGGCCCAGTTAGCTTACAAAGTCTGGCCCGTTTTACTTGGTAAAAAGTTAGCGGGCCAGCCCATGAAAAGACTGTTAACGGTCTGTTCAGCCCATTTTATGGCCCGGTAACTCACGGCTCGTTAGGGCCTTTCCCAAAATCAGCCCAACAACGTCATGTGGGCATTCCAATATAACAGCAGCCAATTTCACTTTTGTCCCATGTATAGCCCACGATGTCTTTTGGCCCATATGAGGCTTTTTGTATCTTTAGGCCCTTTAGAGGCCCACGGTGACTCTGACCCATAATGAACAGTAAATTTCTTTGCACCCATTAATGACCCATGATTCACATGGTCTGTTTCCAGCCTGTGTTAGCTTTCAGCCTACTGACTACCCATACGTTCTTAGGCTCCTTTCCGACCCTCGATTACTTCCGGCCCGTTACTGTCATGTTCCCCTAACGGGCGAAATTCAGCCCGTGGTTAGAATCAGCCCGTTTGAGCCTGTTAACCCATTGCACCGTTTCTAGCCCGTCCTATCACTATTGTAGGATCCTGCTAACACGACACTACGACCAGTGACCCTTTGACGAAACTATGTGCAATGCCATAACACAAACGTCGGTGTAAAAAACCCGTCAAAAAGGTGAAAATTGTTTGCGATGGAGGATGCATCGAACACAGTTCAAATTTTAGTTGCGTGTGCGATGCAGGGCACACATGTCAATTCAATTAACTATTTGCAATGAGGAGGAACAAAAGGAACGGGTAGCCAGATGGAGGTGTGTGTGATATACAACATACGGTTTGCTCGGATGAACTGTTTGTGATTTGGCAACACAAAAGAAACGGTCAGCCAGATCAAGGTGTGTGTGGTATACGGCATGTGGTTCACTCGGATGAACTTTTTGCGTTGAGACAAGAGAACAGAAACGGTTCAATATAACAAGATGTGTGTGATATGCGGCAAACAGGTCTGTAAACATAAATGTGTGCGAAGACCGATAATAACACAAACGATTGCTTCTAATAAGACGTATGTGATATGCTCTGTCTACACAACATCTATTGGCCATTGGGCGACCGACGGTCATCCGGGTACGCCATAAGGATGCGAAGAGGGCATCCTATAATAGCAAGGACTAGTTGTTCCACCAATAGCTCATCTAAGCGAACTCTCAAGTTAAATGTGCTCAGGCTGGAGCAGCCATGAGATTTTGTTTTTGTTTTTGTTTTTTAACACATGTTAAAGAAGGTCTACCGCATTACTTTTTAACAATGTGCAATACGTGGCATACAATAGATCCTTCCGAACTGTTTGTGATGGAATAAGCCGTGTGTGTTGTGGGGTGGAATTAACCTCAAGGTCCTTGTTTTGATTATTTTGTTTTTTAACACATGTTAAAGAAGGTCTACCGCATTACTTTTTGACAGTGTGCAATACGTGGCATGCAGTAGATCCATCTGACCTGTTTGTGATGGAATAAGCCGTGTGTGTTGTGGGGTGGAATTAACCTCAAGGTCCTTGTTTTGTTTTGTTTTGTTTTTGTTTTTTAACACATGTTAAAGAAGGTCTACCGCATTACTTTTTGACAATGTGTGATATGTGGCATACAGTTGATCCATCCGACCTGTTTGTGATGGAATAAGCCATGTGTGTTGTGGGAAAACGCTTGCTAGTATTCAACCGTTTGCGATTGATGAACTCATCACCGCCGGGTTCCCTAGTGTGGTCCGTGTTCATCTGATCATCATCTACTTCTTGTGCTAGCTCGATGTTCCTTCTATGCTAAGTTTCCATTAATTGATGACGTTTTATGAACACACCACCGTTTCCCGCCATTTCCTCACCTGTTTCCCGCCACCCAGCGATATTGCGCATAAACCTAGGCGACGCGCGACGCACAGAGGTGACAAGCGCAGCCTGTAGCACATCCACCTGTTCCAAGCATGCCAACCCACCAAAGCGCCACCTCTGCCATCAACCTCGTCGACGAGGAAAACGAGCAGGTGCCACGGCCGTCGAGGCCGAGGCGCTCACCGGCAACGCGATGGACGACGCCATGATGCGCATCATTGCCAGGGTTGAGCAGACCTTTGGCGCATGGCGCTTGAGCACCGCGGATCAAGATAAGCATGTCAACACCGACAGGCTGCAACTTGCCGCACAACATGATCGATGGCGTGCCGCAGAGCAAGCTAGGCGCGTCCACGCCGATAGGCTACGGCTTGCTGCACAGCGGGACTATTGGAGCGCCGCAGAGCAAGAGCGGATCCATCGACGTTTTCCTGTTGTCGACACGGTGTCGTAGCTGGGTATGATACATCTCCAACGTATCTATAATTTTTTATTGTTCCATGCTATTATTTATGAAGTCTTGGATGTTTAATGGGCCTTATCATTCACTTCTATATCATTTTTGGGACTAACCTACTAACCCAAAGGCCCAGTCCAGATTGCTGTTTTTTGCCTATTTCATGGTTTCGCAGAAAAACAATATCAAATGATGTCCAAACGGAATGAAACCTCCGCGAGAGATATTTTTGGAGAAAATCACGCCAGAGGAACTTGAGAACCACGTCAGGGGAGCATCGAGGTGCCCACGAGGGTGGGGGCGCGCCCCCCTTACCAAGGCGCGCCCCCTACCTCGTGGCCTCCTCGAGCGTCCCCCGATGCCCTCCTTCTTCCTATATAAGTCTATGTACCCCAGAAAATCCATGGATAGAGAGAAAACCCTAATTCCACCACCGTACCTTCTGTTCCCGTGGAGATCCCATCTTGGAGCCTGTTCCGGAGCTCCGCCGGAGGGGGTTCCATCATGGAGGCCCTCATCATCATCATCATCGCCCTCACCATAGTTGTGAGTAGTTTACCACAGACCTTCGGGTCCATAGCTAGTATCTAGATGGCTTCTTCTCTCTCTCTGGATCTCAATACAAAGTTCTCCTCGGTCTTCGAAGAGATCTATTCGATGTAATCTCTTTTTGCGGTGTGTTTGTCTAGATCCGATGAATTGTGAGTTTATGATCAAGGTTATCTATGAAAGATATTTGGTTCTTCTCTGAACTTTTTATGTGTGCTCATAATATCCTTGCAAGTCTCTTCGAATTATTTTGCTTGGTTTGGCCTACTAGATCTATAGTTCTTGCAATGGGAGAAGTGCTTGGCTTTGGGTTCAATCTTGCGGTGTCCATTCCTAGTGACAGTAGGGGCAGGAAGGCATGTATTATATTGTTGCCATCGAGGATAAAAAGATGGGGTTTATATCATATTGCTTGAGTTTATCCCTCTACATCATGTCATCTTGCTTAAGGCGTTACTCTGTTATTATGAACTCAATACACTAGATGCATGCTGGATAGCGGTCGGTGTGTGGAGTAATAGTAGTAGATGCAGAATCGTTTCGGTCTACTTGTCTTGGACGTGATGCCTATATACAACGATCATGCCTAGATAGACTCATAATTATTCGCTTTTCTATCAATTGCTCGACGGTAATTTGTTTACCCACGGTAGAATATCGCTATCATGAGAGAAGCCACTAGAGAAAACTATGGCCCCCGGGTCTATTCGTAACATATCAATCTACATCTACTTTACTTTTACCACTTTTATTTGTTGTTTTATTAAACTAAAAATACCAAAAATATAAACTACCATCTCTATCAGATCTCACTTCCGTAAGTGACCGTAAAGGGATTGACAACCCCTATCGCGTTGGCTGCGAAATTCTTATTTGTTTGTGCAGGTGCGAGGGACTCACACGTGGTCTCCTACTGGATTGATACCTTGGTTCTCAAAAACTGAGGGAAATAGTTACGCTACTGTGTTGCATCTCCCTTTCCTCTTCGAGGGAATACAATGCAAGCTCAAGAGGTAGCAAGAAGAATTTCTGGCGCCGTTGCCGGGGAGGCTTACGCAAAAGTCATATACCAAGTACCTATCACAGACCCTTATCCTTCGCATTAAATTTATTTGCCTCTCGTTTTCCTCTCCCCCACTTCACCCTTGTCGTTTTATTTGCCCTTCTTCCTCCGTGTGTTTATTGTTCGCTTGCTTCTTGTTTGCTTGTGTGTTGCTTGCTTGCTTGTCATCATGTCTAGCACACCTATCATTATCACCATTCCCGAGAGTGAAGTCCTCAACTTTAAGCAATGAGAGGAAGAAAACTTAAAAAGATGCCTGGTATAGAATTTGGAATGCTCAAAATAGATCTAATAGGAAGCTTTCCACTTCCGTGCTTCTTCACTATTTTTATGTTGGCATAACTCCGTGGAATAGATTTATCTTAGATACCATTACCGGAGGGAATTTCTTGGGTAGTCACACTATTGATTCTAATAAAGCTATGACTGAATTATTTGGCTCAGCACCTCTTATGGTCAATGGGACCATTTTAACTTTGGAGCATGTTATGCAAAGGTTGGAGATTATTGAAAACAAAGTTGCTACGGTAGAATTGGTAGAAAACTTGGATAGAAAAATTCATAATGAAATCACCCAATATGGATCCAAGGTACGAGTTGTTCTGAAAAATCTTAAGGAAAAGGAGCCCATAGTAAAATAAAAGCTAGATCAGGATTCTACTAGAATCAATAAACTTGAGGATGTTATCACTAATGTGGGTTCTGCTCTTTCCGCTATAAAAACTACTCCAAATACCTCCAGTAAATTATCTAAATTCATGTACTCCCTCCGTTCCGATTTACTCGTCGTGGTTTTAGTTCAAATTTGAACTAAAACCACGACGAGTAAATCGGAACGGAGGGAGTATGTCCCTAAATACAAGGGTGAAACATCTAGACTTGCGGATCTCAAATCCATAAGTGTTCACCCTAATTTTCTTACTTTTGCAAGAGACCTTTTTGAAACTTTAGAATTTCTTGATTTCTTGCCCAAGAGTTTGATTATTCATAGAGATAAAGAAGTGCCCAAGAACCATAAGTGCTTAATCAAAGAATTGCCTTCCAAGGATGGCAATACCTAGATCTATCTTGTATCATGCCTAGCTAGGGGCGTAAAATGATAGCGCTTGTTGGGAGGAAACCCAATTTTATGTTTTTTTTGCTGTTAGGGAATAAATATGGCATCTAGCCTATGATTAGATGTGGTTTCATGTTTTGTTTAGTGTTTGTGCCAAGTAGAACCTTTGGGAAGACTTGTGTGAAGTTTATGTGATCTTGCTATGAAAAACAGAATCGTTAGCGCTAGATAAAGTAGTCTTCATATTTTACTGGAGCATGCATTTTAGTTGATTATTTTTGCAGATGATTTGTAGACAAATTGCGCAAATTTACCAATTTAGTTTGAATTTTTTGGAGTTCCAGAAGTAGGCGAAACCTGTAGATTACTACAGACTGTTCTGTCTTTGACAGATTCTGTTTTCCGTATGTTGTTTGCTTATTCCGATGCATCTATGAGTAGTATTGGAGGATATGAACCATAGAGAAGTTGGATTACAGTAGGTTTAACACCAATATAAACAAAGAATGAATTCATTGTTGTAACTTTGGGTAGTGGTTTGCTTTCTTATACTAACGGAGCTCGCGAGAATTTTTGTCTAAGTTTTGTGTTGTGAAGTTTTCAAGTTTTGAGTATTGCTTTGATGGACTATGGAACAAGGAGTAGCAAAGGCCTAAGTTTGGGGATGCCCATGGCACCCCAAGTAAATTCAATATAATCAAAAGCCTAAGCTTGGGGATGCCCCGGAAGGCATCCCCTCTTTCGTCTTCATCCATCGGTAACTATACTTGGAGCTATATTTTTATTCGCAACGTGTTATGTGTCTTGCTTGGAGCGTCTTGTACAATTTGAGTCTTTGCTTGTTAGTTGGCCACAATCATCCTTGCTGGACACACCTATTTGAGAGAGTTAAATATGGCCTAGAAGTTATTAGAACACTCTATGTGATTCACTTATATCTTTTGAGTTGAATAGTTTTTGCTCTAGTGCTTCACTTATACCTTGTAGAGCACGGTGGTGATAATATTTTGTAGAAATTGTTGAACTCTCATGCTTCACTTATATCTATTTGAGAGTCTATTAAAACAGCATGGTAATGTATTTAGGCTAAAGAAACTAGTCTTCACATGATAGAGATCCAATGTCAATGTAGTAAAAAAATTCACACTAAGTGCATTGAATAGAATGAGATGTTGGATGCTTGATAATTGTTTTGAGATATGAGGATAGTGATATTAGAGTCATGCTAGTTGAGTTATTATGAAATTGAGAAATACTTGTGTTAAGGTTAGTGATTCCCGTAGCATGCATGTATGGTGAACCGTTGTGTGACTAAGTTAGAGCATGAGGTATTTGTAGAGTTCCAACCTTTGTGTGGAGGTCGGGGGCGCGCGATGGTTAACTCCTACCAACCCCCCCCCCCCTAGGAGCATGCATTGATTGCTTTGTTTTGATGACTCGTAGATTTTTGCAATAAGTATATGAGTTATTATGACTAATGTTGAGTCCATGGATTATACGCACTCTCACCCTTCCACCATTGCTAGCCTCTTTTGTACCGCGTAATTTTTGCCGGTACCATAAACCCACTATATATCCTTCCTCAAAACAGCCACCATATTGTTCCTCAAAACAGCCACCATACCTACCTATCATGGCATTTCCATAGCTATTCCGAGATATAATGCCATGCAACTTTCCACCCTTCCGTTCATATGACACGCATCATATTGTCATATTGCCATTGCATGATCATGTAGTTGACATCGTATTTGTGGCAAGGCCACCATGCATAATTTTTATACATATCACTCTTGTTTCATTGCACATATTGGTACACCACCGGAGGCATTCATATAGAGTCATACTTTGTTGTTGTAGTATCGAGTTGTAATATCGAGTTGTAATGAAAGTGTGATGATCATCATTATTAGAGCATTGTCCCATGGGAGGAAAGGCTAAATCTATAAAGCCCCTCCGCAAAAAAAGAAAGAAAAGAAAACAAAGAAAGGCCAAAAAAAAAAGAAAGGCCCAAAAGAAAAAAAAAAGAGAAAAAAAGAAAAAAAGAAAAAGAAAAAGGGACAATTGCTACTATCTTTTTCCACACTTGTGCTTCAAAGTAGCACCATGTTCTTCATTGTAGAGAGTCTCATGTTTAGTCACTTTCATATACTAGTGGGAATTTTCATTATAGAACTTGGCTTGTATATTCCAACGATGGGCTTCCTCAAATGCCCTAGGTCTTCGTGAGCAAGCAAGTTGGATGCACACCCACTAGTTCCTTTTGTTGAGCTTTCATTCATATTTAGCTCTAGTGCATCTGTTGCATGGCAATCCCTACTCACTCACATTGATATCTATTGATGGGCATCTCCTTAGCCTATTGATACGCCTAGTCGATGTGAGACTATCTCCCTCCTTTTTGTCTTCTCCACAACCACCTCTAGTCCACCCATAGTGCTATGTCCATGGCTCACGCTCATGTATTGTTTGAAAGTTGAAAGGTTTGAAAACATAGAGTATGGAAACAAATGCTTGGCTGAAATCGGGGTTGTGCATGATATGAATATTTTTGTGTGATAACGAGGGAGCATAGCCAATAGTGTATGATTTCGTAGGGATAACTTTCTTTAGCCATAGTATTTTGAGAAGACATGATTGCTTTGTTAGTATGCTTGAAGTATTATTGTTTCTTATGTCAATATAGACTTTTATCGTGAATCTTTTAGATCTGAACATTCATGCCACAATAAAGAGAATTACATTGAAAAACTATATTGGTTAGCATTCCACATCAAAAATTCTTTCTTTATCATTTACCTACTCGAGGACGAGCTGGAATTAAGCTTGGGGATGCTTGATACGTCTCCAATGTATCTATAATTTTTAATTGTGCCATGCTATTATTTATGAAGTCTTGGATGTTTAATGGGCTTTATCATTCACTTTTATATCATTTTTGGGACTAACCTACAAACCCAAAGGCCCAGTCCAGATTGTTGTTTTTTGCCTATTTCAGGGTTTCCCAGAAAAAGAATATCAAACGGAGTCCAAACGGAATGAAACCTTCGCGAGAGATAATTTTGGAGAAAATCACGCTAGAGGAACTTGAGAACCACGTCAGGGGAGCATCAAGGCGCCCACGAGGGTGGGGGGCGCGCCCCCCTTCCTAGGGCGCACCACCCTACCTCGTGGGCCCCTCGAGCGTTCCTTGGTGCCCTCCTTCTTCCTATATAAGTCTACGTACCCTAGAAACTCTGTGGACAGAGAGAAAACCCAAATTCCACCGCCGTACCTTCTATTCCCGTGGAGATCCCATCTTGGAGCCTGTTCCGGAGCTCCGCCGAAGGGGCATCCATCACGGAGGTCCTCATCATCAACATCGCCCTCACCATGAGTTGTGAGTAGTTTACCACAGACCTTCGGGTCATAGCTATTATCTAGATGGCTTCTTCTCTCTCTCTGGATCTCAATACAAAGTTCTCCTCCATCTTCGAGGAGATCTATTCGATGTAATCTCTTATTGCGGTGTGTTTGTCGAGATCCGATGAATTTTGAGTTTATGATCAAGGTTATCTATGAATGATATTTGGTTCTTCTCTGAAATTTTTATGTGTGCTCATAATATCCTTGCAAGTCTCTTCGAATTATTGGTTTGGTTTGACCTACTAGATCTATAGTTCTTGCAATGGGAGAAGTGCTTGGCTTTGGGTTCAATCTTGCGGTGTCCTTTCCCAGTGACAGTAGGGGCAGCAAGGCATGTATTGTATTTTTGCCATCGAGGATAAAAAGATGGGGTTTATATCATATTGCTTGAGTTTATCCCTCTACATCATGTCATCTTGCTTAAGGCGTTACTCTGTTTGTATGAACTCAATACACTAGATGCATGCTGGATAGCGGTCGATGTGTGGAGTAATAGTAGTAGATGCAAGCAGGAGTCGGTCTACTTGTCTCGGACGTGATGCCTATATACAATGATCATGCCTAGATAATTTTCTATCAATTGCTCGAGAGTAATTTGTTTACCCACCGTAGAATATCGCTATCATGAGAGAAGCCACTAGAGAAAACTATGCCCCCCGGGTCTATTCTCAACATATAAATCTACATCTACTTTACTTTTACCGCTTTTATTTGCTGTTTTATTAAACTAAAAATACCCAAAATATAAACTATCATCTCTATCAGATCTCACTTTCGTAAGTGTCGGGGGAAACTGTCCGCCACGAACACCTATGGGACCGGAGCCCCTTGTTTGTGCGGTAAGAGGGCGGAGGGAGCACGAAGAGCAGATCGTAGTGAACACGCGGGCAGTTTACCCAGGTTCGGGCCGCGATGGACGCGTAAAACCCTACTCCTGCTTAGTTTGTATTGAGTTGGAGAGGTCGGGAGCTTGAAGAACTAGCTACACCGAGTGTATGAGCGATCTAGGTTCCGAACCCCCTCCACGTTGTGCATGGGCCTCCTTTTATAGTGCAAGGGGTCACCGACAGGTGTCAACGTAGGAGAAAGGGTAAAAATGTAAAAGAGGTGGTAGTTGTAACAGTGCGGGAATAGTGGAGCTACAGTGCGTGAACAGTGGTCGCTACCTACTTTGACAGTGGGGGACAAGAGCATTTAATGCCCGTCACCGTCGACCCCAAAAGCGCCCGCCCTTGCGTCTCCGTTTGCCACGACGATGGCTTTACCACCGTGGAGTGCCACCGTGTCCCCCAGGCTGCACAGCCATCCGCCACGCATCCCAGGAGAGGCCCCAGGGCGACGCGTGGGCCGATGAGCTGGAGCGCGGGCACACAGCGCAACTCTCCCCGGCAAGCACCTTGCCGGGGTCTTGACCTTGCCGGGCCCGGGAGCTTGTCGGGCTCTGAAGCTTGTCGCTCCCCGGGCCCTGCCGGGGCGCGTATAGCGCCGAGGTATGTCTTCTGTAATATAATCTTCTAGTCCTCCTGGCAAACTCCTCTTGCCAGGGCCTCGCGTGAGTGAGGTAATCTTGAGCCTGGAACGGCCTTCCCGGCATGCTCCACTTGCCGGGGTCTCGATCTTCTGTCTTGTATACTTTGTTTTTGAATGGTTTTATGTGGAGCAGGAAGGTCTCCGGCGAGCGCGTGGTAAGCCCTGCCGCGGGAAGCTGCTACTGTCCGTGCACAAGTTGGGGTACTGAGGTACCCCCACCTTAGTACACCGACAGGAGCCCCCGGGCCTGGGCCACACATGGTGCCGAGCGCTGTTGGGCCAGGCCCAAAACAGTGCACGGACACACGCGGCCCACGGCGCGCCGAATCCACTTCCGCATCCGCCGCGTCCCCCCGTAACGGCACGCGTCGATTGCGGCGTCGTGGGATGGGACGTGGCCACGTTCTTTTAATGGAAAGAGCGAAACGCCCCCCACTTCCCCATAAAAGCAGAGGAAGCAGGAGCGGTTCCCCTCCTACGCCTTCATTGCCTCTTCTTCCATCTCCAGAGATCCCCTTTGCGCTCCGCCTCCACAGCTCCTCCGCCGTCTTTCGCATCTCCGGCGCCGCCGGGCTCTTCGCCCCCCTTCCCTCGCCGTCTCCGCCATGTCCCCAAAGACAGAGAAGGCGAAGGCGGAGAAGACCAAGAAGGAGAAATCGGAGCAAGCGGCGAGGCTCACCTTGCTGCGGAAGCGGAATCTCGTCTTCTCGCCGAGGCTCAGCGCGCGGGAGCTCTGGAACAAGTATTACTTGTTCTGGTCCAAGAAGACCAAGGCGCACCCCCGCACCCGAGCCTATCCGGCCGCCGCCAAGGACAACTACCCCGGCGGGTACTATTTCTTCGCAGCTTTCTTCCACCGCGGTCTTTGCCCTCCTTTTTCCGAATTCTTCTGTGACATAATGCACACCTGCGGCCTCCATCTCCTAGACTTCACCCCCAACGCCATCCTCACGATGGCGGTTTTCGCACATATGTGCGAAAACTATATTGGGATATACCCAAACGTAGCGCTGTTTAGGCACTTCTTCACCCCTAGAGTAGAAGCCGGAGCTCCCCTCTCCGGGGGAATATCTTGGGTCTTTCGTCTGAACAAGAAGGAGTCCTACTTGCCGGGGGAGCTCCGCGGCAAGTGGGAGGAGTGGCGTGCAGACTGGTGTTGGATTGTCGAGGACCAGCCGCAGCCCTTCACCGCGCCGCGCACAACACCTACCGTGCGCGGCAAGGACTGGAGCGAGCTGGATTCGGACGACAGCAAGCTCGACGTCGCCCTCATAAGGATTCTTCGTCTCCGGGTAGCAAGGCTGTCTGTCGGAGAAGTAGGCACAGATTTCCTCCGCCGCCGCATCGCCCCTCTTCAAGATAGGAAGAGGCCGGCCTGGGAGTACGGCAACTCGGCGGATATGATGAGGCTGCGCCCCGGGCTCAACTTCAACTTCACGTCGCTGGAGCTAAAGGGGATGGTCCGGGAACTATTTAAGCACGACCCGGCCCACCCGGAATGGTTCAGGGGTCCCCGGGGAGTGGTGCCTCTCTGCAACAGCACGGCCCGGGACTCCCTTCGCGCCATGATGCCCGCGTGCGACTCGCACGGCGTCGACCGCACGTGGATTCCGCCCAAGCTAGACGTCGTCTTGAACTTCTTCGACAACTTGGTGGAGGTGGCGAAGAACAAGAACGAGGTCCGGGAGCTGACACGGGACACCACCGACCAGGAGATAGCGTACATAGCTTCTCGGGTTGAAGAGGCCGCTGCAGCCGCAGCGGCAGGAGAATTCGGCTTCACGCCCGAGGAGGCAGAGGCTGCGGAAGCGTCCTGCCAAGCAGAGGAGGCGGAGATCCGCAGGCTACTGAAGCTGCCTCCCGACGAGCTCGCCGGGGTCCCATCCTTGAGGCACTCCGGGATCCTCGGAATCCAGACCGAGGCCGCGGCGAGGAGCAACGCCGCCGGAGGAAACAGGGGCGCCGCAGGGAGCGGAGGCGCCGGAGGGAGCGGAGGCGCCGGAGAGAAAGCGGCCGCAGTGCAGGGCGCTGGGCCCAGCAAGCCTGCCGAGGAGGAGGAGGGGGAGGACGTCGGGGCCGACGAGGACTCCGACGGGTCCCTTGGGCTCTACGCCGACGACATCTCTTCGTCATCGGAGACCTCCCCGCCCTGGGCGAGTCCCAAGCGGTCTCCGATGAAATGTCTCCGCAAGGCGACGACGGGGACGAGGGCACAGGCGCCCTGGCAACAACCAACTCGCCGGACAGCGCGAGCTTCCCGGGGGAGTCAGGCTGCGACGGGGGCGCCCGGCGCACCAGCCACGGCGGAGGCGGCCCATACGCAGGCCACGGCGGAGGCACCCCGCAAGTCAGCGCCGAGCGAAAGGGAGTCTTCATAGAGCGGAGCGGCGGCTCCGCCCGCTCCCCGGGCCCCGGCTACCACAGGGGCTGGGTCTTCGCAGCCCCCAGCCCCAGGGACCGCCAAGCGCACGAGGGAGTCTTCGCCTCCTGCTCCCCGCACGGACGCGCCTCAGGTGGAGTTTGACTTCTCCGCCCTGAGCGACGACGACGACGAGGAGGAACAGGAGTAAGAACTCGAGGCTTTACATCTTCTTTAACATTATCTTGATTCTTGTTGATGCTGATCTTGTTTCTTGTTTTGATTTCAGGACCTTGGCTCAGCGGGCGGCGAAGAAGGCCAAGGTGCCCGTGGTCGAAGTCGCGGACGACTCGCCCGCCGCGGCGACTGGGGACGTGCCGGAGCCAAGCCTGCCGGACCCGAGCGCTGCTCCGAGGAGCAGCCCCCAGCGCAGCCCCCAGCGTAAGTCTGGGTTCCGTACTTTCACTCGTCGGGTGCATTTGAAGATTTTGTCTTGTGCTAATATCCTGATGCTTTTGTCTTGTTTTGATTGTCTTGTGCAGAGGTGGAGCCACAGCCGCAGGAGCGTCCGGAGGTCGCTCCCGAGGAGCCGCAGGCCCCGCCGTCTCCGCCAAGGCCGAACTCCCCGGCGAGGGAGAGCGCTCCGCCAAGGGCGGGTACTCCGCCAAGGGCGAGTACCCCGCCAAGGGCGAGCAGCCCGGCGAGGGCGGCCACTCCGCCAAGGCAGAGCTCCCCGACGAGGGAGCCCGCCGCTGACGACGTCCGCCAAGGTAAGTTCCGTAACTTTGTCTTCTTGGAGTCGTCTCTTTTTTGGATATTTGCTTGAACTTCTTTTGCTTTTTCTTCTTCTTCTAGATCCTCCCCCCCCCCCGAGCGGATGGAGACAGAAGTCATCGTCATCGAGGAGGAGGGCGCGCAGGGCGGCGACGGCGACGCCCCTGTCGCCGAGGACACGGCGGGAGCCGCCGAGCCAGCTGCGGAGGAGACCGCTCCGGCTGCGGATGCAGCGGCCGGGGAGGGGGACGGTGACCGCACCGCCGGCCCGGAGGCGGCGGGAGCATCAAGTGCTGCACCGGCCGCCGACCCCTCCGCCGAAAAGGAGCAGGCGGGCTATTATCTTGAAGCTCCCAACGGCGTCTTCATCCAGGTGCCGTGGGGTTCTTCTTCGCGAGCCCCCGCGGAGGGCGAGGCCTTTGATGGAGAGGTCCTCGCCTCCGCGGGTTTGAAGATCGTCGAGGCGCCCGGCGGAAGCGACGGGCCCGAGGAGGAGAAGCTGCTTCACCAGCTCCTGGCCCTTTACCGGGCCAGGCAGGCGAAGCTTGCTTCCCGGGAGGCCCTTGCCGCCAAGGCCGCCGCTGAGATGGAGAAGCGCGCGGCGGAGCTCCGCACCGCCAACCAGGCTGCCCTCCGCGAGGTGGCGGAGGAGCACGAAAGGCTTGCCGGGGAATATCAAGAATGGTTGCTGGAGAGGGCTGAAGCCGAAGAGCAGCAGCGGCTCGCCGGGGTGGAGCTGTCCCGGCGAGAAGGAGAGCTCGCCCAGCGGAAGGTCAACCTCGACTCCCACGAGGAAGACCTTGCCGCTCGGGAGCAGGCCCTTGGCGGAGAGCTGAAGGAGGCGAAAGCCGCCGCGGCTGCCGCGGAGACCGCCAAGGAGGAACTTGCCGCCAAGGTCGCGCAGCTGGAGGAGTCACTGAAGGCGAGCGTGGAGAGGGTCGCCGCACTCAACACAGAGCGCGAGAAGGACGCCCACACCAACTCCGAACTCCAGGTGTGTCTCTCTGAGAAGGGCGACGAGCTGAAGGCCGCCAAGGACTCCATCGAGGATCTGGAGCTGAATGTCTCCACGTTGAAGGACTCGCTCGACGCCGCCCAAGCCCGGGAAACCAAACTGAAGGAAGAGCTCCGCAAGGAGCGAGGCTTGGTGGCGAGCGCCAACACTGCGGCCGAGAACTTCCGCCGTACCGTCGAGGTGTGGACCGAAGACTTGGTGTCCTCCGCATCCAACATCGACCAGGAGCTGCTGGCGCTGAAGCTGGAGCATCTCATCTACTCTCCGGACCCAAACCTCCCTCACAGCGCCAAGCTCAGCCTCTTCTTCAGGGGGATCGCGCCGGCCCTTGCAGATCTTCGGAAGAAGATCCCCGCGCAATTGGCCGAGGAGTCGCGCCGGCTCTGCACGGGAACCTTGGAGCGTGTGCTGACGAAGATTGTATACCGCAATCCCGGCATAAACCTCACCAATGTTCTCCGCAGCTTGCCGGCCGACGCGAACATGGAGGCGCTAAAGGAGCAGGTCGCCCACATCATCGCCAAAGTGAACGAGATCTCCAGGATTGAGGGCGACCGTGTAGATTAGGCCTCCTTTATCTTTATCTCTTTTTGTCGCTGCATAGGGTGTTATGAACTCATTAATCATTGCGACAAGTTATCCTTTGTAAGATATTTATCTTGTTTTGATCAATCAGTGCAATGTTATCTTCCTTGTCTTGATCATCTACTTTGTACGTTTTTCACCCTACGCTCCCGGGGAGCTTGCCGGCAAGGGTCCTTTGCCGCGAGCGCTGAGTGCTGGACTCTGAGCAGCCTGCTGGCCAAGGTCTCACCGGCAAGCAACCTTGCCGCAGCTAGTCGCAACGCACTTAGCTTGCTGAGTGAACTCGAAAACGAAGCAAGGGCGCGACACTTGTCACAGCTCACTTAAGTCGTTGAGCGTACTCGAAAACAAGACAAGGGTGCGGCTAGCTACGGGTAGGTTCCTCCGCGCACAGGTTTTCCATACAAAATGTGATTGTTCAAGGAAGACAACTTAAAATTAAAAAATTTGAACTGATCAAATTCTAATAACTTAGCTTTCATATATCGCTTGCTTCTTGGTAAGGCTTCTCTTTCTTGAACAGCACATGGTTCCTCTTCCATCTCCTCCCCCC
>LR738710.1:254434129-254496934 GCA_902687465.1 Secale cereale
CGCAAACTTGTGCGCGAGGAACGTTCCTTCTACTTAAGAGGCAAGGAAAAAGAAGAGGGAAACAAGTATATGGCCTTTCGGCGTGCTAGTGCTTACCGGATGTGTATGTTGCACAAGATGCCAAATAACACATGCAAATAGCAAAGAAAAGCATGTAAAAGGCAAATAGCGCAAAACACAAAAACTTTACTGATGCACGGGGTCTGCGCCCGGCTTTGTACAAAGGGTTACATGCAGCAGCGGCAAAGCTTGTACAAAAGGTGGTTGCCGGAGCGGATCACGGCAACCGCGCCTTATGGGTGAAACTTGCGAAGATGCTCTATGTTCCAGGAGTTGCTCACCGGTAAGCCTTCTTCGGTCTTGAGGCGGACAACGCCGGGCCTCGTGACTTGTCTCACCCGATAAGGGCCTTCCCACTTCGGCGTCAACTTGTTGGAATTCTTGGCGGACTGAACACGCCGAAGAACAAGGTCGCCTTCCTCGAGACTCCTGGCCTTGACCTTGCGGCTATGATAGCGGCGCAAGGCTTGCTGGTATCGAGCAGCTCGTACAGCAGCCTGGAGACGTCCCTCCTCGAGGAGCAATGCATCATCTTGCCGCAGTTGCTCTTGCTCAAGCTCATCATAAGCGAGCACTCGAGGAGATCCGTATACGAGTTCCGTGGGGAGAACTGCCTCTGCTCCATAGACTAGAGCAAAGGGTGTCTGTCCGGTGGCTCGACTTGGTGTCGTTCTGATTGACCAAAGAGCCGCCGGTAGCTCCTCTATCCAATTTCTTCCGCATTTGCGCAGCCTGTCAAAGGTCCTTGTTTTGAGTCCGCGCAGCACTTCAGCATTGGCCCTCTCCGCTTGACCGTTGCTCCTCGGGTGAGCAACAGAAGCGAAACAGACCTTGGCGCCAAGGTCTTGGACGTACTGCATGAAGGTGCGACTAGTAAATTGTGTACCGTTGTCGGTGATGATCCTGTTGGGGATTCTGAAACGGCAAACAATTGACCTGAAGAACCTGACCGCTGACTGTGCTGTCACCTTTCTCACTGGCTCCACCTCTGGCCACT
Organism: Secale cereale; assembly: GCA_902687465.1. NCBI lineage: Eukaryota > Viridiplantae > Streptophyta > Magnoliopsida > Poales > Poaceae > Secale > Secale cereale. The sequence goes on from LR738710.1 coordinate 254,435,187, forward strand.
TTGTGAACTTGTCGATTGCGACGTACAAGTACTCAAAGCCCCCGGCGGCTCGGGGGAAGGGGCCGAGGATATCGAGCCCCCAGACCGAGAAGGGCCAGGACAAAGGAATTGTTTGGAGAGCTTGAGCTGGCTGATGAATCTGCTTTGCATGGAACTGGCACGCTTCACACTTGGTTACTAGTGCAGTTGCGTCTTGGAGGGCTTCTTGCCAGAAGAACCCTTGCCGGAAAGCTTTCCCGGCAAGCGCCCTTGCGCCAATGTGGTGGCCGCATATGCCTCCGTGTATTTCTGCCAACAGCTTCTGTCCATCTTCCCTGGAGATGCACTTCAACCTGACACCGTTGAGCCTCCTTCTGTACAGCTCGTTATCCACGAACTGGTACATACTTGACTGCCTGGTTATCTTCTCTATTTCCTATGGGTCGTTGGGAAGTTCTCTAGTTTGCAGAAAACGGACGATCTGCTGCACCCATGCCGGAGCCTGAGGCTCGACGGCAAGGACTAAAGGCATGAGGGCCGCTGCGGGGACCCCAGCTTCTACAGCAAGAACCTCTGGTTCCGCCGGAGCTGATGATCCCCCGGCAAGCTCGCCGGGGCGAGGCTTGTCGGGAACGCCTGCTTCAACTGCACAGATCTTCGGATCTATAGGAGCAGACTGTCCCTCAGCGTTCTGGTCGTTGATCTTGGGGACCTTGGCGGCGGTTTCAGGAAGATCCGCCGGCAAGTAGTCGCCGGAGACCAACTTTCTCTTCTTGGACTGCCCAATTGACGGTGTAACGGATGGTTGAGTTAGCTTGAGCAAGAAGGTCCCTGGTTCCACAGGTAACTTCATCGCAGCACACTTTGAAAGGCCATCTGCTATATCATTCTGAGCTCTCGGAACATGCTCCATTTGCAGACCTTCAAAGTGCTCTTCAAGCTTTCTCACTTCATCTACATAAGCTTCCATCAAAGGGCTTTGGTAACTCTTGTTAACTTGCCGGACCACCAACTGAGAGTCTCCCCGCACAATCAGCTTCCTTATCCCAAGTTCGGCCGCAATCCTGAGGCCGGCGAGCAAACCTTCATATTCGGCAGTGTTGTTTGTCGCTTGCTCTCTTGGGAAGTGCATCTGGATAACATACTTGAGGTGCTCTCCGGTGGGCGCGATGAGTACCACGCCAGCACCGGCGCCTTGCAGCGAGAAGGCACCATCAAAATACATTACCCATTCACTTGTCGCTTCTTGTACGGGTGCACTTGTTTCTTGGACTTCTTCATCGGGCGTCGGGGTCCACTCAGCTCTGAATTCTGCCAAAGCTTGACTATGTATGGTTGAAGTACTTTCAAACTTGAGTCCAAAGCTCGACAGCTCCAGTGCCCACTCAACGATCCTGCCTGTTGCTTCTGGGTTGTGTAATATCCTCTTCAGCGGAAAGCGAGTGACCACTGTTATCTCATGTGCCTGGAAGTAATGGCGCAGCTTTCTCGAGGCCATGAGGAGGCCGAAAAGCAGCTTTTGCACCCCGGAGTATCTTGATCTAGCCCCCTGGAGAAGGGAACTTACAAAATACACTGGGCGCTGCACCATCTTCTTCCGCACTTCATCCTGTTCCTGCGCAGAGTTGTTCTTGTCGGGGCCAGAGCTTGTCGGAGCAGCCCCCTGCTCGTCGCTGGATTCGCTTGCCGGTGGTGCAGACTCCTCGTCGGCCTCCCTCTCCGTTACTAACGCAGCACTAACCACCTGGTTGGTTGCCGCTAGGTATAGCAGCAACTTTTCCTGTGGTCTAGGTGCGACAAGTATTGGAGTGGAGGATAGGTACCGTTTCAAATCTTGCAGCGCTGCCTCCGCTTCCGGAGTCCACTTCATGGGACCTGCCTTCTTCAAGATTTTGAAGAAAGGTAGGGCGCGTTCTGCAGACTTCGAAATGAACCAACTGAGGGCAGCCACACAACCTGCAAGTCTTCTGACATCCTTGACGCGCTTCGGGGCCTCGATCTGCTCAACGGCTTTAATCTTGTCGGGGTTAGCTTCAATCCCCCTCTGTTACACAAAGAACCCGAGAAGCTTGCCGGAGGGGACTCCAAAGACGCACTTCTCGGGGTTTAACTTGAGCTGTATCTTGCGCAGGTTCTGAAATGTCTCTTCCAGATCTTGGACCAGGGTATCTTTGCTCTTACTCTTCACCACGATGTCATCCATGTAAGCTTCTACATTTCTGTGGATCTGTGGCTCGAAAGCAGTGTGCACTACCCTCGCAAATGTTGATCCTGCATTCTTCAGTCCAAATGGCATGCGTATGAAGCAATAAGTGCCACATGGAGTGATAAATGCGGTCTTCTCTTCATCTTCTTTGGCCATAAAGATCTGGTGGTAGCCTGAATATGCATCAAGAAAAGAGAGTAGCTCACATCCGGCAGTGGAGTCAACGATCTGGTCAATGCGCGGCAAAGGGAATGGATCCTTGGGACATGCTTTATTCACATCGGTGAAGTCTATACACAGTCCCCACTTCCCGTTGGCCTTGCGCACGACGACTGGGTTTGCCAACCACGTCGGATGGATCACACCTCTAACTAGGCCTGCTGCCTCTAGCTTCTTGATCTCTTCGTTGATGAATTCTTGGCGCTCCACGGCTTGCTTCCTCACCTTCTGCTTGACGGGCCGCGCATGAGGACAAACAGCAAGCTTGTGCTCAATTACCTTCCTGGGAACACCGGGGATGTCAGACGGTTGCCATGCAAACACATCGACATTCGCCCACAGGAAGGCAACGAGCGCGCTTTCCTATTTGCTGTCAAGCGTGGCACTGATGGTGAAGGTACCACCAGTGCCGTCCTCCTTGGCGGACACCTTCTTGGTTGCCGGAGGAGCGGCCATCCCCTTCTTACACTTGCCGGTGGAGCTCGATGGAACGTCCTCGACGGCAGCGCAGCACTCCGAAGAGGTGCGGTTGCCGGAGTGGGCCCCAGAGCACTTGCCGGACTTGGTCTTCGTCTTCTTCCCCCCGGGAGCTTCAGCGGCAAGTGTATCCTTCTCTGCCGCAGCTGCTGCGTCCCGGTAGATCTTGTCGGCGCAGACAAGCGCATCTTTCTTGTCGCCATGGACAGTGATGACGCTTATCGGCCCCGGCATCTTGAGTACGTTGTAAGCATAGTGGGAAGCTGCCATGAACTTGGCGAGGGCGGGACGGCCGAGTATTCCATTGTATGGCAATGGAATATCAGCGACGTCGAAAGTGATGCGCTCAGTTCTGAAGTTGAGCTCCCCGCCAAAGGTCACCGGCAGAGTGATTTTCCCCTTGGGCTTGCTCCTTCCCGGGTTGATTCCTTGGAAAGAACCGGTCTCTTCGAGCTCGCCATCTGGGATTTGGAGTTTCTTGATCACAGCAGAGGAGATCAAGTTCAGCCCGGCCCCGCCATCAACCAACATTTTGGTGACCTTGAGGTTGCGGATGGTGGGTGAGACCAGCATCGGCAAGCACCCGACCGCAGTGGTGCGGTCTGGGTGATCCTCAAGATCAAAAATGATGGGCGTGCTGGACCATTTGAGGAGCCTGCGCGACTCCACGGGCGGCTCTGCTGCATTCACCTCGCGCACCCACTGCTTGAGCTGGCGGTGGGAGGTGTGTTGAGAGGCGCCACCGTCGACGCACAGGACCTCCGTGGCCTTCTGGAACTCCTGCTCGCTTTTATCCTCATCCTCCATGTCTTCGTCGTCGTCCTCTTCATCCTTGTCGCGGCCCCGGGGAGGTCGGTCACCTTGCCGCTGCTTTGCCTTGCCGCGGCGTCCTCCCCGGCCATTGAATGGCCGCTTCTTGCTTGGTTCTCCTCCGCCACCTTGGGCCTTCTCCTTGTCGCACCTCTCGTACTCAGCTTTCTGCTGCTCGACGAGGTACTCGACGCGTTTGCAGTTGGAGAGGTCGTGGCCCTTGGTGCGGTGGATCTTGCAGTATTGCTTGTCGGAGCCGTCCTGCTTGTCGGCTGCCGCCACAGGGGCAGGCTCCTTGCCGGAGCCGCCGGCCTGCGTTTGCTTGGCGGGAGCCTCCTTGCCGGACTTCTCGACGGCAAGCACTTCCTTCTTGTTTTTCCTCCTGTTGTTCCGCCGCCGGCTCATCTTTGCCGGGGCGGCGTCGTCGCTGTCGCTTCCTCCTGCGCCAGCATCCTCCCCGGGGAGTCTCCTCCCCTCTTCTGCGCGTGCGCACTTATCAGCCAGAGCGTAGAGCTCGCTGACATCCCGAATCTTGGTCATGGCCATTTCTTCACGCATGCGGCGGTTACGCACGTTCTGGTGGAACGCGCTGATAACCGCGGCAGGGTGGACGTCGGGGATGTTGTGCTGTACACGGCTGAAGCGTTGGATGTACTTGCGCAGGGATTCTCCTTCCTTCTGGGCCAGAATGTGGAGATCGCTCTCCTGGCCGTGGGGTTTGTGGCCGCCCGTGAAGGCGCCAACAAACTGGTGGCAGAGATCTGCCCAAGAAGAAATGGAGCCTTCCGGCAAGTGCATAAGCCACGAACGAACGTTCGGCTTAAGCACGAGCGGGAAGTAGTTTGCCAAAATCTTCTCATCGCGCCCCCCGGCGGCTTGCACAGCGATTGTATAGATGCTGAGGAATTCCGAGGGGTGCGTCTTGCCGTCGTACTTCTCCGGTACGTCGGGCTTGAAGTTCTTCATGCTGGGCCACTGGACGCGCCGCAGCTCGCGAGCAAACGCAGGGCAACCTGCCGCGTACGGCAAGTCGCCTGGTTCACCGGGCGCGCGCGCGTCGACAGCGTTCCCAGCTCTCTGGTCTGATTGCCGCCGCACCTATGGGATCGGAGCCCCTTGTTCGTGCGGTAAGAGGGCGGAGGGAGCAGGAAGAGCAGATCGTAGTGAACACGCGGGCAGTTTACCCAGGTTCGGGCCGCGACGGACGCGTAAAACCCTACTCCTGCTTGGTTTGTATTGAGTTGGAGAGCTCGGGAGCTTGAAGAACTAGCTACACCGAGCGAGTGAGCGATCTAGGTTCCGAACCCCCTCCACGTTGTGCATGGGCCTCCTTTTATAGTGCAAGGGGTCACCGACAGGTGTCAACGTAGGAGAAAGGGTAAAAATGTAAAAGAGGTGGTAGTTGTAACAGTGCGGGAATAGTGGAGCTACAGTGGATGAACAGTGGTCGCTACCTACTTTGACAGTGGGGGACAAGAGCATTTAATGCCCGTCACCGTCGATCCCAAAAGCGCCCGCCCTTGCGTCTCCGTTTGCCACGGCGATGGCTTCACCACCGTGGAGTGCCACCGTGTCCCCCAGGCTGCACAGCCATCCGCCACGCGTCCCAGGAATGGCCCCAGTGCGACGCGTGGTTCGATGAGCTGGAGCGCGGGCACACAGCGCAACTCTCCCCGGCAAGCACCTTGCCGGGGTCTCGACCTTGCCGGGCCCGGGATCTTGTCGGGCTCTGAAACTTGTAGCTCCTCGGGCCCTGCCGGGGCGTGTATAGCGCCGAGGTATGTCTTCTGTAATATAATCTTCTAGTCCTCCTGGCAAGCTCCTCTTGCCAGGGCCTCGCGTGAGTGAGGTAATCTTGAGCCTGGAACGGCCTTCCCGGCAAGCTCCACTTGCCGGGGTCTCGATCTTCTGTCTTGTATACTTTGTTTTTGAATGGTTTTATGTGGAGCAGGAAGGTCTCCGGCGAGCGCGTGGTAAGCCCTGCCGCGGGAAGCTGCTACTGTCCGTGCACAAGTTGGGGTACTGAGGTACCCCCACCTTAGTACACCGACAGTAAGTGACCGTAAAGGGATTGACAACCCCTTCTCGTGTTGGATGCGAAGTTCTTATTTGTTTGTGCAGGTGCGAGGGATTCGCGCGTGGTCTCCTACTGGATTGATACCTTGATTCTCAAAAACTGAGGGAAATACTTACGCTACTGTGCTGCATCTCCCTTTCCTCTTCGAGGGAATACAACGCAAGCTCAAGAGGTAGCAGGGTACACGTCCCGTCAGTACCCCCATTCCTCGCCAGTAGTGCGCAGAGGCCCTCAGCGACGTACTTACACCAGAGGTGAGCAAGGGGAGGATGTTGATGAGAATGCAGGCGGACGACGTGAGCAAGGTAGTATTTATTGGCGGCCGGAATCTAGATCGACGGGAATAGTACACACGTTTGTCGCCTGAATTTACGATGACTGTAGTTTGAATTACACACGATTGCCGCATTAGAATCCGTGTGTGAACATAATAGCTGACGGTTTCCAATACAGAACCGTGTCCAATTAATAACCCCCACCATTCACCTTCCAACCCCGACGCGCGAAATAGAGTGCCAATCATGTGGGGGCAGGTTGTCTTGCCAGATCTTTACATTTTCTTTTTTGAACACCAGATATTTACATGTTCTGAAGATTTTTTAACTCGCACACAAGTACTCAAAAATATGTTTTTCCAAACCGTTATGGTTAGCCATTGCATGTAGATGTAGTTCAAATTTGAATTACGGTCATTAAATGGCTACAAAATCACTTAAGTGTCTTTATAAGGTCAAATGAAATTAGAAAGGGTTGAAACTTGATGATGTGGCTTGAATGGTGCATTTTGAACACACAAAAAGTATGGAGTTCAAATAAGTTCAAATAAATGAAATCCCTTTGTAACAGATGAGTTTCGTCCGAAACCCCGATACTTCGAAAGAGATTGTCCATTTTGTACACGAACTACGTCCAGTTTTTGCCGTAACCCTCTCAACTTTTTAGCATATGCTATGTGGGTGAAATGATGATACCATGCCAACTTTCAACTTTTTCAGAGCTCATTTGTAGTGCTGTCGAATTTCAGGGTCATTTAGCTTTAAAAAATCAGTAAATGCATGAAAAATACCAAATGAAGTCAGAAAGGGTTGAAAATTGATGATGTGGCTCTGAATGGTGTATTTTGAACACAAAAAAAGTCTGGAGTTCAAATAAGTTAAAAAATGAAATCCCTTTGTAACAGATGAGTTTTCGCCCGAAACCCTGATACTTCAAAAGAGATTGTCTATTTTGTACACGAAGTGCGTCGAGTTTTTGCCGTAACCCTCTCAACTTTTTAGCATGTGCTATGTGGGTGAACGGATGATACCATGACAACGTTCAACCTTTTCAGAGTTCATTTGTGGTGCTTTTCAATTTCAGGGTCATTTAGCTTATAAACAATCAACAAATGCATGAAAAATATCAAATGAAGTCAAAAAGGGTTGAAAATTGACGACGTGGCTCTGAATGGTGCATTCTGAGCACAAAAAAGTCTATAGTTCAAATAAGTTCAAAAAAATGAAATCCCTTTGTAATAGATGAGTTTTCGTTCAAAACCATAATACTTCGAAAGAGATTGTCCATTTTGTACTCGAAGTGCATCCAGTTCTTTTCGTAACCCTCTCAACTTTTTAGCACATGCTATGTGGGTGAAATGATGATACCATGCCAACTTTCAACCTTTTCGGAGTTCATTTGTATTGCTTTTTAATTTCACGGTTATTTAGCTCAAATTTTTTAGTAAATGCATGAAAAATACCAAATGAAGTCAGAAAGGGTTGAAAATTGACGATCTGGCTCTGAATGGTGCATTTTGAACACAAAAAAGTCTGGAGTTCAAATAAGTTCAAATAATGAAATCCCTTTGTAACATATGAGTTTTCGTCCGAAACCCTGATACTTCGAAAGAAATTGTCCATTTTATACATGAAGTGCATCCAGTTTTTGCCGTAACCCTCTCAAGTTTTAGCACATGCTATGTGGGTGAAATGATGGTACCATGCCAACTTTCAACCTTTTCAGAGTTCATTTGTAGTGCTTTTCAATTTCAGGGTCATTTAGCTTTACAAAATCAGTAAATGCATGAAAAATACCAAACGAAGTCAAAAAGGGTTGAAAATTGATGATGTGGCTTTGAATGGTGCATTTTGAACACACACAAAGTTTGGAGCTCAAATAAGTTCAAATAAATGAAATCCTTTTGTAACAGACGAGTTTTCGTCCGAAACCCTGATACTTCGAAAGAGATTGCCCATTTTGCACACGAAGTGCATCCAGTTTTTGTCGTAACCCTCTCAACTTTTTAGCATGTGCTATGTGGGTGAAATGATGATACCATTCCAACTTTCAACCTTTTCAGAGTTCATTTGTAGTGCTTTTCAATTTCAGGGTCATTTAGCATAAAAAAATCGGCAAATGCATGAAAAATATCAAATGAAGTCAGAAAGGCTAGAAAATTGATGATCTGGCTCTGAATGGTGCATTTTGAACACAAAAAAGTCTAGAGTTCAAATAAGTTCAAAAAATGAAATCCCTTTGTAACAGATGAGTTTTCGTCCGAAACCCTAATACTTCGAAAGAGATTGTCCATTTTGTACACGAAGTGCATCCAGTTTTTGTTGTAACTCTCTCAACTTTTTAGCACATGCTATGTGGGTGAAATGATGATACCATGCCAAATTTCAACCTTTTTGGAGTTCATTTGTAATGCTTTTCAGTTTCGGGGTTATTTAGCTAAAAAAATAGTAAATGCATGAAAAATACCAAATGAAGTCATAAAGGGTTGAAAATTGATGATGTGGCTCCGAATGGTGCATTTTGAACACAAAAAAAGTCCGGAGTTCAAATAAGTTCAAAGAAATGAAATCCCTTTGTAACAGATGAGTTTTCGTCCGAAACCCAGATACTTCGAAAGAGATTGTCCATTTTATACACGAAGTGCATCTAGTTTTTGCCGTAACCCTCTCAACTTTTTAGCACATGCTATGTGGGTGAAATGATGATACCATGCCAACCTTTTACCTTTTTAGAGTTCATTCGTAGTGCTTTTCAATTTCAGGGTCATTTAGCTTTAAAAATTCAGTAAATGCATGAAAAATACCAAATGAAGTTAGAAACGGTTGAAAATTGATGATGTGGCTTTGAATGGTGCATTTTGAACACACAAAAAGTCTGGAGTTCAAATAATTTCAAATACTCCCTCTGTTCACTTTTATAAGACCTTGAAGACATTTCAGACAATGTACAAAACAACCCATTTGAGTTGTCTGAAATGACTTACAAAAGTGAACGGAGGGAGTAAATGAAATCCCTTTGTAACAGATGAGTTTTCGTCCGAAACCCTAATCGCAAATGGTGGTGTAAAAGAACTGTCAAAAAGGCTCAAAAGGTTTGCAATGACGGATGCATAAAAAAAGGTCAGATTTTAAATAAAAATATCTACAACATCACACACAGTTGGTTTGTAGGAGCCGTTTGCGATGAAAATATCTGGGTCTATTTAAGTCTCCCCCCTTAAGCTTCGCCGGCTCGTGTGCTCCAGCACCGGAAAACCGCCGAATCCACGAATACCGATCCCTAGTCCGGCACCCCCTTCTTGCAAAGATGACGCCATGGAAACGCTTCGTGAAGGCTTGTACGATGGCCGCGTCTCTCTCGAGCGCCTCCGCCTGCGCCGAGAGCGCAATGACCTACGCCGAGAGTGCCGCCGCATCCGCATTGAGCGCGACCGCTTTCGTTGAGAGGGCATCTGCGGTAGCCGATAGGGCAGCTACAGCAGCCAAGATGGCTGCAGCTGCTGCCGCGACGGCGGCTGCAAACACCAAGAGCGCTCGAGCCATCGTTCGTGCCAGTGATGTCGCCTTGGCCCAGGTCGAGGCCATACACGCCAAGATCGAGGATGCACACGCCAAGATAATCCATGCCACCTCGGACTCCAGCATGCAACCCATGTCCGAAAAGGCGGCAGTGGACATGCAGCACCTGCTTCCTCATGAGGTCGTCGAGCGGGAGTTGGAGATGCAGGAGGCGGCGGAGATCGAGGAGCGCTGAGAGGAGGAGTTGCGCGTGGCCGAGGTCGAGGTAGAGAAGAATCTGTCCGTCAAGGAATCGACGGTGGAGTACCAACGCGAGCTCTGGCGTAGCCACTACTACGATAACTATAACCTCGAGGGCAACGCCGAGGACGAGGACGAGGACGCGGTCGACTTCGGCAGGGGGGACGCGGGGTCCACCAACGGCGGCATGTCGCCAGGACAAGTCATCGACGTCTCATCTCACACCGGGGATGCATAGGCCGGCGCGGCAGCGGATTTGTTAAAATTATGTGTACTTAGGCTTTGTTTTTAATGCTGGTCTTTTGTTAGAACAATGTTCAGGTCAACTGGCTCTGTTTAATTACTAAAATTGCTCGATTCAGTAAGTGTGGTATGTCTGTTGTACGTTCTTTTGTGTTCCCAAATTAGCAAGTGATGTTAAATTATGCAACGACATACCCGGGGAAATTTCCACCAAAATTTGAATTATCAAACTCATCCCATGCGCGTAAAGCAGAAGAATCGTTTGCGATGCACACAATCGTTCAAAGTGAATGGTCTGGTGGCACCACGCGCAAAGTTTGCCTCCACATTTCTAAAAGTTTGGCCTACCGCCAAAATATCTACCCCCGCCCCTCCCCCCTTCCCCACCCCCTTTTCTCCCCGACCACAAGTCACATTTCCCCTGTTTCCTCCTTCCTTCATTCATTCCTTCGTAAGCTATAGCCGCTTCCTCGCTCTCGTCGTCTCGCATCCTACCGCCAAGGTCGCCATGGTCTTCTTCCAACACCTCTCCAGCGGTTCCTCCTCCGGCGAAGACTCCTTCACCACCCGGGTATGCCTCTCTTCTCTCTCTCTCTCTCTCTCGGGCTATGACTTGGAATGAAGGATTTTTACCCGTCGGTCAATTTGAGTCATTTCTTCCTCTTGTAGCTCCTGAGGACCATCAGTGGCAATGAATGGAGCTGCGTGGCTGAAGATCTATCTTCTCATTGTCACCATCAATATCCATGCGTGAAGCTAGTTGCGTTTGAATTTGTGGACAGTGGGAGGAAGTTTCTGGCATGTGTAGAGAAGGTTAGACCCTCTTTCGTTGTGACAAATCATTTTTTAGATGTGATTCAGACACTGTCACGGTCCCAACCCATTCATAGCACACATTCAACAAAACGCATCCTAAGATAGTGTCACAGTTTGTACCTAGGATCTTAAATTGTTGCCATCTCATGAGCGGTGCCATTAGAAAATTATTTGGCACCGCTTCAGCAGTTTTGCAGCCAACTTTGGTCCACACATTCGAGTAGACAAGTAGTAAAAAACTAAATCTTTATGGCACGAAGGAACTGGGCATCAGAGAAACTACGTGCTCCGGAGTCCGGGTCCCTGATTTTTTCCGCTGCATCGGCCCGCCAGTGCAGAGAACCGGTGTGAGATGTAGCAGCAGTTGTCTTTACACCACTTTTGGCATACATAGTGGACAGCCTTAGTGCTATTAGTTTTATGTTACTAAATTTGTGCATCTACACACCTGTTAGTATCAATTTGTTTTCATCCAAACACTGTCGCTATTTTGTTGCAGTTATATTTACCTTCCTCATAAAATGTTCAATTTGTTATTTATTGTACATAAGTAAGACTTTGGTTGTTGTCTTTTTGAGAAGATATGTCATAATTAACATGTTTCTTCAGTTTTTTAAAATAAGCATTGATGATTTTCTATGTTGCTATAAACCCATTTCCCCTAGAATTGTTACTAATCTAGTTTTAAATATTATAGGATGAACGGAAGTGTTCTTACTTGGAGTGGGTTGGTCAAGAGTGGCCACAGTCTTTGAAGATGTGCCCTGCGAAGCTCTAGAGCATGTGTGAGGAAGAGAACAGACGTAGGCTTAGAGAAACTGTTGTCAACGCGGAAGAATATATGAAGATGCGGGATAAAAAGTGGAAGGTGGAGAATGAGCTCAAATTTTTTAAACAAAACTTTGCTAAGATGGTGTTGGCGAAGGAGGAGGCACTTTCCCAGTTGGCCCATACAAAATAGGTTCTTACTGAATTGAAAGCAGAGGTGGATAAGATGAGCCTGTGATCTCAATTTGGGAAATGAATATATTGTTCTAATATTGTTCTTATGAAGTTGAGCTAGCTATATGTTGTACTGTGTTGTTTTCATGTAGCTATTGTACTGTGATGTTATAATATATTTATGTGCCTAATATGAATTTGGCAAACAACTGTTTGATATGAAACGTGAATTTGCGTAATACTGGAATTATTAATTGTAAACCAATAAACCTGCTAAATGTGTCATGGATCTTTGCAAACGGTTCTAGCAGTAAAAGCGCTTGTGATGGATAGCCCAATGCCACACAGTTTTCTTCATCAAATCGTGTGTGATGTAGTTGATAAAAGCAAATAGTTAACCAAGGCAGAGCGTGTGTGATAGTTACACCTTTCACACATGATCCTACACATAAAACTATGTGGGATGTACGTACGAACGGAAACATTTTCCCTGGATTGACTGTGTGGGTTGTACATAAGTACGGAAACATATTCCTTGGATTGACTGTGTGCGATATACATAGAACGGAAATGTTTTCCCTGGATTGACTATGTGGGATGTACATAAGAACGGAAACGTATTCCTTGGATTGACTGCATGTGATATACATATCTAAAGAAATGTTTTTCTAGGATTCACCGTGCGGGATTTACATATCTACGGAAATGATTGGGTTTCGATGCCTCACCCGACCGCACACGATCTCATTTTGTGTCCTAGGAAGGCCTACCCCCGACAATTTCTGGGTCATGTGGGAAGGACCCCCCCTATCGCCCACACTCACTTGGCGACGGTTCCAAATGCCGTCACGGAAAGGGGTTTAAAACCGTTTGTATAGCATCGGTATGTACTAGTGTATATTCTGCCCCATTAACGACCCGTTATGCCTGTGACAGAATTAAGCGTTTGCTGCCTTCCGGCCTATTAACGGCCCGTTAATGTGCTGGCCCGATACTAATTATGCCGGTAATGACCCATGTGGACCCATTTATCTGACGGACCGAGGCCCACCAATTCTGTGGCCCGTTGGAGGCCCATTTATCCAATGGCCCATAGGAGGCCCATGGTTCCTAGAGCCTGTAGCAGGCTCAAGGTTACCACGGTCCATATATGTCTCATGGTTGTTGCGGCCACTAGCAGACCAGGGAAAAAGAAGGCTAGGAAATAAATAAGCCTGAAACTAATGCTAGGCTATTAAGGCGATTGCACATATTACATCCACTGGGCATCAAAGTTCCCCACAAGTGCAAATATAGGGAACACCCTACACTATACAAAAATGGCTTGCTGTTTTCTTCAGCCGGTGGCTGCAGGTTAAGAACAAATTTTGTATCGCAACAAAACAAATTACATCCATAAAACAAAAGGAAGGTTGGCATAAAAGTTAAAAGTCTAGCAGATAAATGCAACACCAGAAGTTCAGAAGCTCAGTTCATTTGACCTGACTGTTACGTTTTCACGTTGTACTGTCCGATGGAGCACCATAACCTTCACCTTCATTTCTCCTAGGCTCCTGAACAACATATCAAATGTCTGATAGTCTAGTTTCAAAACCATGCATATCTTGATGACATCGATCAGTGGCTCTATTTGTTTCACAAAGGGTCTCTATAAGGGAATGGACTTGTGTCTGGAGCGCAGATATAACATTGTTTTGAGCTTGCATATCTTGATCATGAGGTAGTTTGGACGAGATTTCCTTAACAACCAACCCAGTATTAGGCAGGAATGTGCTTTTGGCACTGTTAGTGGACAGGTACTGACCCACTGCAGCAAGAGGTGACATTGCGGTTATAGTTGCCTCGTCACCTTCAGAAGGTGGTGGTTCCACCATTTTTTCCATAGCTTGCTAAAAAGTTGAGTTTTTACATTAGTAGTACCAGAACAGAAGATATTAAGGAGGCATCAAAACCAAACAAAATAGCTTTGGTCTATATATAGAACTTATTCTGGTGAACCCGTGTAAACTATTAGTTGTATTTTACTGCAAAGTACATAATAAAACCAGGTTCCAAACATATGACCATGTACCATGGCTAATGTATTGTCTATTTCTTCACATTGTATTGACAACTGTGGATAAAGAGACAAAGTTTATAATACGGTAAGCATAGTATGACATCATTCATATCACAAAACAACTAAGAACAGACAAACATGCAATTGTAACGTTGTGTGGGAAAGTCCAGCACGGAACTAGATTACAGATCAAGATCAAAGGAACATCACTCCTCTCTTTTAAACTTTGTAAGGTGCAATGATACGCTAAGACAATTGTGTATAAAATTGAAAAGAGTAATAGACATTGCCTGCAAACCTTGCAGTTCAATGCATGAGTCAGAGTAAATAGTAGTTAAAAGGCATGAGGATTGAGGACTTACAACAACGGCTTTGTCTGGTGTAGTCATGCCCTTCGTCTTGCTGGTGTGACAGTCCTTGAAGATTTCCACGACATTTGGTTCATGTACTTTTTGGTCCTTGCGGGCTTTCCTCTGCATTTGGGACAAGTCAATATAGATCTGATAATATGGCACAACGAAAAGAGTGAAACAATAGCTAATTACAAGAGCCTCGCAATGTGCAATATAACTATGAGATCCTGTCGTCTGTTGGAGTTTCACTTTCGTACGGTTGGCCTTGTTCTTTGAACAGTTCACCTACAAGAAGATAGATTTGCGAGGCACATGCGTAAATAGGAGTTCAACATGTGATCTGATCACATACATATAACGTACTTGATACTTTGTATCAGACCAGTGTTTAACGAGGCCTCTCCAGCCTTCATCCGATATATTTTCCACTGGAGATGTTTGGGCAAGTTCACTGTTAGCCTTGCCTTCAAAGTGAGTTTTCCTCAAGTTATATTGACACTGTCAGAGAGCAGACTTGGAAACATGGGTGCAAGCTTGTCTGGTTGCATCATCTTGGCTATCCAACTTGAACCTCATATGTTGAAAATTATGGTAGTCTCATTATCAGCAACTTAGAAAGTATGGGAGAGATCAATACAATATTACTAGTTTCCATACATAACCATACTTACAGATAAATGGTCGAGGAAGGTGTTGAACTGGGTTTCATCTTTGTCATTCCTGTACTGAATCCATGTTGGAAGGATACGTGCATGACACCTTACGGCAACCGCTGCCTCTGATACTAACTTGGCTTACTCTGTAGCATCACGTGGCCTTTGTAGACCTGCCTCAAAGCGGATCTCCATTCTTCCTCTTCTAGATTTAGTTAACCTACCGAGCATTATCCCTGATGTTTGCTTCCTCTTGCGCCTAGGTGCTAGTCCAACAACGAACATAGGAAGTGTTAGTGTACATCAAACTATGATACTACATATAAAGAAGCATGCAACTGTAACTTGACTCCAGCAATTACCTTCTTGCTGTTGAAGCTCACAAGGTTCATCTGATCTTGCCACCTCATCGTATAGTGTCAAGAGTGCTTCGGAAGTAGTGTCAGGTGGCAAGGGAGCTTGGGAACTTGTCGCTAGCAGAGTTACCGAACGAGTAACTCGTGGAGCTGGTGGTACTGTGGAAGGGGTTGCAACAACTAGGGCCATCTTTGCTTGTTTGGTGGCAGCTATTAGTTTTGGGTTGGTTTGTTTTGCAGTTCGTGTAGCACGGGATACCGCGTTTGCACAATTTTCCGCTGGACTTTAACCTTCTATTGCACCATCAGTACCAGCAAAATCCGCATAATTGTGCCACTTCCGTTTCCATGTGTCCTTAGTACTAACACCACCCCCTATCTTTTCGTGTTCATTCCTCCTTCTCTGTGCCATGTTAAGTCAAGACGACAAGAAAAAGGAATAAAAATTTAGTTCTTTAGAACAAATTGATGCGTGATACAGACAAACTGAACTTTGATGTTAGACAACCACATGATAGGAGGATGTAATATGTACGAAAAACATGACGACATGAGATAATTAGAACTATGATGTGTAATATCCACTGCCTTGCTAATTTCCTTCTGCTTTATTGATTTTGCATTATCAAGTAAAACCGACAAGAAAAAGCAATAAAATTCACTCTTCAGAGCTCATTCATGCATGATACTGACAATCACTACCTTGATGTAAGGCAAACACATGATACGAGGAATATTTACGAAAAACAGGACGACATGGCATATTCACAACTATTTGTGTAAACTAAGAAGAAGTGATTTAATCAAATTAAAAGCAATACAAGTGAGACAATGTATGAAACATGCAAGACAATATCACATTGCCAAGGTAGAGAAAGCACCTGGGATGCCGGTTTCGTCGGAAGACCGCCATCAGTCCCTGCCTTATTTTTTTCAATCCTATTTCTTAATTGTATTGCCTTGTCAAGTCAAACCCACAATAAAAATGAATCAAAATTCTATTTTCAGAACTCATTGATACAGGATTATGACGATCACTACTTTAATGTAAGGCGACCAGATGATAGTACGATTGAATGTGTAAGAAAAAAGGACATCATTGCATATTCACAGCTATGATGTGTAAACTAAGCAGAAGGCATTTCAATAAATTAGAAGCAATGAAAGCTAGACACCATATGAAAGATGCAACGAATATCACTCTACCAAGTTAAAAATGTCTCGTCATAAGTGACATTTCAACAAATTAGAAGTAGTACAAGCTAGAAAAGAATGCGAGATGTAACCTATATCACACTCCCAAGTCAAACGTGTCTTGTGATAAGTGATTGTTGCAGGTTACACAACAGTAGTACTTTGATGCAAGAACATGGTGTCATAGACAGATATTGTATGTTTTAGAAACAGGAACACATGTCTTATTCATAGGTATAATGTGTAAAGTAAGCATATGGAATTCAACAAAATTAGAAGCAATACATGCTAGACATCATACATAACATGTAACCACATATAACAGTGCCAAGTGTGACGCCCGAAATCATATCATTATAGGCCTTGAATCTTATTCTTTTCATCTTTCGCTTCTCATGCTTTCATTATCGGAGTTCTCATGGTGGTTCATCATGTTTTAATTCATCCTCGAAGTCTTCTTCAAGATTCTTGTTGGAGCTCAAATATTCTTCTTCTTGCATTTTGAAGTGCAATTCTTTCTACCTTATCTTTTCAGGTGGTGTTATGTCATTCTTGATAATTTTCCTCCATGTTTCATGATTCACAAGTTATCAAGAATGAGATATTTAAACACATCATTTTCTTTGTTCAGGAGATCTTTCCAACCTTTCAATTTATTTGTTGGAGTAATCTTGGGTTGTATTTCACCTAAAAGCTTTCCCTAAGGATTGTTGCTATTATGGTGCTTATAAATGACCCAAATTCTTCATTTATCATTCCGGCGAAATAAGTTTATCGTCTCCTTGTTGATCTCAATCCAATCAAATGTTTTCGTAATGGCTGGTTATCACCTCTTAATTTTGCGATGTTTTCCATAAGCCCACAACGAGCTTATTCTTTTCGTTGTTAATTTCCCAACAACTCCGTTCAACCCTTCTTCGTAAGGATGCTCTTTCAAATTCAATTTTGAGAGAAGTTGTCACCATTTTTCTCCGTTCATTTCTTTCGTTGATTTATATGCTATTCTTTCATTCCGGAGGCATTGTGATGTTGCTCTATCCAAACCATCATATCGTTTTATCAAGATCATATTGTTCCGTTGCTTGTCTTTTTAACCTGAGTGTTGTATTCTTCCATTCTAGTTCTCTCATCTTATCTAGTTTTGCCTCACTTTTCAACCGGAGTGCTGTCTGAATCCTTCTTACCCCCTTGTGCCATTCTTTCAATTGTTTCAGAGGTAGTGTGTTGTTGATTTCATCAAGTATCATTCCAATCTCCTAAAGTTCTTGTTAATTACCTCCATTTTCAGACGGAGTGCTGTCCAAATTATGTCATTCTTATTCCTTGGCTATACCATTGTGGTTTCTTATTCTTTTCGTTCGTAAGCTCTTGTTTCACGTCGTTCAACCTACAAGGTTCTCATAATGTTCCTTGTTCCTCTTTTCTAACGGAGTTTTCATATTCGTTCATCTCCGTTGCATTCTTTCTTTCAAGATTGTTCAACCTCTCAAGGTTCGTGGTTTCACTCGTCTGTCAAAGAAGCAACTTTCTTTTACCTCTTCCTCTTCCGTTTTTTTTATCCGGCGTTATCTCTAGGATCTCGGGTCGAGATCCTCTGTTAGTGTGGGAGAGTTGTGACGCCCGAAGACCGACGTCCCAGAAGATCCCAGAAGATTCCAGATGTTCCGGGTTCTTCCGTGTGTTTCTTTTGTGCTTGTTATTTATTTTGCTTTGCATGCATGTGTTGTATGAGATGTTTCCCTTGTGTGCTCCGTGCCCGTTTAGTCTTTTGTCATGCTCCTCGGTTTCCTCATCGCCGACCCGTGGAAACCCGATGACGGGATCACCCCACCATTCATCTTTTTCCGCTCGCTCATTCCACCTATGCTTTTGCTCCGGTCTCTCAACGGGTTACCGGAACCGATATGTTGCGTTGCATCATTTTCGGATCGTTGCCGTGGCACCTTTTCTTTCCACCACGGTGACAAATATTCCTTATCATCTTCATGTTAACCTTTAAATAAAAATTGCATAAAACTTGATCATGTCATCCGCATCATGTTAACAACATTAAAATGTGTGAATTGTTGTTTGCTTAAATTGCTAAACATGCTTATGGGGATTTTTCCGGAATTGTTGTTGTTATTTCCGGCCTCATTTAAAATGCCTAAATAGTGTAGTTTTATTATGCTTCGCCTCTTGCCTTGTTAACAAACATTTAATCTTGTCTTGTAAATAAACGGGAATCAATTAAATAATTAAATGTGGTGTTTCGTCAATATGCAACTCGTTGCATATTGAGCTCCACTTAACTTGTAGTACTTGTTTGTGCACTTTGCCACGCCATGCATAATTAAACCGGACATGCATCATATTTGGATGTGCATCATATGCCATGTTTATGCTTGTGACGTTTTCGACGATCAATAGTGGTTTCTACTACGATTCAATCTAGACATGTGGCTTTATGTTGTTTTGGTATCTTTCTTTTGGATCTTCGCCCGTAGTCGGGTTGTGATGTTTCGAATGATTGTTTTGCTTATGTAATGTATTGTGTGAGTGGCGAGTGTAAGCCAACTATCTCCTTTTGCATTTTAATCCCTCTTTTACATGAGTCGTGCAAAGATACCAAACTTGCGATCATTCCAGAATGGGCTTATATCTTTAAGTCGTGCCTTGACACGTAGGAGATATAGTCCCATCCTGGGCATTACACCAAGTTAGAGGGAGCACCTGTGATGGTGCACTAGGGGAGACGTGTTCATCATCAACACATGTACGTTGAGTGTCTATGCATGTGTTGTCTTGCAAATATTCTTGGGGGGGGGGGGCTGGCGGAGTAGAATCTGTAGAGGCCCTCTTTTTGGAAGGAGCATCTTTATCCACTGCCTTGCTAATTTACTTCCGCTTTATTGATTTTGAATTGTCAAGTAAAACCAAAAGGAAAATCAATAAAATTCACTCTTCAGAACTCATTCATGCATGATACTGACAATCACTACTTTGATGTAAGGCAAAACCATGATACTAGGATGGAATATGTACGAAAAATAGGACGACATGACATATTCACAACTATTTCTGTAAACTAAGCAGAAGACATTTCAGCAAATAAGAAGCATGTCATATTCAAAGGTATAATGCGCAAGCTAAGCAGATGCAATTTAACCAAATAGGAAGCAATACAAGCTAAACATCTGGCTAGAGTGGTGAGCATGATCATCGAGGACCTGAGAGCCTGGTGGGAGGCGGGCTGCTTCGCCACCATCGTGGCTTTTTAGTTGGCTTCCAGGTGATGCCTGTCTATGCTGGGCTTGTCACTGGCTCGGCCAGTGCCCTGACTAGCTATTTGTCTTTTGGTGCACCCGGGATGGTGGTTCATGTAAAAAATATCTTTCCTTATCTTAATAAAGACCGACTTCGGCCTTTGGAATACAAGCTAGACACCATATGCAACATGCAACCACATATGACACCGCAAAATTAAAGCAAGCACCTGGGATGGTGGGTCATGGCGAGCGAGGTCACCAACTCCAGAGCTACGTTTGCTGTCTCCATCTGCTGACACCGCACCCTTTATAACGCTGAAACGTGCCTTGCCTGCCCACAAAGAAAACATGAGCAACCTCTGTCTTTTATGCCGTGCTTCTGTTAAGGCAGAGTCTGAAATACCCATGCATAAAAACACAATAGTGAGAGTATGGGTGAAGTGTGTGCAGAACTAGTGCATTGTAAAAGTAGCAGATAGCTGGTGGCTGAAATATAGATGACAGGAAACATATGATAGCTCTACAACATTTCATGGCAAACAAAATTATATTCTACTCCGTATGATTTTGTAATATATGACCCAGCGATGGCTGGGAAATGCAAGTACTCCTCCAACACACCACCACATGTGGTCCTATCAAAATAACAGT
Organism: Secale cereale; assembly: GCA_902687465.1. Lineage (NCBI taxonomy): Eukaryota > Viridiplantae > Streptophyta > Magnoliopsida > Poales > Poaceae > Secale > Secale cereale. The sequence continues at coordinate 254,455,504 of LR738710.1, forward strand.
CGATTGAAAATAAATAGGTCAGTCAATTTTTTTATGAATCATCCGATCTATAAGGAATAGGCAGATGGCCTTCGTCTACCTCCCGCCAGTCACTGTTGAAGATCTTTCTCGAACCGCCATCGACCATCGGCCCAGACCCCTCCCTCCACCGGCACGCCCTCCCCTCGACCTCACACCACCGCCTTGCTTGGCAGCGCCCCCCGGCCATCCCTTCAATCCCGACTGACCTCCAGATCGGGCACCAGCAGCTCCTAGGCCCCACACACCCCTAAGATAAACACTGAGGCGCTGCTTCCCCAGCGTAATAGGCGGACTAGCGCTAGTTATGTCGGGGAATGCTTCCTTTAATTGGGAATCAACTAACCAAGAATTGAAATCCAGGGGGGCGACAGACCTCTAGCTAAGGTGAAATAGTATATGAGGAGAAACCTTGTGCATCGCGAGTTACTAGGAACATCTAGTACCAGGAAGAAGCGGTCAACTAGTGTCTTCTGTGGGATGAATACCGTGCAAGCAGACACGTAAGATTTGCACGAATAAGGGAAGATGAGTACCATTTCCGGTTGCCGGTACTGTGTCCTCCAGATGCCGCGGCGATTTTCTTATTTTTTCCGGAGAACCGATGTTTTGAAGGAGGGTGGAGCCTTGGACGAACCCATGGCCAAATTGTTGACTGTGTTGCGGTGGCCGTCTGTCGGCGAAGGGGAAGCAGATCGGATGCGGCGAAGGACGACATAGCGGGAACAACTCCGGTTCGGTGGACGGTAGCGAAGTTGGAGCGGCAGTGGTGATGCGCAGGACGGCGTGGTTGAACTGGCTTGGATACGTCGCACGTCGACGTCCTGGAGGCAGCTCGGCCTCGGGTTCAACTACTACCCGTTGAGGGCGTTGCAATTGCGGTTGCGGTGGACGACGACGTCGGGGTATCGGCTCCGGCGTGATGGAGGAGGGCGGCGGTTGATGGGTGGGATGGGGTGGCGGACGGAGGACGCCAGGGTTTCGCGGCTTGTGGAGAGGTGGGCGCCCACGGAGTACGAATGGGGAATCGGACCGGGGGGGTGGGCGGAACGAAGGGGAACCATGTTTCGATCTAGGACGCACTTGTTTTTGTTTTTTGTTTTTTTGAACAGATGGGACGTGCTTGTTTAAATTTGGGGAAAGTACAAATTTGCCCCCCTCTTAAATTTCGGACCTACTGTGGGTCGGGGTAGTACGGTAATCCTAGTGTCTGAAATAGTGTGTGGGAGGAATTGTGGCCGAGCGCATGTGTGTTTAGGCGGCCACGGTGTATGAATGTTTTGCAGAGCGGCGTCTAGATGAAGTTACAAACCTACCCCGGTTTTGACCTTTGGACATCGGACCGGTAGGTTTCACGGGTCAGAGTTATAAAAGTAATTTCCTTCTACCAAAAATTGGTTTCACGTGGTTTCGGGCGAGTAGAGGCTCTTTTGGCGCCTTGTTTGAAATTTTGAAACACAAGCATTCACGTTTAGAGTACTCTTGAACTTTGAGGATTGACCTAAATAGACAACGTTAAATTTGACCTTGTATGTTTGAAAATCTCATTAAATTATGCGCTTCTTTTTAAAAGTTTGACACTTGAAATTCCTATAACTACGATTAATTTGTAATGGAGGAGGTAAATTTGAATCTATTTGGTACACGACTATATATGCTATTATGTACAAAAGCAGAGCAAAGATTGATGCCCCTATATTTTAGGTATGATTTACAAATGCCATGATCTCGAATTCGAATAATTGAATGGACTTCATGTTGTATTTGAAGTTTTTGAAACCACCTTAAGTTGAATTCAAATGTATGTTAGTTCCTAGCTAGCTATTTGTAATGTTTACTGTGTAACTTTTGTATGTGGAATGTGCTTTACACACACACCATTAACTATACTCACGTTTATATACGAATTGCTAAAGCGATGCATTGTCTGGAGTTCAAAATATTGACTCCATTGATCAATTACAACGAATAATAACATAGACATGCTCAAATTCAATAGAATATAGATATCTGATGGTTCAATGACCATTCCTTATGCAAATTGCAAATATCATGACCCCATTCTAATATTTGGATACAATTTATATTTTTAATCAATGTGTGCATTAGTCTTTTATGTGTAGTTTCACTCTCCATAGGCCCCTCCTCAAACACGTGATAACTTTCTCTCGCACACATACGTGCATACGGTGCATATCCATCGGTGGTCTCTCGCACATGCTCACACACTCTCTCCAGAGGTGTGTTTCTGGCACACATGCTCTTGATATCACCCTCCCTCCCTATCGCAACCATTTATGACTGTTTCACTAACCTTTATCAGAAGCACTCTTCCTCTCACACGCATACGCACACACAATCCTCATCGACCCTTTCTCTATAAATAGACCTGCCTACGTGTATCCCGCACGCACATTATCTTTAGGCATGTCTCGCATGGATTGTCTCCACCTCTCTTCCTAATTGACGAATGTAATTCCAGCAGAGCATTCTATAGGATGCCCCTTAAAGTTAGGTTGGATGAATGATGATATCAGATACAAGGGGTTACCTTAGTCCGAGGACCTAGGGTTACAAATCCTATACAGCTTTGTTAGTTGACACAGAGTCCTTCATGACTCTGGTATCTTTGTCTTGTACAACGAGTCCTCCATGGGTATTCCTGAATGCGTCATGGGCCGACCAATGTGGCGCAGGATGGAACCGACCCAAGGGCCTCACCTCGGCCCACCAGACCTCATGCGGTGACACACCATCTGCCCCTAGGTCTAGTTATCTTCTCTCACACACACATACCAACATAGACACAACAACAACAAAATCTCCTCATGCCTTTATATATCCCCCCATTGCATGTGCACAATCAAGGGCATCTCTCGCCATGACATCATATCCGTCTCTCTCTCTAGACCTCTCTCATTTCTCGTGGTATCTCTCCCACGTCGCCCCCCCGGTCGCCCCCTCTATCCATGCCTCTCTCGAATACATACACATACCCTCACTAGACCCTGCCAAATACGTCACCTACACATTCACACATGTTACATCTTTACACGTACCCAATTGATCTAAAAAGCCCTCTCTCCATGTTTACTTTGCATAGAGCATTCCTTTTGAATAAAACAACACAAAGTGTGGCCAAAAAATTATTTTAGAATTTGTACATATATACAACATTACAAAGTTATATGGAGTATGAAAATTAGTTTGCATTGCATGGTGCACCCAATGATATTTATTCCGCAATGTGAATTTGTATATTTTTATACTATATATAAAGTTAGTCATAATAAAGAGAAACGAAGAGCATCTCTCTCTCCATTGCACACACCCCCTCTACACCACTTTCACGTATGTGCACAAACTATTTGCAGGTCCTCTAAAAGTACTCCCCAACAAATTCACGCATGTTTCATCTTTCTCTCGCGATATATAAAGTGACGATCAATGTATTTGAAGCGAAAGACCATACCGACATTGTACTTCAGAATCCACTCGTTACGGTCACCATTAAAATTTTGTGGTTATTATACAGTCACGGGCTCACCGTATAGGTCTGTATTTGTTCAAGGCACGACTAGTTGACCAGTTAAACGCTCTACATGGCACCTCTAGTGTTGCATCACATTATCTCACTACCATTGGGCCCACCTGTCGGCGTGTATAAGAATGAAAACAAATGATAAAAATATATTGCACGGTAGTTCGAAGTTATGACCGCGGGTACCACGAACAACGTGGCATTGTATTGTTATATGCTGAGCCATCTGTTTTTAACAAACATGAGCTGGTGTGGTGATGGTACACACACACGCATGCACACGAACTGCACGCACGCAACACTCACACGTACACACGCAGCCACACATGCATGCTACACTCACACACACGCATGCACACGAACTGCATCCACGCAACACTCACACGTACACGGTACACACGCAATCACGCACGCATGCTACACTCACACGCACACATGCACACATGATAGGTGGGACCCACAAGAAACATGGTCAGTTTAACGTGTCAACACAGTGCCACGCAGACTATTTGGCCGGTCAACAGAGTGCAATCCGATGTTGAACGGTGAGCAAGTGACTGTATAATCACCGCAAAACGTATATAATGACCGTAATGAGCGTATTCTTAAGTCCGTTGACCGTATTATGCTTTTGGCTTGAAATACACTGACCTCCAGTGTATTTATCGCTTCTCTCGCTCTGTGGAGCCGAGTAGGCCAACGTGCCAGTGCCTTAATTGGCTAGTACTACCATCTACCGCACGGGAAAAATCCCGCCCCCTGCCTATTTGTATCGATAATCGGGTTTGTATCGATGGATCATGTGAAACAACAAAACTACAGTAGCACTACAGTACAAGTAACAGTTCACTGGGCCGCCGTGTCGTGTACTCCTCCACCCCAAGAGTGGAGCGCTTCCTTTCATAAATGTTCTAGTCCCTTTCGCCGACATGTGGGACATCAAGCAACTGGGTCCACGTGCCATACTAAATTAATAGTGCAGAGCAGCAGGGGTGAAGCACCTCGGTCATGGCGCCGGTGTATTAATGAGCAATGAGGCGTCAAATCACAAAGTTGCACCTTTCCCGCAGTTAAGTTGGAGGGACGAGGCGATGCTAAAAAAAGAAGTTGGAGGGACAAAGCAACCATCATTTCACTCGTTGATGAATCTGCTTCTCCCTCATCTTCTTCAAGTTAACCACATGTTGCTTCTGCCATTGTTCCGCCTCAGCTACTATTACAACCAGCCGAGTAACATAGGTAGACACTGTATCATGTTTTGTATTCCCGAGTGCATGTTGCTACCACTATGGCCATGTGGGACGCGAATTGGCTTGGTAAATAACTTACACGTGGGACATCATGTTAGCAAACCGCCTGGCCAACGTCCTCTAAAAGTAAGAAACCTCCCCCACCTTCCACGCGGCAAAATCACCTCCTTTTTACTAATATTTATATAATTTTTTAGATCAAAATTGCAATTTCAAGAAGGCCACTAACACTAATCGAGGCAAAATTGATTGGTTTGCCACGTAGTACTAGCAACCAAGGACATTAATATACCCTTGCATACATGCGGAAGTGAGAAGGTTGGTTTGCATGGCGCTGCATTAATCCAGCAATAAGGAGTGAGATGGTTAGCTCTTTGGGCGTTGGAGAAAAATACGCATTAATTGACACGTCAAACGAGGATTTGTATTGATCAATCCCGGGAAGGAAAACCCCTCCTTTCTTTTTCAACACAGGTAGTACGTGCTTGTATCATGTTTGGGTCTAGGCCTTGCATGGCCATACTTTGCCACACATTTTTGCCAAGCTTGCCTAAAGTTTTTCAAAATGAAAAGGAGGTACACTTGCGCACGGTTGTCGTGGTCGCACCGCACCCTCACATAGTCGCCCCCGCACGCCGCAAACCCAACCAAGGGAACACACCCTCACTAACACGTGCTACCGCATGTGATAAAACCAAACTCAACCGTCCAAACATAATTTTCGTTCATAGAGTATGTTCATCCAACCGCATGTTGAGGAAGATTCGTGCGGCCCGTGAGATGGTCTGTTGGGGAAGAAGAAGGGTTAGGAGATGTGGGGGCCAGCAACGTGGCGCAGCTCCCGCACTGCCTCTGGACACGGCGACCACTGTGAGCAACACGCTCATCGTCGCTGGACACACTCGACTTCAGGGTGCCGAGGGTGGCGCTACCGCTGTGGCACGACCAGCAGATCAACACCCGGCACATCGAGGATGCACAGGGCTTCCAAGTGCACGCACACCACGACACGTCCGTGGAGTGTTCTAGTGCGGCCAACAACTACATCCCCATGACCTTTTTTGGCGGGTCTTCTTTGCTTTTTCAATGACATGTGGGGATCGCATGTGAGAAAAGGGCATCTCCAACATTGCCACGACCGTAGCTGACTACCTTGGCACACCAAAAACCCTAGTCCCTCGCACCGTCGCGCGGTGCGTTCCCAGCCAGCGCCAGTTGCCCGCATTCATGCCGTCCGTCCATATGTCGTCTTTAAGAGGCTCAGTGCCCGAGGAACCAACTCCGTCGACTTAATGACGCACCCAGATGCTTGGCCTCACCGGAATGCGCTACTTAAAGCGGCAACGCCCAGCTAAAATCCACACCTTAGCGCATTGTCCTTCTACCTGGCACCACATCCGCCATCAACGCGAGCGCGAACGCTCTGCGGGAGAGCTTGTCTTCGAGGATGAAGCTAGAGGTCGCCGCTCGCAACACAATAGCAGCGTAGCCGGAAGCGGACACGACAGCACAAGTGGTGGCCACGCTGGCGGCCGACGACAGGAGCACTGTCTGCCACATGTCCTACTTGCCGCCGTCCAACGTTCGGTGGCGCATGTGGTAGGTGAAGCAACAGACCGTCCACGTCCATAATCATCGAGCTCATGTCCACCGACACCGCCGAGGTCGGGGAATCCTCCGAGGATGAGTAGGGCATGTGAGGCGGCAGGGCATGGTGTGCCAACTGGCCAGTCCGTCTTCCGTGTTCTACTATTCCTCGCCGGAGACCGCACCTTCACTTCACGGGTCTTGAACCCTTCCCCTGTACATGGAGATCGTAGATGGAGGACGTTGGTCGCCGCCGTAAAATTGGTTTAGGGTCGGGTTTCTTTTATTTTTCTGTCCTGTAAAAGTTCAAATGTAATGAAAATCTGCCGTGTTTGCATGAATCTCGTTCAGTGTATATGAACTTTCACAATAATAGTAAAATATATTGGCCGTGTTTGGATACTCTAACTCGGTTAGAGGTTAGAGTTAGATTCTAACCCTGTACTAACCCTAAATTAACTCTAACCAAAGATGTGTTTGGATGGCAGGGTTAGATTGACAATAAATGCTCTTTCTCAATCATTTGGCAGGGTAAGATGTATTGTAGGAGTATGAACATATATGGAATGATGATTCGTTTTCGAGTGTATAAACTTAGAAGGTTTGACCCGAGACAAAGCTAACAAGCGAAGTAAATAAACACATAAGGTCTACATACACAATTTATCTTAGGCACTCCAATAGTACGTCCACTACACATTCACGCATTTCACATCTTTCTACATCTACGGGAACCTACGAAAGGGTTACGTATATTGCCTCTCTCCCCCCTGATTTTCATGGTGGTGGGCCCCTCCCTCCCCCAATCACCAATCAACAGCTCACACGTTTCATATTACGTTAATTACGTAACTGGGATTACTTAGGTGTAGCATTACTCATCCTAAAAAACCAATTAAGCCAACCTCCCAGCATATCGCGCGGCTAAAGACCCGGCCGCGCCGTTTTAGTCGGGGATACCGGATTACTAGTAGTAGTATCGATGGATCGCATGAAGCGCCAAGTGTTTGTTTCGAGGGGGCGAAGCACCAAGTTTCTCTACTTCTCTTATGAAAACAGAGTTAGTGATGATGGTGTGCCTGCCATCCTGCAATATAGGCCATTAGATCAATATCTGACAGATAGGAAGGAAACCATGAAAATTTTGCAAAAAGATACCAACACTCCTCTCTGCATTTGCAGATAAGGCCCTTCTCTCGTTCATCCTTATCTCCCACAGGATATATAAACTACTCATTATGCATGCATCTTGATGTTCCGTGGAATGCACCTGCATCTTGCTAGTAAAAGGAAAAAAGGCGTTACACTCACAACACGCCTGTCGTGGTCGCATTGCACCCCTCACACGGTCGGTCCTGCACATGGCTCACACAAACGGAACGCGCTTCGGCTTGCCTCTTCACTGACACATGGGACTGCACTTGGAGAAACCGACCATGCGCCAAACTCCCTGGCCCACCGCGCGACCCCCCCCCCAAAAAAAAATTCCCCCAAATCCCAAATTCAACCGCCCTTTGGCCAACTAGCCAATAATATTCCCGAAACCCACCTCCCCCCGGCCCCTCCACTCCATTCGCTCGGCCAAAGCCGGCCTCCCCGCTGCACCAATACGTCGGCGCCGCGGTTCGTCGAGGGGACTGATGTCTACACACGCTTCTACTCTTGTAGACTATGTTGGGCCTCCAAGCGCAGAGGTTTGTAGGACAGCAGCAATTTCCCTCAAGTGGATGACCTAAGGTTTATCGAACTCAGGGAAGTAGAGGTTGAAGATGGTCTCTCTCAAGCAACCCTGCAACTAAGATACAAGAAGTCTCTTGTGTCCCCAACACACCTAATACACTTGTTAGATGTATAGGTGCACTAGTTCGGCGAAGAGATGTTAAATGGCAAGTGATATGGATGGCAAAACAAAGTAATATAAATCTGTAATAAAAAGTGCAGCAAGCAAACAAGTGGTAAACGTGAGCACAAATGGTATTGCAATGGTGAAAACAAGGCCTGGGGTTCATACTTTCATTAGTGGCAACTCCCAACAACATTAACATAATCTAATCACATGATATTTCCCATAAAACATGCAATGGAGACGCACCCGGAGGTCATTCCTTCGTGGTCAAGAGAGGACGAGAATTATGTAGGGCTACACAAGCACACCTCAAAGTTTGTAGTTCTCAATCTAAGGATTTCCCAATGTCACCGCGGCCATCCAAAGAGAATCCCACAATCACCACAACATATCTAAAGGATAGTCAAAGACAAGCACCAAGAGACTCTCAATCTTCAATCAACACACAAGAGAGGAAATCACTCATGAAAATATTTTTCTAATCCATGTCCAATAGACCGCTGTCACCTTGGTCTCGGGGATTATACTAGATAAAGACAAGTGAGTACATCAATCCAATACATAGAGGAAGGGGAAATATCAGGGGATCACCCTAGATTAACATAGCCTATGATCACAACGAAGATCACATCATGGGAGAGAGAATTGACCACATAGCTACTGGTAGAAACCTCAGCCCCGAGGAGGAACTACTCCCGCATCATGGAGGGAGGAAGCAACGTCGATGGAGATGAATCCAGGGGCACTTCCCCGTCCCGGCAGGGTACCGACACAAGAATTCTGGTTCCCCGAAGCTTGATGGCGATGGCGGCGGAGATCGGAATTGCGTCTGGAGAAAAGGGGTCTGGAATCAGGGTTTCTGCGACGGGTGTTAAATATATGCCAAAGGAGGGCATCAGCGGAGGCCTGGGGGGCCCAGGCGCCCCCTCGGCGCGGCCAGGAGGGGGGCCGCGTGGGCAGGCCGCCTGGAGCCCCTGTGGCCCCACCTCTGTCCCTACTTTGGCCGCATGGAAGCTTCCGGAACACTGATTTTTTATATATTTTTCCCGGAATTTTTCTGGCAATTTACGTAATGGGAAAACCTGAAATACAAAAACAGCAGAAAATAGAAACTGGCACTGGGGTGCACTGAGTTAATAGGTTAGTCCAAATATGATCAAAAGTGTATGGAAGTGTATAAATATCATAGCAATATCACACAAAAGAGGCATGGAGCAAGCAGAAATTATAGATACGTTTTGGACGTATCAGGGACGCACGACGATCCTCTCGCTCCCATAGTACGCTCTCGTAGACTACCGTCCTCTAGCCGCGCCGCCACCGCTGGAGACGTTCTTGTGGAGACGCACGGCGGTCAGCTTCTCCCACGTACGCGTATTCGAGACTAAGGCCCCATGCATGTCGGAGTAGCATTGAATGTTTGCTGATAGACGCTGTTAATCTCACTGTTTGCCGAAGTAGTTTACAGTCAATATGCTTTACTTAAGAAGTTTCCTTGCCCTGTTCTGCACTCAATCTGCCTAGCTGAGATGGCATGCCACGCCCGATTAGTTGCTAAAATATACTACCATATATTTATTGTGACGTAGATTGTCATGGTCTAGTAGCCAATCTGTTAGGTGAAATAGATAGAGGCAAAGGTGTCTCGTCTTTCGATGAGATGGAGGCTATCGTTTTGGAGGAAGTCGACTATGACGATCCAACTACGAACGTGCGAGGACGTCGCGCCTTAGCAATCGCTAAACCAACTCCGAGAGGTTATTGACCACGCCGGAGCCCGATCAACATGACCATGAAGGTTTGTTTCCTGTAGGCAAATGAAGAACAAGCAAGAAACTGAGATTGCAATATGGATATTGTGAATTCAAGAGGAAAGCTTTATTGATCAAGTGGGGTTCTGTGATGTCTTTGTCTGGTCGTTGAACACAAACGAAGTACGCGAAGTTGCAGCTATGGCGAACTTTAATCTAAACAAAACCCAAAGTCTAAACGACGCCCTAAGGGCTGTATATATGGAGGAAGAGGGGGGAAATTTCATGGCCCTTGGAGGAGGGATCCGAAACCAACCCTAACTCTTGTTTCCCCACACATACGGACTCTAAAAACAGCCTATACTCAAGTATTTCGAAATTACATGGGCCTGGCCCAATAATAAGGCGATGCGGCACCTATAATAGCCTTTTGATGAAATTTATGAAGTGGCATCTTGTATATTTCGTCCTAGGCTTCACGCACTCATTATGGTGGCTTCAAAGTCCTGAAATCATCACTTGTAACTCCGTTCTTGTTCCCCTTGCGCATGCCATCATCTCCATGATTGATCTTGCTCCAATGTTCATCCTTCTTGTCCAAGCTAGGCCCTTCATTTGTAAGCAAGACAAATGTATCCAATTTAGGCAGCATCATATTCTCATGAACATTAGAATCATTACCAAGAAACGAAAGTACCTGGTAATTTAATTGGCGTGCGCAAGCTCTAGTAATTGGTTCTGTGCATGTATCAGTTGGGGCTGTGGGTGTAATCTTATTAGTGATGTCCTCATCATCCTCCCCTTCTTGAATTGAAGTCGCCCTCGATGGAAGCTCGTCTTCCTCACCTAAGTAAGGCTTCAAATCTGTAATGTTAAATGTGGGACTAACCCCAAAATCAGCAGGCAGCTCAAGTTTATATGCATTATCATTTATTTTCTCTAAGAGCTTAAAAGGACCATCAACACATGGCATTAGCTTTGACTTGCGCAAATTAGGAAACCTATCCTTACGCAAATGTAACCAAACAAGATCTCCAGGTGCAAAGACAACACGTTTTCTACCCTTATCTCCAACAATTTTATATTTAGCATTCATGCGCTCAATATTTTCCTTAGTTAACTCATGCATTTTTAAGATCAATTTAGCACATTGTTAGCATCAAAATTAACCTTCTCCGAAGATGGAAGAGGCAACAAATAAATAGGTGCACGAGGTAGGAAACCATAGACAATTTCAAAAGGGCACATCTTAGTAGTAGAATGCAACGAACGATTATAAGCAAATTCAATATGACGCAAGCATTCTTCCCACATTTTCTTGTTATTCTTCAAAACAGCCCTAAGCATAGTAGACAAAGTTCTATTGACTACTTCAGTTTGTACATCAGTTCGGGGATGACAAGTAGTACTAAAAAGCAGTTTAGTCCCCAACTTAGCCCATAAACATCTCCAAAAGTGGCTAAGAAATTTAGTATCATGATATGAAACAATAGTATTTGGCACACCATGCAAGCGAATAATTTCATGAAAGAACAAATCAGCAACATTAGTGGCATCATCGCTTTTATGACATGGTATAAAGTGTGCCATTTTTGAGAACCTATCCACGACAACAAATATGCTATCCCTCCCCTTCTTTGTTCGAGGTAAACCAAAAACAATGTCCATAGATATATCTTCCCAAGGAATACTAGGGACATGCAAAGGCATATATAAACCATGAGGATTGAGTCGTGACTTAGCTTTTTGACATGTAGTGCAGCGAGCAACAAAACGCTCAACATCACGTCTCATCTTTGGACAAAAGAAATGTGTAGCAAGTACGTCCTCCGTCTTCTTCACGCCAAAATGTCCCATTAATCCTCCTCCACGCGCCTCCTGCAACAACAAAAGACGAACAAAGCTAGCTGGAATGCATAGCTTGTTAGCACGAAACACAAATCCATCATTAACGACGAACTTGTTCCATGTTCTCCCTTCTTTACAATTCTGCAATACATCTTTAAATTCAGCATCATACATATATTGATCTTTGATGGTCTCCAAACCAAATATTTTGAAGTCAAGTTGTGAAAGCATAGTATAAGGACGAGAGAGTCAAACGTGGTAGGCAGGTGGTGATCGGCAACCGTGGTAGTCAAGTTGTGAAACCAGTTCTTACCGAGCAGCAGGTGGTGATCGGCAACCGTGGTAGTCAAAACTCTCAAAGCTTGGTTAAATCGATTACCAGGGAGAATCAAACGCACGACGTAGATGCATGTGGAGCTGAGAAGGCTTATAATATGGTAGCAAAAAGGGTCAGCAATAATCAATTCAGAGATGCAAAGTTGAATAAACGCTCAACGACGGTACTGTGCCGGTCCTAGGCTAGACCGTACTAGAGACGCGAGCCTAGAACACTAACAAAATCACGGCGCTGAACGTAATCAAGGGGCAAGCGCACTCTGATTTTTTTTGCCTCTTTTTTTTGCGCTCTAGCCTAAAAATAGGATAGGAAAAAAATATTTTCACCTGTCGATTTTTTTTTCCGAGACCTCAAGCAAGGAAACATTAAACCGAAACTAGATGGATCTCGAAAACCAATCTAAAACCAAAAGAACTCGGATTGGTGGTGGATATATGGTGGTGGTATATGGCGGCGCTGGTGGTATATGGATACGAATTGGTGGTGGTATATGGATACGGATCGGTGTTGGTATTTGGCAGTGGCGATGAAGATGTTGCGGCGACGGCGTGACAACTTATGACCAGAACTCGAAACTCTAAAAGACTAGAAGCTAAGACCAACAACTTGACACGACGATGCGACCGCCAATTCAACAAAGCAAAATACTAAAAGGACTATGCGAAGGCTCAAACTGGTTCGGATATGATGAACTAACCCTAATTTTTTTGGCTTTTTCATGGACTGTAGGTATGAAGAACAGACTTGATCTAATCTACAAAAACTGTAAAATCTCACCGAGCAACCTGGAAATCTGACACCACTTGATAGAGGCAAAGGTGTCTCGTCTTTCGATGAGATGAAGGCCATCGTTTTGGAGGAAGTCGACTTTGACGATCCGACTACGAACGTGCGAGGACGTCGCGCCTTAGCAATCGCTAAACCAACTCCGAGAGGTTATTGACCACGCCGGAGCACGAACAACCTGCCCATGAAGGTCTGTTTCTTGTAGGCAAACGAAGAACAAGCAAGAAACTAAGATTGCAATCTAGATATTGCGAATTCAAGAGGAAAGCTTTATTGATCAAGTGGGGTTCTGTGACGTCTTTGTCTGGTCGTTGAACACAAATGAGGTACGCAAAGTTGCAGCTATGGCGAACTTTAATCTAAACAAAACCCAAAGTCCAAACGACGCCCTAAGGGCTGTATATATGGAGGAAGAGGGGGGAAATTTCGTGGCCCTTGGAGGAGGGATCTGAAACCAACCCTAACTCTTGTTTCCCCACACATACGGACTCTAAAAAAACCTATACTCAAGTATTTAGAAATTACATGGGCCTGGCCCAATAATAAGGTGATGCAGCACCTATAATAGCCCCTGGACGAAATTTATGAAGTGGCATCTTGTATATTTCGTCCCAGGCTTCACACACTCATTATGGTGGCTTCAAAGTCCTGAAATAATCACTTGTAACTCCATTCTTGTTCCCCTTGCTCATGCTATCATCTCCATGCTTGATCTTGCTCCAATGTTCATCCTTCTTGTCCAAGCTAGGCCCTTCATTTGTAAGCAAGACAAATGTATCCAATTTAGGCAGCATCATATTCTCATGAACATTAGAATCATTACCAAGAAACAAAAGTACCTGGTAATTTAATTGGCGTGCACGAGCTCTAGTAATTGGTCATGTGTATGTATCAGTTGGGGCTGTGGGTGTAACCTTGTTAGTGATGTCCTCATCAGAAATAGCTCTACACTGTTTTATACTCGATCTTTGTTGCTGAGATGGCCTTCGATGGATGTGTGCTCAGCCTCATTGACTACTAAAATAGCGTATCATAATTTAGCACTCAGATCTGTTTGCTGAATTAGCTATACATATATTCCGTTACTTAGATCTGCTTGTCCAAATATCTTGCCATAGCTTTAGACATCGACCTAAGTATTTTTTCTGGACTTCATAAAAAACATATATGTTTTTCCTGTAATATCTAGTAGAAGAACTAATTTGTGTGTCTAACAGATGGACATGAGTTGGATAACTTCTGCTCGAAGATTCTCTGCTGCATATGTCGAGGGGGTTGAAAACTTCATGAACTTTATCAGAGCTGAGTACGGTGATCCGAAATCGGATGTGCTCTGCCCATGTAGCAGTTGTATGAATTCAGTTACAAGACCCCAGTCAACTGTGGAAAATCATCTACACTTGTATGGTATGTCGGTCACATATACTAGGTGGGTTCATCATGGTGAAGCTGTGAACATCAATGTTACTGACTATGTGGAAGCAGCAGATCACCATCTAGATCTGCCTAATGCTCAGGTGGAAGAGCGGGAGGAGGTGGTGGTGGCGGAGCCAGTGAGTTTGACCAACATTGAAACAATGAGCATTTCGTGAACTTTCACCTGCACAAGAAAAATGGTGGGCCTGCATGTTGGAACAATGCAACGTGGCTATCACCCAAGGAAATAAGCTGTCAGTATTCTCAGCTATGGTCACCTTTCTTCAGGTGAAGACATCTGAGCGGATGACCAACAAATCATTCGATAAGATGTTGGATGCTTTCCGTGAATCTTTCTCAGCTGCGTCTAAGATGCCACACACCTACAGTAAAATGAAGAATTTCTTTTGTGCAGTTGGAATTGTATATGTTATGATCCTTGTTTGTAAGAATAATTGTGTTCTGTTCTGGAAGGATTATGCCAACTTAAGTGAATGCCCAAAATGCAAATCATCAAGATGGAAAGATGGCGATGCTATGAACAGGATTCCTCATAGTGTTCTGAGACATTTTCCAATTATACCAAGATTGCAGAGGTATTTTCATGATGCTGAAACAAGAGAGGATGTATTGTGGCATTCTAGGAACCAGGAGTACATAGATCAGAATGTAATGAGCCATCCATCTCGTGGTAGTGAGTGGAAAAGCTTCAATCAGAAACACGAAGAGTTTGCTGCTGACCCGAGAAACATGAGACTTGGCTTAGCTATAGATGGATTTTTAACCCATTTGGCCACTAGAGCGCCACATATAGCATGTGGCCAGTGCTTCTTATCCCTTACAACATGCCACCAAATGTCTGGACCAAAGAATCAAGCTACATGATGGCCTTGCTCATCCTAGGTCCAAAAAGTCCTCGAAAGGATTTTTATTTATTCGTGGAGCCTCTTGTGGAGGAACTTCAACAACTATGGAGGTGTGTTCTCTCTCGAGACCTATATAGCAGCCCACCAGCTAATTTCTTTCCGCGTGATGTTATAATTTGGTGCATCCATGATTATCTGGCTCTGGGCACTATGTCAGGGCAAACGACACATGGTTACAATGCATGTGTTCGCTGTGACAGGAATCCACTGTTACATTGGACACCACCGTTTCCTTGCCAAGCCGTGTCCTACAAAATAATAAAGATATGTGTTCAATGCAAAACATGAAAACCGTGATGCTCCAAAGAAGCTCACTGCCGATGAGTTGCAAGTGGAATTAGAGAAGGTCAGACATATTACACCAGGAAACCATCCTGATAATGGTAGCGGGAAAAGGAATCGTGGCAGGGCAGAACAGAGATTATTGTTTACCCGCAGGTCCACTTTGTAGGACTTGGAGTATTGGAAAGATTTGGATCTGCGGCATAATCTTGATGTGATGCACATCGAGAAAAAAATATGTGATAGCATTATCGACACACCTCTTAATATTGAAGGCAAGACGAAAGATACCTTAAAATCTAGGATTGATTTGACACACCTGGGTATCAGAAGGGATTTGCAGGTGGAAGATGAAGGTAAACCATGGGATATGGCACCAACTATGTACATCTTGGACAAGGTAAAAAGAAAAGAATTATGCGAGGTCCTGTCACGTGTGAGATTCCCGCATGGATTTGCTTCCAACCTTGAAAGGAGAGTCAGTGCAGATGGAAACAAGGTACAAGGGCTGAAAACTCATGAATGCCACGTCCTACTTCAAAGGGTTTTACATGTTATCCTTAGAGGATTTGGTTGCCCTGACTTATACAGAGCAGTTGCAGAGTTGGGACAATTCTTCAGGGAACTCTGGAATAGAAATATCAGGATAGATGCTTTGGAGCGTCTTAGAGACAAGATACCAACTATCATATGCAACCTTGAGAAGATATATCCTCCAGCCTTCTTTGATGTGATGGTGCATTTGGCTGTTCATCTACCTGATGAGGCACTTCTTAGAGGTCCAATACAGTATGGCGGGATGTACCCTATTGAAAGGCGGCTAGGCACTTTCAAGGGCTATGTTAGGAACATAGCTAGACCCGAGGGTTCCATTGCAGAGGCCTACATTGCTACAGAAGCATTGACATTCTGCTCAAAATACATTGAAACCACTGATTAGCTTAGCAAAGAGGTGGGTGAAGACCGTCCCGAGCTCAGTGTTTTCGATTATTCTGTTCAACTTACAGGGAAGAGTCGACAAGGCAACAAACCTAAAGATTTGGACAAAATGGTTTGGTATGTGTTGAATAACTGTCCTGAGATTCTACCTTATATCGAGTAAGTGCTAAGTACTGCAACTTATACATCATAATCTACTAAATTTGTAGCACATTCTTAAATATTTAGATGTTTGACGCAATCACTATGTTGTGCAGCATCTACAAAAAGGAGTTATTATCGCAAAATCCAAGAAACATTGACAAACTGGTTATGGCAAGATTTGCGAAATGGTTCAAGATCCATGTAAGCTTTTGAATTGCACTGTCAGTTTGTTTAATATATTGAATACATAAGATGATCAGGTTGTCTATTTTCTAACCATAGGTTAAAAAGATGCGGTAAGATGGCCATGTAGTTAATGATTCCCTTTACACACTAGCAATGGGTCCTGATACTTGGGTAAGACATTATGAATCTTGCATTGTTGGAGATGTGCGCTACAACACCCTTGCACGCGACGAAGGCAGGAAGACACAAAACAGTGCCATCATGAGCACGGATACGTATGGCGAAAAGACAACTGAAATGTATGCGAACATAACAGAAATTATTTAGTTGCAGTATGTCTCCAGTTTCGAGGTTCATCGGTGTGTGGTTCTGTTATGATGTCGTTGGTGTAACCAGTTTTCCAGGATCGCAAAACCCACAGCTGATGATTATTTCAAATCCATTAATGTCAAGGCGGCGTACAATATCGAAGAGCCTTTTATTTTGGCAAATCAAGCAACACCTATATTTTTCTTGGAAGACACATTTGCACGTAACGATGACTGGAGAGTAGTGCAAAGGTTTGAGCAGAGGAATTCGTTTAATGAAGTTGCACAACAAGATGATGCTTACACTGCTCCTGATGTAGAAGATTCCATAGATGTTCCTCATATCTTTGAGAACCATCACGTCAATGACACTGGTGAAAAGATTGCGTGTCAGGCTGTGGACATATGAGAATTGATCAATAAGAAGCCAACATTCAAGGACATTGAAGATGAAAAAGATGACACTGGGGGGAATTATGATTCAGACTGATACACATGGCGAAGTGTAGCGACCAGACCTCAAACAGTCTGATCTCTGTGCGTCAGTGTCATACCTGGATCAGTAATGCTCACACGCACAATACTTGAAGGATTTATAACAGAGTAGCAATCACACACTTATTACATTGATAGTTCCAACGATGAACTTATTACAATAAAAATGGCTGAAGGCCATCTAACACGATAACAACGGAAGGCTTGGAAGATAAGTGAGTCCATCAACTCCAACGGCATCATTGAGTATAGAACCACGACCTAAAAGGCACCCTACTCATTGTCTGAAAAGTCTGCAACATGAACGTTGCAGCCCGAAAATAGGTCAGCACATGGAATATGCTGGCAAAGTAACATAAGAGAGCAATAAAGTAAAGCTATACTATATGCAATATGGCTGGTGGAAAGCTCTATGGTTACAGTTTTCGCGTAAAGCCAATTTTTCCCTACTCCAAAGGAATAGATTTTAAATAACTATCATGGTAGTTGAAACATCGTTGAGAAGATAGACATCCTCTCAACCCCAATTAAAAATCATCCTTAAACCCAACAATATTAAATTAGAGTAACATGATGAGATTCACATGATAATCCAAGTACTAGATACTCAAGACGTCCGTAACCGGGGACACGGCTAATCATGATCAGTTTGTACACTCTGCAGAGGTTTGTGTACTTTTCCCCACATGACTCGATCGCCTCCGTTTGGTTTCTCGCACTGCATGGTGTTTGAGAAACGGATGACCGAGACACGGTTTTTCCGAAGAGGTCCCCTTAACCAGATAGATAGGACGGTACACCTACAAACCCTCTACATCTGCTAGCCCATCATGGAAAGGTTTCCCACAACTTACTCAACTATGCCAGAGCCCATATTGGCATGTGGCTGCACACGGAAGTTTCTAGTATGAAAAATCTCATGATCCCTTTGAGCCTGGGTGGCGGTCCAAAATAAAAACAGGCAATCGCTGGAATACCCAGGTGCCTCAGTCCACCCAGATCTGTGTTAATGTTGCGACCTTAGGTTGAACCATTAATTTAACAAACTCACATCTGTCATGGATACACTCACCCAATCCACGTCTACGAGCATAGCATGTCCTAATAGCAAATGTAGAAGTAACTCCCAAAGGTTTGAATGTAATGCAGGTAATAGGTACTACCTCAATCTACTTCCCAGTCCCACAAGTTAATTGATCCTACTCATGCAATGTGTGAGGGTTTGACTAATGCAATGAAAACTGGTTAATTGGAAAGTATAATCAAAGTGATACTTGCCTTGCTGATGATCCGCAAAACCTAGAGATTCAAAGTAGCAAGCGGCGCACTCCGGGTACTCTATCGCAAACAAACAAACATACAATAAGTACTTATCTAATGCACGGGTAAAACTCAAATAAGAGATCTAACCAGAAAGTTCAACTTCAGAACTCCGGTTTGCAAAAAGAATCAACTCGAAAGAAGCAACGAAACTCAAACTACGAAAGAAACGAGCTCCGGTTTGCTAATTGGCCTAAAGTAAAATTTTACAGTAGCCAAAACCTTGTTCAAGTTGGTTAAACGTAAAGAGGGCATCGAGACGAAGATCTAGGAATTTGAATCACCTGATTCCGACTCTCGAGCGAAAATAAAAACGAAAAACTAGATCAGGGCAGAAATCGCGATCGGAATAATCGCGGATAAATACCCCAAAAAAGAAAATGGACGAACAGGCTAACGAACGAACGTTCGCTGTCTGCGGCTAACGGACGAAAACCATTCGTTAAAACGAACGTATGGACGAACGTCCGCTAATTAACTAAACCGACGAAAACCGAACCGATCTAACTAAAAAAACGAATCTACTGTCTACGAAAAGAAAACCGATCGGTTCTTTAAAAAAAACCGATAACTACCTCAACGGCAAACTCCGGCGAGATTCCTGGCGGTCCGGCGGCGGCGCAGCTGCGCGGCGAGGCGGCGGGGCGGGCGGCGGCTGGCTAGGCGGCGGGGCGGCTAGCGGCAGGCGGCTGTGCAAGGGCGGCGGCGCGGCGAGGCGGGCGGCGGCGCGGGCGAGTGGCGGCGCGGGGGTGGCGGCGGCGCTAGGGCAGGGAGGCGGGGCGGCTGGGCTGGGGGCTGACGGGCCGGGGGCGGCAGCTTATAAAGCCTAGAGTCCCGGGCCTCTACGGCTCCAAGTCGGTTTACGTTTTTTTATAGAGTCCTGGCGCAGAAAAACTAACGAAAGAAATACTAAACGGACTCCAAAAATCCCAAAATAAATTTTCACCATCCTCTAATAATATTTAGGACAAAGTGAACATTTTCCCCGGACCTAAATGCAATTTTGAAAAACGCGCATTTTTCCTATGCAAATAAAATCCCAAATAAATCCAGAAAAATACCAAAAGTGATTTTAACATTTTTCCTCCAATATTTCTGTTATTTTGGAGAAGTCATATTATCTCCGCTCATATTTTGTATTTAGAAATATTTTTAGGAGAGAAAAATAATTAGAATCACACTGTCCTTGTACCGGTATTCGAGCGAACTCAAATACGAAAACGGTAAAATTCCCAACTCTCTCCGTAGGTCCTTGAGTTGCTTAGAATTTCGAGGAACGCCACAAACAAAAATGCAAAAAGCATGAAATGCAATATGATCTATGTATAACATTCCAAATTAAAAATTTGGGATGTTACAAACCTACCCCCCTTAGAATGAATCTCGCCCTCTAGATTCGACTTGGCTAGAGAACAGGTGTGGGTGGTCCTTGCGTAGATCATCTTCTCGTTCCCAGGTGGCTTCTTCCTCAGTGTGGTGACTCCACTGAACTTTGCAAAACTTGATAACCTTACTGCAGGTGACTCTGCTTGAAAATTCGAGAATCTTAACAAGCTTCTCCTCGTAAGTCAGATCACTGTCCAACTGAATTGCTTCCAGGGGTATTGTGTCTCTAAGCGGTATATCGGCCATTTCCGCATGGCACATCTTAAGCTGTGAAACGTGAAACACGTCGTGCACTCCTGACAATCCTTCGGGCAATTCCAACTTATAGGCAACATCTCCCATGCGTTCCAAAACACGGTAAGGTCCCACAAATCATGGGGCTAGCTTCCCTTTAACTCTGAAACATTTAACTCCTCGTAGAGGCGATACTCTCAAGTATGCTCTGTCTCCGATCTCATAGGCTATCTCCTTGCGCTTCGAGTCTGCATAACTCTTCTGCCTGGATTGGGCTACCTTCAATCTATCGTGAATCAACTTCACCTTCTCCTCAGACTCTTTGATTAAGTCTGGTCCAAACAACTGTCGGTCTCCAACTTCATCCCACATTAACGGTGTTCGGCATCTCCTTCCATACAATGCCTCGAACGATGCCATCTTCAAACTGGCCTGGTAACTGTTGTTATATGAGAACTCCGCGTAGGGAAAATTGTCATCCCAACTAGATCCTTAATCTAATGCACAGGCTCTCAGCATATCTTCCAAAATCTAATTGACTCTCTTAGTCTGTCCATCTGTCTGCGGGTGAAAAGCTGTGCTAAACTCTAGTCTGGTACCCAAAGTTTCATGTAACTGATTCCAGAACTTTGAGGTAAACTGGGTTCCTCTATCTGATACGATGCTCCTCGGAACTCCATGCAGACATACAATTCGGGTCATGTATATCTTTGCCAACTTTGCACTGGTATATGTGGTTTTCACAGGGATAAAGTGGGCTAGCTTTGTCAATCGGTCCACTACTACCCAGATTGAATCATATCCTGCTTTGGTCCTGGGCAATCCGGTGATAAAATCCATGCCAAGCTTCTCCCACTTCCATTCGGGTATCGGCATAGGTTGTAACAATCCTCCTGTCTTCTGATGTTCTGCCTTTACTCTCTGACATACATCACAAACTGCTACATACTCCGCGATATCTTTCTTCATACCGGTCCAGCAGAAAATGTCCTTCAAACCCAAATACATCTTAGTATTTCCTGGGTGAATCGAGTATGGTGAATCATGGGCCTCCTGTAGAATCAACTTCCTTATCTCCTGGTCATTAGGCACATAAATGCGGTCCTCAAACCATAAGGTGTCGTGTTTATCCTCACGAAAACCTTTAGCTCTTCCTTCGCTCATCCTCTCCTTTATAGAGACAACCTCCTCGTCATTTTTCTGAGCTTCTCTGATTTTATCCATCAAGGTAGACTGGATCTCTAGTGTTGCTACATAGCCTCTCGGAACTATCTCCAAACGTAGTTCTCGTAAGTCCTCGGCTATTTCCTTTGGAAAATCCTCTGTCATTAGGGTGTTGACATGGCTCTTACGGCTTAGCGCATCGGCTACTACGTTAGCCTTTCCTGGATGATAATGCAATCCCATGTCGTAATCCTTAATGAGTTCCAGCCATCTCCTTTGCCTGAGATTCAGCTCCTTCTGAGTGAGTATATACTTCAAACTCTTGTGATCCGTATATACTTCACAATGGTTTCCAATAAGAAAATGTCTCCATGTCTTCAATGCATGCACTACGGCTGCTAACTCCAAATCGTGGGTGGCATAGTTCAGCTCATGAGGTTTTAGCTGTCGTGAAGCATACGAAACAACTCTTCCTTCCTGCATAACAACTGCTCCAAGTCCTCGACGTGAAGAGTCGCAGTACACCTCATAATCCTTATGTTGATCTGGCAGAATCAACACAGGGGATGAGACCAACCTTTTCTTTAATTCCTGGAAACTGGCCTCACATTCTTCTGTCCAACTGAACTTGGTGTCCTTTTTTAACAACTCCGTCATTGGCTTTGCAATCCTCGAGAAATTCTCAATAAATCTCCGGTAGTATCCTGCAAGTCCAAGAAAACTCCGGATCTCTCCAACTGTTGTTGGTGCTTCCCAATGGGTCACAGTGTCCACCTTAGCGGGATCTACTGCTATTCCTTCTCCAGATATAACGTGTCCGAGAAATCCGACTTCCTTCAACCAAAACTCGCATTTGCTAAACTTGGCATATAACAGATGTTCTCTGAGATTCTCCAATACCAAACGCAAATGCTCTGCATGCTCCTCTTCATCCTTCGAGAAGATCAATATATCATCTATGAACACTACGACGAACTTATCCAAATACTCCATAAACACTTTGTTCATCAGGTTCATAAAGTATGCTGGTGCGTTAGTCAGACCAAAAGACATAACGGTATACTCGTACAACCCGTACCTAGTGGTAAAGTCCGTCTTAGGTATATCCTGCTCTCGGATCTTCAATTGGTGGTACCCTGATCGCAGATCGATCTTGGAAAATATCTTAGCTCCTTGCAATCTATCGAACAGATAATTGATCATCGGCAATGGGTACTTGTTCTTGATCGTTACTTCGTTCAGCCCTCGGTAATCAACAACCATTCTTAACGATCCATCCTTCTTTTCCACTAAAAGTACTGGCGAACCCCAAGGCGAAGAACTTGGGCGTATGAATCCTTTATCCAGTAACTCCTTAATCTGTTTCTTTATCTCCTCCAAATCCTTTGCGGGCATCCTATATGGTCTCTTAGAAATTGGCCCGGTGCCTGGCAAAAGTTCAATCAAAAACTCTATATCTCTATCCGGTGGCATGCTAGGTAACTCCTCTGGAAACACATCCGGATAATCCTGCACTACTGGCACTTCCTCCTGAACAACTCCCGTGAGAGAATGTACTTGAGTCCTTATTGGCGAATGCCTAGATACATACTTAATCCTTTTTCCCTCCGGGGTGGTGAGCAAAATTGACTTACTGGCACAGTCAATGTTACCTCCATACTTCGATAGCCAATCCATACCTAATATCACATCCAATCCTTGTGACTCCAGGACTATTAGGTCAGAGGGGAAAGTATGGCGTCCTATGATCAATGGCGTGTGAAAACATCCTTGGTGTGCCATATAATCTGCTCCTGGTGAACTTACTAACATGGGGGTCTTAAGAACTCGGGTGGACATCCTATGTCTATTTACGAATCCCCTTGAAATATATGAATGCGATGCACCAGTATCGAAAAGAACTATTGCGGTAAATGTCCTAACCAAAACTTACCGACAACAGCATCTGGTTGCTCTTCTACCTCCTCCACAGTCACATGGTTCACTTGTCCTTTGTTGAACGGGTTGGGCTTCTTTGCGGCGCTTCCATTGCCGTTCCCATTCTTAGCTTCTGGGCATTCATTGGCATAATGTCCATTCTTCCCGCACTTGTAACAGCTGACATGACTGAAATCCTTCTTGGTGGGTGTGGACGGGGTAGAGCGGCTCTGGTTACCATTTGCTCCATTTCCATTTCCATTCTTGGGGCCATTGTAATTGTGCGAGCTACCTCCTCCATGGGTATGTTGGAACTGTCCTACCGTTTTAGGGGTAAAACGAGGCTTCTGTTGAGCTGCAGAGTTATACTTTCCTTGTCCATACTTCCTTTTGCGACTTTCAATCTGTTGGTGCTTCCTTTCAATCATTAGGGCGCGGTGAACTAGCTCCTGGTAGTTATTGAAAGTGGCCACCATCAACTGTACACTCATCTCATCATTCAGCCCTTCCATGAATCTCTCCTGCTTAGCGGCATCTGTGGCCACATCATCTGGGGCATAACGAGATAGGGTACTAAACTCATCCACGTACTAGGCCACAGTACGGTTACCTTGGCGCAAATTGCGAAACTCCTGCTTCTTCATACTCATAGCTCCAGTTGAGACATGGGCGGTATGAAAAGCTTGCTGGAACTGATCCCAAGTCACATTGGCTATGGGAAAAGTGGCTGTGTAATTCTCCCACCATGCTGCGGCTGGTCCAGACAACTGGTGTGCGGCAAAACGCACCTTCTCAGCATCTGAGCAGTTAGCAGTGGTCAAATCCCTTCCAATCTTGCGTAGCCAGTCATCAGCCACTATTGGTTCGATGCTGGTAGCAAACACGGGTGGTTGAAACCTTAAGAAACGTGTCAGGTTGTCCACGGGTGGTGGTGGTGGAGGATTGTTGTTGTTGTTGTTGTTCTGGTTGTTCTGAGTGTTCTGGACAAGAAGTTGCATCAGGGTGTTCTGCTGCTGGATCAACTGGGTGAGCTCTGGGGGAAACTCAAATCCGGGCTCACATCTTGGAGGCATCTGATGGGTGTAGAGGGAAGAGATTAGAATAGAAAAGAGGTCTAAGGGAAAATCACTACCCATATGTACATGAGGCAAACACACAATCATAACACACCAATCAATTTCAAGCAAGATCTTACAAATCTAACTAACGTTACAAAAGTGCTCTAAAACTAATATATGGAGGTAAACTACTAGTCACAGGGTGGTCATCTAAAAATATTGATCGGCGCAGGATTCCATGATATCTGCTCCAGCTTCATCTTCATAGTCTTCGTCCTTGCTATCATCAGGTTCCGAATTCGTGTCGTCAATAATGATGTAGTCTTCCAGTGGAATCTCCTTGGGTTCTTCTTCCTCGTCTTCTTCTCCCATGAGTATCCCTAACTTCCGTGTCAAGTCATCATTCTTCTCCACAAGTATTAGCATCTCCTCCTCGTATCCGTCGCGTGTAGACTTGAGTTCTTCCTCTAGCTCCAAATTCCTATTTAGGGCTTTCTTCAAATCTATCATCCCTGCACACATCTGGTGCTCCTGGCGACGAATGTGATGGTTCAACTCCTGGATGAAGGCTGCAATGGATCTATCCTTCCGGTTGCTGATCATATCCCAATTCTCATCTCCGCGTCCACAAATTTGGTAGATGGTGTCCTTTAGCTCCTACTTGTAGACTTCTCCAATCGTTCCCATAGAGATGTGGACTGCCATGCTCCTGCCTAGGCTCCACGTAGGCACATTAAAAGAAAATGATATGAGTGCAGTGACGGGCTCGAACGTCCTTCCTGGAACTTGGGCTTGAATCAACCAACGCTCCTCCTCAGGTAGAGTGGCATCGTAGGTTCCGGTGAAACTTGGTAGTCCAATGTTTAGATATCTGGTGACTTCCTTCAGGTGTCATCCAAATGGTGTACCATCATCCGGTTGCGTGAACTTGTTCTTTGCATCCACCATCCTAAAAGAGTAGAAAAGATGCGGAGTCGGAAAAGAGAAGAGTGAATAGTGCTCTAGGGTTTTAGCTTAGTGGTCGTGTCCTACAGTCAACGTGTGCTCTGATACCATCTTGTAGCGACCAGACCTCAAACAGTCTGATCTCTGTGCATCAGTGTCATCCCTGGATCAGTAATGCTGACACGCATAGTACTTGAAGGATTTATAACAGAGTAGCAATCACACACTTATTACATTGATAGTTCCAACGATGAACTTATTACAATAAAAATGGCTGAAGGCCATCTAACACGATAACAGCGGAGGGCTTAGAAGATAAGTGAGTCCATCAACTCCAACGGCATCACTGAGTATAGAACCACGACCTAAAAGGCACCTTACTCGTCGTCTGAAAAGTCTGCAACATGAACGTTGCAGCCCGAAGACGGGTCAGCACATGGAATATGCTGGCAAAGTAACACAAGAGAGCAATAAAGTAAAGCTATACTATATGCAATATGGCTGGTGGAAAGCTCTATGGTTACAGTTTTTGCGTAAAGCCAATTTTTCCCTACTTCAAAGGAATAGATTTTAATTAACTATCATGGTAGTTGAAACATCGTTGAGAAGATAGACATCCTCTCAACCCCAATTAAAAATCATCCTTAAACCCAACAATATTAAATTAGAGTAACATGATGAGATTCACATGATAATCCAAGTACTAGATACTCAAGACGTCCGTAACCGGGGACACGGCTAATCATGATCAGTTTGTACACTCTGCAGAGGTTTGTGCACTTTTCCCCACATGACTCGATCGCCTCCCTTTGGTTTCTCGCACTGCATGGTGTTTGAGAAACGGATGACCGAGACACAGTTTTTCCGAAGAGGTCCCCTTAACCAGATAGATAGGCCGGTACACCTACAAACCCTCTACATCTGCTAGCCCATCTTGGAAAGGTTTCCCACAACTTACTCAACTATGCCAGAGCCCATATTGGCATGTGGCTACACACGGAAGTTTCTAGTATGAAAAATCTCATGATCCCTTTGAGCCTGGATGACGGTTCAAAAGAAAAACAGGCAATCGCTGGAATACCCAGGTGCCTCAATCCACCCAGATGTGTGTTAATGTTGCGACCTTAAGTTGAACCATTAATTTAACAAACTCACATCTGTCATGGATACACTCACCCAATCCACGTCTACGAGCATAGTATGTTCTAACAGCAAACGTAGAAGTAACTCCCAAAGGTTTGAATGTAATGCAGGTAATAGGTACTACCTCAATCTACTTCCCTGTCCCACTGTTAATTGATCCTACTCATTCAGTGTGTGAGAGTTTGGCTAATGCAATGAAAACTGGGTAATTGGAAAGTATGATCAAAGTGTTACTTGCCTTGCTGATGATCCGCAAAACCTAGAGATTCAAAGTAGCAAGCGGCGCACTCGGGGTACTCTATCGGAAACAAACAAACACATAATAAGTACTTAACTAATGCACGACTAAAACTCAAATAAGAGATCTAACCAGAAAGTTCAACTTAAGAACTCCGGTTTGCAAAAAGAATCAACTCGAAAGAAGCAACGAAACTCAAACTGCGAAAGAAACGAGCTCCGGTTTGCTAATTGGCCTAAAGTCAAATTTTACAGTAGCCAAAACCTTGTTCAAGTTAGTTAAACGTAAAAAGGGCATCGAGACGAAGATCTGGGATTTCGAATCACCTGATTCCGACTCTCGAGCGAAAAGAAAAACGAAAAACTAGATCAGGGCAGAAATCGCGATCGGAATAATCGCAGATAAATACCCCGAAAAAGAAAACGGACGAACAGGCTAACGGACGAACATTCGCTGTCTGCGGCTAACGGACGAAAACCGTTCATTAAAACGAACATACGAACGAACGTCCGCTAATTAACTAAATCGACCAGAACCGAACCGATCTAACTAAAAAAACGAATCTACTGTCTACGAAAAGAAAACTGATCGGTTCTTTAAAAAAACCGATAACTACCTCAACGGCAAACTCCGGCGAGATTCCTGGCGGTCCAGCGGCTGCGCGGCGGGGCAGCGGCGCGCTGCGGGGCGGGCGGCGGCTGGCTAGGCGGCGGGGCGGCTAGCAGCGGGCGGCGGCGCGAGGGCGGCGGCGCGGCGAGGCGGGCGGCGGCGCGGGCGAGTGGCGGCACGGGGGCGACGCCGGCGCTAGGGCAGGGAGGCGGGGCGGCTGGGCTGGGGGCTGACGGGCCGGGGGCGGCGGCTTATAAAGCCCAGAGTCCCGGGCCTCTACGGCTCCAAGTCGGTTTACGTTTTTTTTATAGATTCCTGGCGCAGAAAAACTAACAAAAGAAATACTAAACAGACTCCAAAAATCCCGAAATAAATTTTCACCGTCCTCTAATAATATTTAGGACAAAGTGAACATTTTCCCGGACCTAAATGCAATTTTGAAAAATGCACATTTTTCCTCTGCAAATAAAATCGCAAATAAATCCAGAAAAATACCAAAAGTGATTTTAACATTTTTCCTCCAATATTTCTGTTATTTTGGAGAAGTCATATTATCTCCGCTTATATTTTGTATTTAGAAATATTTTTAGGAGATAAAAATAATTAGAATCACACTGTCCTCGTATCGGTATTCGAGCGAACTCAAATACGAAAACCGTAAAATTCCCAACTCTCTCCGTAGGTCCTTGAGTTGCTTAGAATTTCGAGGAACGCCACAAAAAAAATGCAAAAAGCATGAAATGCAATATGATCTATGTATAACATTCCAAATTAAAAATTTGGGATGTTACACGAAGATGTTGGTGCTACTACTGTGGATGATAATTAGATTGATTTTGTCGTATTTGCCCGTCAGAAGACATTTTTTATCTACTATGTGAAATTGTGTTTGCTATGACAACTGAAACCTAATGAAGTTGTTGTTTAGTATTTTGCTGTGAGAACATCACTTATTATGTATGTTGATTTGTGTGGTGATTGTATGGCGACTAAAACATGATGACATTGTTGTTTAGTTGTACTCATATTTGGCTGTGAAACTTGTATTTGATGACATAGTTTGCTGTTGGACTGTAGTTTGCTCGACGTCTTCGAATGGGAACAACGCTGAATCGACAGGGCCTTTGCTAATTTATTTATTTATTAGCAAAAGGGGCTCTTCTATTTATTTATTTATGAGCAAAAGGGGATACCCCCCGATTTCCGTTTATAGAAATCATTAGATGTTCTCAACACTACACCAGCCTGCTAAGCATGTTTCATTCATTACTAGTTTCAGCAAACCGCTCATGGCGTGCTACATACACTGCAAATAAAGAGACAATCATCGTGCAGAGCACATCGATTTTGCCATTATCTTCACAAGCTCTTTCATCTCCTCATTGCTGTCAAGGCCGTTCAGCAACTGTTGCTTGGCCATGATCAGAGGAACTGCATCTTTAACCTTCTGCTCTGCATCTTCCCCGTCTGTAATTGCTTCAGTTACTTGTCCAACACCCCAACCTGTTGGTATTGGGATTCCTCGGCTAACCAAATAATCAACATAGTTGCATTCCCCCACATCAGCAACTTCCCAGAAATACAAATCACACGAATCTTTTCTGCACGAATGAAATTGGAAGACCATCAACCAAACAATTAAGAAAATCAGCAACTGAAAGCAGCGGAGCAACACTTAAACATATTATTACCCATGATTCGGGAATTTGTAGAAGACTCGACCAGGTTTGAGGATTGTGGTTGAGACGCGACGGATGAATCTGTGTGATTCGCAGCAGTGGCACCACACCAACGGCAGCGGGTTGCGATGAGCAACCGGCTACGGTCGTGTGCCGGCGGGGGTGTGATGAGACCCACAGGCGATGGTATAGGTGGCGACTTAGCGCATGTCTGGTTGTTGCCTGCTGAAGAGCAGGTGGATGAGCCACCAGCGGACATGGTTGCTACGGCCAGAGCTTCTGATGCTAGGTAGAGTAAGTAGAGAAGAGGAGAAATGAACGTTGGATATGTCAGTTTCATTACTTGCAAAGTAGCATAGCACCATATATAATCATAGTCTAGGTTTGATTCGAACCAGCTACAGGAGCACATCTCTCTTTTTTCTAAAACTCAGCAACATCTCTTTACTGGTACACTAGCTTGTTCTATACGCCTTCTCAAGTCTTTGATTTCCTTTCTCTATTTTTTGCGAGGAAGGAGGGCGGAAAAAATTCAAGGTTCCTGGGACTCAAACCCAAGACCTCTCAGTTGAAGGGTATCAACTGGGTTGTGCGGGAGCTGTGGCCCGTCTAGCCCAGGCTTTTATTTCATATGTTTACCACATGACCGGCCCAGTTATTTTTCTCCTTTCTAAAAATGGCTAGCCCGGCAATTTTTTTTCAGAATAACCAACTTAGGTCTACTTGCCTTACTACGCCTTGCTGGTCCGGAAATCTTTCAAGACGAGGAGGAATGCATTCGGGCTTGCATAGAAAATGGGCTATAAGTAATAATAAATGGGCTGTAAAATGAAAAAATACAAGAAACAGGCAATTAGTTCCAAAATATTTTTTCTTTTGGATTTTGATTTTTGAATTTCATTGGTTTTGTGCGGGTAAATTTTAATTGGATTTAAATTAAGGTATGTTTAGTTTTAAAATTAATTTGAATCTGGCTAGAAATTTCGGGTTGTATGCTGTTTGGGACATATTTGGAGGCTGACTTGTGGGTCTACTAGGTTGACGCATACGGAAGGCTTTGTCAACTTATAGTCAACACACAATTCTATTAGCAGTGACCGTAGGATGTCCATCCAACGGCTGTGGTGCTTCTTCAACCTATGGTCGTCTTGCTCTAGCCACCCAAACCAATGTTGGTCGTGCCGCCTGCTCCTGCCTCCCATGGCCGGCTCTGCTGCCGCGTAGGCCTAACCGCCCAAACCTCTGGCTAGGCCATCCCTCTACTCACCCACAACCCCTGTTAATCTGCGGCGACGGCAGCCTCACACCGCTGCCGAACCAGTCAACCCTCGTACTCCTCTCTGTGTGGGCAAGCACTGCCGCATTTTCCACGGCCCTGCGTCGTCCCCTTCCTAGGCCTCGCCGTCGTCCACCGCCTTGGTTCTCACGCGCGGCGTGGTCAATGTGGTTAAGGAACGACTTCCATCGGAAGAGTACTGTACATGAAGAGGATGACAGCCTGGCCACGGCCGCAGCAAGGAAGTGCCTCCTTATTACACGCAAAATAATGATCCCTCCACCTGACAGTAGGGACCCACCGGACAGGCCACTGTATTTCACGAAAAAAAACATTCCCCCCTGATTGCTGGGACCCACCAGCTACATCTTTGCACGCAAGGAAGTGCGTCCATATTACGGAAAAAATGATTCTCCCGCCCTAACCACTAGGACCCACCATCTATATCTTCGCACGCAAGGAAGTGCCTGCTTACCTCCCTGACAGCTGGGACCCACCCGGTTGAACCGTACGTAGGGTTGTCTGTCTGGTCGCGAACATGTACGTACATACTGGTCGATCGGTCTGTCTGCAGGCTGCAGCGATGAACCGTGCCCGAGTAAGGAAGGCCACGTGTCTAGTAGAGGCGCGGACATAGCATGTCACACAGTCCCGTCAATATCGTGTACACGTACGTACAACCATGGTGCAAGATTGTAAATATGGCCACATACGTACATACGGGCGGGGTCTCGAACGCCTACTCGTGCATACGTACGGCCAGGGCTCGTGTTCCCTGGAGACGCAGCGGAGAGCAGCGACGGCATCCTGTCCATCGGTGATAACCCACAAGTGTAGGGGATCGCAACAGTTTTCGAGGGTAAAGTATTCAACCCAAATTTATTGATTCGACACAAGGGGAGCCAAAGAATACTCTTAAGTATTAGCAGCTGAGTTGTCAATGCAACCACACTTGGAAACTTCGTATCTGCAGCAAGGTAGTTTAGTCGCAAAGTAGTATGGAAATAGTGGTAACAACAATAAAAGTCACGGTAGTGTTTTTGTAGTTTTTGTAACAGTAGAAGCGGAAAAGTAAATAAGCAACAAGGGATATGTGAAAAGCTCGTAGGCATTGGATCGGTGATGGGGAATTATGTCGGATGCGATTCATCATGTAAAAGTTATAACCTAGGGTGACACAGAACTAGCTCCAGTTCATCAATGTAATGTAGGCATGTATTCCGAATATAGTCATTCGTGCTTATGGAAAAGAACTTGCATGACATCTTTTGTCCTACCCTCCCGTGGCAGCGGAGTCCTAGTGGAAACTAAGGGATATTAAGGCCTCCTTTTAATAGAGTACCAGACCAAATCATTAACACATAGTGAATACATTAACTCCTCAAACTACGGTCATCACCAGGAGTGGTCCCGATTATTGTCAATTCGGGGTTGCCGGATCATAACACATAGTAGGTGACTATTGAATTGCAAGATAGGATCAAGAACACACATATATATTCGTGCAAACATAATAGATTCAGATCTGAAATCATGGCACTTGAGCCCTAGTGACAAGCATTAAGCATAGCAAAGTCATAGAAACATCAATCTTAGAACATAGTGGATACTTGGGATCAAACCCTAACAAAACTAACGTGATTACATGTTAAATCTCATCTAACCCATCACCGTCCAGCAAGCCTATGATGAGATTACTCACGCACGGCGGTGAGCATCATGGAATTGGTGATGGAGGAAGGTTCATGATGACGATGGCGACGATCTCCACTCTCCGGAGCCCCGAACGGACTACAGATCAGCCCTCCCGAGAGAGATTAGGGCTTGGCGGCGGTTCCGTATCGTACAACGCGATAATTCTTCCTCTCTGATTTTTCCCCGAAAGTGAATATATGGAGTACGAGGGTATGTCGGTGCAGCATCAGGGGCTAACGAGGCAGGGGGCACGCCCAGGGGGGAGGGGGCGCGCCCCCACCCTCGTGGACAGGGTGTGGGCCCCCTGATGTAGATCTTTCCGCATATATTTTTTATATTTTCCAAAACAATTCTCCATGGATTTTGAGGTCATTCTGAGAACTTTTTATTTCTGCACAAAAACAACACCATGGCAATTCTGATGAAAACAGCGTCAGTCCGGGTTAGTTCCATTCAAATCATGCAAGTTAGAGTCCAAAACAAGGGCAAAAGTGCTTGGAAAAGTAGATACGTTGGAGACGTATCTACTCCCCCAAGCTTAAACCTTTGCTTGTCCTCAAGCAATTCAATTGATAAACTAAAAGTGACAAAGAAAAACTTTGACAAGCTCTGTTTGCTCTTGTTGTTGTAAATATGTAAAGCCAGCATTCAAGTTTTCAGCAAAGATCATGAACTAACCACATTCACAAAAACTTTCAGGTCTCATGTCTACTCACATCAATGGCATAATCAACTAGCGATCACTAATAATAAACCTCGGATGACTACACTTTCTCAAAACAATCATAATATGATATAACAAGATGGTATCTCGCTAGCCCTTTCTGAGATCGCAAAACATAAATGCAGAGCACCTTTAAAGATCAAGGACTGACTAGACATTGTAATTCATGGTAAAAGAGATCCAGTCATGATCATACTCAATGCAAATTAATAGCAATACATGCAGATGACAGGGGTGCTCTCCAACTGGTGCTCTTTTATAAGAGGGTGATGACTCAGCATAAAAGTAAATAGATAGGCCCTTCGCAGAGGGAAGCAGGGATTTGTAGAGGTGCCAGGGCTCGATTTTTAAATAGAGATGAATAACATTTTGAGCGGTATACTCTCATTGTCAACATAGCAACCAAGAATCTCAATATCTTCCATGCTACGCACATTATAGGCGGTTCCCAAATAGAATGGTAAAGTTTATACTCCCCCAACCACCAACAAGCACACTCCACGGCTAGCCCGAAACAACGGGTACCGTCCAAACCAGCAACAGCCCTGGGGGAGTTTTGTTTAATTATTATGATGTGCGCATGGGACTGGGCATCCCAGTTACCAGCCATTTTCTCATGAATGATGAGCGGAGTCCACTCATCGTGAGAATAACCCACCTAGCATGGAAGATATAGACAACCCTAGTTGATACATGAGCTGTTCGAGCATACAAAACATAATTTCATTTGAAGGTTTAGAGTTTGGCACATACAAATTTACTTGGAACGGCAGGTAAATACCGCATATAGGAAGGTATGGTGGACTCATAGGAATAACTTTGGGGTTTATGGATGTGGATGCACAAGCAGTATTCCCGCTTAGTACAGGTGAAGGCTAGAAAGAGACTGGGAAGCGACCAGCTAGAGAGCGACAATAGTCATGAACATGCATTAAAATTAATCAACAGTGAATGCAAGCATGAGTAGGATATAAATCACCATGAACATAAATATCATGGAGGCTATGTTGATTTTGTTTCAACTACATGCGTGAACATGTGCCAAGTCAGACCACTTGAATCATTCAAAGGAGGATACCACCCTATCATACCACATCACAACCATTTTAATATCATGTTGGCATGCAAGATAGACCATTATAAACTATCAGCTAATTAAGCATGGCATAAGGATCTATGATCTCTAATTGTCATTGCAAGCATGTTTCATTCATAACAAGCTGAATCAGGAACGATGAACTATCATATTTACAAAAACAAGAGATGTCGAGTTCATACCAGCTTTTCTCATCTCAATTAGTTCATCATATATCATCCTTATTGCCTTTCACTCGCACAACCGAACAGTGTGGATAATAATAATAGTGCACGTGCATTGGACTAAGCTAGAATCTACGAGCATTTAATACAAGAGAGAAGACAAGGTAATATGGCTCAAGGTTAATTCAACAATAAAGCATATGAGAGCCACTAAGCATTTTCAATCATGGTCTTCTACTCTTGACCCCCAAAGAAAAGAAAAGAAACTATTTACACGGGAAAGCTCCCAACAAGCAAAAGAAGAAGGATAAATCTTTTGGGGTTTTCTTCTAATTACTACTACTACAGGCATGGAAATTAAACTAGCTAAAAGCTACAACTAATTTTTTTCTTAAGGTTTTTCTAGCACACAAGAAAAAGACTAAGAAAAGAATTGAAACTAGCATGGATAGTACAATGAAAGAGTGTGAGCACCGACAACTAGAATAAGTGTGTGAGCATGAATGTAAAGTCGGTGAGAAACACGTACTCCCCCAAGCTTAGGATTTTGGCCTAAGTTGGTCTATGGCCAGTATTGGCCTGACGGATATCCAAAGTTGTAGTTGGGGTTGTACTGAGATGCAGCAGCTACTTCATGCTGAGCTGCTGCTTGGAGACGGGATGCTTCCATCATATCATGATAGTCATTTGCCTCCTCCCTGGTTGTAGTATATCTCCCTTTTGCCTGAAAGTCAAACAAGGTAGGGGCAGGAAGAGCAATATGGACGGCATGACGCCTGTTAAAGATTACTCAATATTTGAGGGATTGTTCATCCCTCTCTATAAACTGGTGACTAACCATAGCATTGTAATCCAAATAAGCAAGCGGTAAAGGTTTATCATTTTCATGTACAGGCACACCAAGACGGCGGGCTATGCGAGTGGCATAAATCCCACCAAATAAATCTCCATATAAACCATTATGATGTAGCCTACATGCAACAATTTCTCCCAAGTTATATTTTCTATCACCTAATACAACACTCTTGAGAACACTAAGATGAGGGACACACATGTGGCAAGCCTCATCTTTACCGTTTATGCATCTGCCAATAAAGAGAGCAAAGTAATGAATAGCAGGAAAATGAATGCTCCCTATGGTAGCTTGTGTGATTTATCTAGATTCCCCCACAGTGATACTAGCAAGGAAGTCTCTATATTCAGATTTGCGAGGATCACCCATACTGCCCCACTGTGGGATCTTACAAGCATCATTAAAATCCTCTAGGTCCATGGTATAAGGTTTATCATAAAGATCAAACAGGACAGTGTGAGAATTACGTGAAGATGAAAATTTAAACCTTCTCACAAAGGTATCAGTTAAGTAACGGTATTGAGGGCAATTATCTTGCATGAAGCCCTCGAGGTTAGCATTACGCACATATGCGTCAAATTCCTCCTTAATGCCTACCCGAACCATAAATTCCTCCGACGGCCATTCACAAGGCCGCACTTCAGCTTCCCTCGGTAGTTCATCGTCCGGCTCACGAATCGCGAGCCTTGATTCTTGATTTCTTGAAGAACCACCTTGGAAGATTTTCCTATGCATTTTTCCTAAGTTTTCTGAAATTTTTAGTAACTCAAAGTAAAAGTTAACCAAACTCAACAAGATTGATAGCAACAACTCCTACAAGTTCCTAGAGACTATATCATGCATTGGAACTACTTGGGACCAAAGAAATTTGACATGCAAGCTCAAGAACAAGGTCACCACAGCAGCACAAATTTGCAATAAATAAAGCACTAGAACAAAAACTAATTGGACCAATGGAGGAGTCACATACCAAGGAACAATCTCCCCAAACAGTTTTGTGAATGGAGCTTTGAGCAAGGAGATCGAAAATGGCAGCAAGATGAGCTAGAAATCGTGCTTGAGCTGGATGGTGATCTTGTTGGGAGGAAGAAGAAGGGTATGGGTGCAGGAATAAGTGGAGGGAGGCCACGTGGAGCCCACGAGGCAGGGGGCGCGCCCTGTGAGGGTGGGCGCACCCTGGACCCTCGTTTCTAGGTGCTGGCTCCCCTCATTGTGATTTCTGTGCCATATATTCTCAAATATTCTAGAAAAAAGCATATTTCATTTTCAGGGCATTTGGAGAACTTTTATTTTTGGGGTATTTTTTTATTGCCCAAATAAGTCTGGAAACAGACAGAAAATACTATTTTTGCTCTATTTATCCTAATTAACAGAAAGTAAAAGGAGGATACAGAAGGTTGTGCTCTCTAGATTCACCCATCTCATGCTCATCAAAAGGATTCCATTAATAAGGTTGATCAGGTCTTGTTAACAAACTCTTTCCGAATAACATGAAACCGGAGAATTTTCGAATAACACTAGTTTACCTCAATGGGGATATGTATTTCCCCAGCAATAAGAATATCGTATGTCTTCTTGGCAATAGGAAGAGGAAATTCAAAACCTCCAATAGTAATAGTTGAAATTTTTCCAATATAATTGATACTGTGGACCTGAGGTTGTTTCCTCAGAAAGTGTACCGTATGCTCATTACCATTGACATGAAAAGTGACATTGCCTTTGTTGTAATCAATGACAGCCCCTACAGTGTTCAAAAAGGGTCTACCAAGGATAATAGACATACTATCGTCCTCGGGAATATCAAGGATAACAAAGTCCGTTAGAATAGTAACATTTGCAACCACAACATGCACATCCTCACAAATACCGACATCTATAGCGGTTGATTTATCAGTCATTTGCAAAGATATTTCAGTAGGTGTCAACTTACTCAAGTCATATCTACGATATAAAGAGAGAGGCATAACACTAACACCGGCTCCAAGATCACATAAAGCAGTTTTAACATAGTTTCCTTTAATGGAGCAAGGTATAGTAGGTACTCCCGGATCTCCTAGTTTCTTAGGTATTCCACCTTCAAAAGTGTAATTGGCAAGCATGGTGGAAATTTCTACTTCAGGTATCTTTCTTTTATTGGTAATAATATCTTAGCATAAGGATTTGTTTTAAGCACATCAGTCAAATGCATACGCAAAAAGATAGGTCTAATCATTTCAGCAAAGTGCTTACAATCCTCATCATCCTTTTTCTTGGATGGTTTAGGAGGAAAAGGCATGGGTTTCTGAAACCATGGTTCTCTTTCCTTACCGTGCTTCCTAGCAACAAAGTCTCTCTTATCATAACATTGATTCTTTGATTGTGGGTTATCAAGATCAACAGCAGGTTCAATCTCTATGTCATTATCATTGCTAGGTTGAGCATCGTCATGAACATCATCATTAACATTATCACTAGGTTCATGTTCATTACCAGATTGTGTCTTAGCATCAGAAACAGAGATATCATTAGGATTCTCAGGTGTGTCAGCTACAGGTTCACTAGAAGCATGCAAAGTTTTATCATTTTTCTTTTTCTTCTTCTTAGAAGAACTAGGTGCATCTAAATTAGCTCTCTAAGAATCTTGCTCAATTCTCTTAGGGTGCCCTTCAGGATACATAGGTTCTTGAGTCATTTTACCACCTCTAGTTGCAACTCTAACATCAAATTCATTATTCTTACTATTTAATTCATTGAGCAAATCATTCTGAGCCTTAAGTACTTGTTCCACTTGAGTGGTAACCATAGAAGCATGTTTACTAATGAGTTTCAATTCACCTTTAACTCTAGACATATAATCACTCAAGCGTTCAATCACATAAGCATTACATTGCAATTGTCTACCAACATAAGCATTGAAGTTTTCTTGTTTCACAATGAAATTGTCAAACTCATCTAAGCATTGGCTAGCAGACTTATAACGAGGAATATCACCTTCATCAAATCTATAAAGAGAATTTACCTTTACTACCCGTGTCGGGTTATCAAGACCATGTATTTCTTCAATAGGTGGTAAATTCTTAACATCTCCAGCTTTAATACCTTTTTCTTTCATAGATTTCTTTGCCTCTTGCATATCTTCAGGACTAAGAAATAGAACTCCCCTTTTCCTCGGAGTTGGCTTAGGGGCTGGTTCAGGAAGTGTCCAATTATTTTCATTGGCCAGCATATTATTCAATAGTAATTCAGCTTGATCAACCATTCTTTCCCTGAAACACAACCAGCACAACTATCCATGTGGTCTATGGAAGCATCGGTTAGTCCATTATAAAAGACATCAAGTATATCATTCCTCTGAAGAGGATGATCAGGCAAAGCATTAAGTAATTGGAGAAGCCTCCCCCAAGCTTGTGGGAGACTCTCTTCTTCAATTTGCACAAAGTTATATATTTCCCGTAAGGCAGCTTGTTTCTTATGAGAAGGAAAATATTTAGCAGAAAAGTAATGCATCATATCCTGGGGACTATGCACACAACCATGATCAAGAGAATTAAACCAAGTCTTAGCATCACCCTTTAATGATAAAGCAAACAACTTAAGGATATAGTAGTAACGAATCTTTTCATCTTTGGTAAACAGGGTGGCTATATCATTCTACTTAGTAAGATGTGCCACGACAGTTTCAGATTCATAGCCATGGAAGGATCAGATTCAACCAAAGTAATTAACTCAGGATAAACAGAGAAATCATAATCCTTATCAGTAACAAAGATAGGTGAAGTAGCAAAAGAAGGGTCTTGTTTCATTCTAGCATTCAAGGACTTTTCTTTCAACTTAGCTAATAATTTCTTAAGATCATATCTATCGTTGTAAGCAAGAAAATCTCTAGCAGTTTCTTCATCCATAACATAACCCTCAGGAACAACAGGCAATTCATATCTAGGGGAGAAGCTTCATCATCACTTTCATAAATATTATTAGTTTCAATATTTGCATTATCCCTAACCTTAGCAATTTGTTCATCTAGAAATTCACCTAGTGGCACAGTACTATCAAGCATGGAAGTAGTTTCATCATACATAGCAGAAGTGGCATCATCAAGAACATGCGACATATCAGATTCAATAGCAGGAGTAGGTGTCGCAAATTTACTCATAACAGAGGGTGAATCAAGTGCAGAGCTAGATGGCAGTTCCTTACCTCCCCTCGTAGTTGAGGGAAAGATCTTGGTTTTTGAGTCTTTCAAGTTCTTCATAGTGATCAACAGATATAAATCCCAAGTGACTTAAGGAATAGAGCTACGCTCCCCGGCAACGGTGCCAGAAAATAGTCTTGATAACCCACAAGTGTAGGGGAGCGCAACAGTTTTCGAGGGTAAAGTATTCAACCCAAATTTATTGATTCGACACAAGGGGAGCCAAAGAATACTCTTAAGTATTAGCAGCTGAGTTGTCAATTCAACCACACCTGGAAACTTAGTATCTGTAGCAAGGTAGTTTAGTAGCAAAGTTGTATGGAAATAGTGGTAACAACAATAAAAGTAACAGTAGTGTTTTTGTAGTTTTTGTAACACTAGCAGCGGAAAAGTAAATAAGCAACAAGCGATATGTGAAAAGCTTGTAGGAATTGGATCGATGATGGGGAATTATGTCGGGTGCGATTCATCATGTAAAAGTTATAACCTAGGGTGACACAGAACTAGCTCCAGTTCATCAATGTAATGTAGGCATGTATTTCGAATATAGTCATACGTGCTTATGGAAAAGAACATGCATGGCATCTTTTGTCCTACCCTCCCGTGGCAGCGGGGTCCTAGTGAAAACTAAGGGATATTAAGGCCTCCTTTTAATAGAGAACCAGACCAAAGCATTAACACATAGTGAATACATGAACCCCTCAAACTACGGTCATCATCGGGAGTGGTCCCGATTATTGTCACTTCGGGGTTGCCGGATCATAACACATAGTAGGTGACTATTGACTTGCAAGATAGGATCAAGAACACACATATATTCATGAAAACATAATAGGTTCAGATCTGAAATCATCGCACTCGGGCCCTAGTGACAAGCATTAAGCATAGAAAAGTCATAGCAACATCAATCTTAGAACAAAGTGTATACTAGGGATCAAAACCTAACAAAACTAACTCGATTACATGGTAAATCTCATCCAACACATCACCGTCCAGCAAGCCTACGATGATATTACTCATGCAAGGCGGTGAGCATCATGGAATTGGTGATGGAGGAAGGTTAATGATGATGATGGCGATGATCTCCACTCTCCGGAGCCCCGAACGGACTCCGGATCAGCCCTCCCGAGAGAGATTAGGGCTTGGCGGCGGCTTCGTATCGTAAAACGTGATAATTCTTCCTCTCTGATTTTTTTTTCTCCCCGAAAGTGAATATATGTAGTCCGGGGGTATGTCAGTGGAGCATCAGGGGGCCCACGAGGCAGGGGGCGCGCCCCCCACCCTAGTGGACAGCGTGTGGGCTCCCTGACGTAGATCTTTCAGCATATATTTTTTATATTTTCCAAAACAATTTTCCGTGGATTTTTAGGTCATTCCGATAACTTTTTATTTCTGCACAAAAACAGCACCATGGCAATTCTGCTGAAAACTGCGTCAGTCCAGGTTAGTTCCATTCAAATCATGCAAGTTAGAGTCCAAAACATGGGCAAAAGTGTTTGGAAAAGTAGATATGTTGGAGACGTATCAATCGACAGCCAACGGGCTGGGTCGGAATGGAGAAACTGCGTTGTGTTCATCGGGAGGCAACGGAATGCATCATGTTCATCGGGAGCCAATCGACTTGGACGGAACAGCCAAAACGAGGCCTGGCATACCGCAGAATGGAGGAAACAGCCTTCTGTTCAACCGCCTACGGTCGAAACGGGATCCTGTTCACTGGGAGGGGTCTGGCGTACCACCCAACAGAGGAAACATACGTGTGTTTGACCTCCTACGGTCGAAGCAGGGTCCTGTTGATTGGGTGGGGTGAGGGTACCACAAAACGGAGGAAACATACTTCTCTTCGACCTCCTGTGGTCGAAACAGAGGTCCTGTTCATCTGGGAGGGGTGTGGCGTACCGCAAAACAGGACTCCACGGGCTACTGTTCACCCACCATTGACTTCCTCTCGCCTCCACCTGCACTGTTCATCCACTGCGTCTTCCTCTGCCTCCATGGGGTCCTGTTCATCTAGCCCTCCACGGGGTCCTGTTCATCCTACTAGACCTCCACCGGCTACTGTTCAACCAGCCCTCCACAGGGTCCTATTCATCCACCCC
>LR738710.1:254496994-254562710 GCA_902687465.1 Secale cereale
GGCCTCGTCTCAAGTCCTCTTTATCCAGCGGCAACCGCAGCGTCCAACCCCCACGGGGTCATGTTCATCCAGCCCCACCCGGTCCTATTCATCCAACCCCACGGGGTCTTTTTCATCCAACCCCCATCGGGAACTGTTCATCCAACCCCAACCACGTACGTCTCGACTTGTTCAACCAACCCCACGTTCACTGTTCATCAAGAAGCAGCAGGTTCGACCGACTTTAGTAAGTAGCAGCCGCGACCGATCGGGTTCAGTTAGCAGGGAAGGAGTCGGTCGGGTTCAGTTAGCAGCGAAGGGATCGATCACTCGGGTTCAGTAATGTAGCTTGTGCAATCGCTCGGGTTCAGTAAGCTAACGCCTACGCCTCGCACATACACGCAACGTGTACGAGAGAAACACGCAAACCTCCGTGCATCGCTCCGCCCCGACCACCCACCATAACCGGGAACTCCCTGAAATTTTCCTCACCCTCGCTTCTACCACGATTTTTTCCATCATGGACGGCCCACAGAATGTCATTCAGGTGCGTATCCGGACTGCCCAGGATGAAAAGCCCATTTTCTGTCACGATTTTTTGTCATAGAAGTAGGAGCCCACGACATCTATGATGATATGAGTTTTTGCCACAATTATTGTCATAGAAGTGTCATAAGCATGGCGGAAAAAATTGTTCGGCCCAAAATGTCACAGATGTGTTTTTTTGTAGTGTTTTCTTGGACCACACACGAGCTAGAGCATTGTCGGCGGTCTTGTTCATGATGTTCATGGTAGTAAACTCATCTAACACTTCACTTGAGGTTAGGGTGTTGATATGTCTCCAACGTATCTATAATTTTTGATTGTTCCATGCTGTTATATTATCATTCTTGGATGTTTTACAACCATTTTATAGCAACTTTATATCATTTTTAGGGACAAACCTACTGACATAGTGCCCAATGCTAGTTGCTGTATTTTCTTGTTTTTAATTCATAGAAAATCAATACCAAATGGAGTCCAAACACAGCTAAACTTTTTGGAGAATTTTTCTGGGCCAAAAGACACATGATGGGCCAAAGAAGCACCTGGGGGTGCTTCGAGGGGAGCACTATTGGGGAACGTAGCACGCAATTTCAAAATTTTCCTACACTCATGCAAGATCTATCTAGGAGATACATAGAAATGAGAGGGGGAGAGTGTGTCTACGTACCCTCGTAGACCAAAAGCGGAAGCGTTTGACAACATGGTTGATGTAGTCAAACTTCTTCCTGTTCCAACCGATCAAGCACCGAATGTACGACACCTCCAAGTTCTGCACACGTTTAGCTCAATGACGTCCCTTGAACTCTTGATCCAGCAAAGTGTCGAGGAAGAAGATGAGTTCTGTACGCACGACGGCCTGGTGACGGTGATGGTGAAGTAATCCGCGCAGGGCTTCGCCTAAGCACCACGAGAATATGACCAGAAGCGTAAACTGTGGAGGGGGGCACCGCACACGGCTAAAAATTGTTGGTGTGTGTTCTAGGAGCCTCCTCCCCATGTATATATAGGTTGGAGGGGAGGAGAGGCAACCAAGGGGCAACCCAAGTAGGAGGAATCCTACTTGGGGTCCTCTCTCCTATTCCTATTCGGAGTAGGAAGGGAAGAGGGGGAAGGGGAATCATATTCCCTTTTTCCTTTCCTCCTTTCCTTCTCCAATTTGGCCAGCCCATGTGGGGGGGCACCATCCCCTTTGTGGCTGGTGCATTTCCCCTCTTGGCCCATGAGGCCCATATCTTTTGCCGGGGATGCCCGGAGCCCCTTCCGGTGACCCGATAAGTACCCGGTGCATCCCGAAACACTTTTGGTGTCCGAATACCATCATCCTATATATCAAATTTTACCTCTCGACCATTTCAAGACTCCTCGTCATGTATGTGATCTCATCCGGCACTCCGAACAACATTCGGTCATGAAATCACATAACTGATATAATAAAATATCGTCATCAAACGTTAAGCGTGCGGACCCTATGGGTTCGAGAACTATGTAGACATGACCAAGACACCTCTCCGGTCAATAACCAATAGCGGAACCTGGATGCTCATATTAGCTCCTACATATTCTACGAATATCTTTATCGGTCGAAACGTTATGACAACATACGCTATTCCCTTTGTCCATCAGTATGTTACTTGCTCGAGATTCGATCGTCGGTATGTTCATACCTAGTTCAATATCATTACTGGCAAGTCTATTTACTTGTTCCGTAATACATCATCCTGCAACTAACTCATTAGTCACTTTGCTTGCAAGGCTTCTTATGATGTGTATTACCGAGAGGGCCCAGAGATACCTCTCCGATACTCAGAGTGACAAATCCTAATCTCGATCTATGCCAACCCAACAAACACCTTCAGAGATACCTGCAAAGCATCTTTATTATCACCCAGTTACATTGTGACTTTTGATAGCACACAAGGCATTCCTCCGGTATCTAGGAGTTGCATAATCTCATAGTCAAAGGAATTTGTATTTGACATGAAGAAAGCAATAGCAATAAAATTGAATGATCAATATGCTATGCTAACCATATGGTTGTTTTCCATCAAATCATTCTCCTAATGATGTGATCTTATTCATGAAATGACAACACATGTCTATCGTTAGGAAATTTAACCATCTTACGAGTTTGTCTATGTATCCACACATGTATCAAGTTTCTGGTTAATACAATTATTGCATGAATAATAAACATTTATCATGGTATAAGGAAATATAAAATAACAACTTTATTATTGCCTCAAGGGCATATTTCCTTCAGTCTCCCACTTGCACTAGAGTCAATAATCCAGTTCACATCGCCAGGTGATTTAACACCGATAGTTCACATCATGATGTGATTAACGCCCATAGTTCACATCTCCATGTGACTATCGGTGTGAAAACCGGCAGATCTCGGGTAGGGGTGCCCAAGCTATGCGTCTGAGGATCGATGGTAACAGGAGACAGGGGACACGATATTTACCTAGGTTCGGGCCCTCTCGATCGAGGTAATACCCTACTTCTTGCTTGATTGATCTTGATGAATATGGGGTTACAAGAGTTGATCTACCTCGATATCGTACTAGCTAAATCCTAGGAGTCTAGCCTATGTAATTGTGATTCTGGTCTCTATAGACTAGACCCTCCAACTTATATATCCACCGGAGGTGACCTAGGGTTACAAGGATTACTTGGAAGAAAGGAATCATTGCATCCGAACAT
The DNA here is from genome assembly GCA_902687465.1 of Secale cereale. Classification (NCBI taxonomy): domain Eukaryota; kingdom Viridiplantae; phylum Streptophyta; class Magnoliopsida; order Poales; family Poaceae; genus Secale; species Secale cereale. The sequence goes on from LR738710.1 coordinate 254,500,223, forward strand.
CTATTCTACCTTTTTACATACACAGGAGTCCTAACTAGACACTAGGGATGTCAGTTTATCTTCATCTTCACGACCCATCTATCCAGTCCAGCTTCGGTAGACCGGATCCTCGTGGACCCCCAAATATAGGACTCCCTGAGTAGCCCCCGAACTTGCCTTCAATGACGAGGTTATATCCGGCTTCATGTGTTTGGTCTTGCAAGGCATGTTCTTCTCTGGAATAGATGATAGTTTGGACTCCATATTTAATATTATATCCTATTGATTCCTTGCCACCGTCGCCCTAGCTTCCACATGTCAGATGAATGCGAACCGTCTATGCATTTTTACAAATAACACCTTGACTGTGTAAGGAAGGGCCTATTTAAGGAGACTAAATCTCATATGCCATTCCACTCCACGCGGAAAATCCTTAGAGCTTGCCACGGAAAATTTCCAAACATGGTCGGCGTTCCTAGTTCTTCCTCACACCCTCATGGCCCTCAAGCGGGCGATTGGGAAAATTTTATAGTATCCCACGTGCATCTAAGTAAACTTCAGGCGCAGGGGTATCTCCCTCCCGCGGATTTAGTCCCTGTCTGGGCTGGATTAACTTCTATTGACGGCGAAGCCCTAGAGGAAAATTTCCCCAATCCTACCAAGGAGGAGCGGGTGTGCTTCGTCTCTTTCCTCTTGGCAGGGTCTTCTATAAGGGCGTGCAAGATGTGCGACCGCACAGGGTCCCCAAAAAATAGGGGCCCAGATCTCATATTCTTAGTTCATCAATGTCAATCTAAAAAAATTCTGATCTATAGAGGAGCCGCCATTAGAGCTGCTGGGAAGGTCTGCAACTCGTCTCCCGCAAGAAGAAAGCAACCGAATCGTTATTCTCTTGTGAGATGGGCCTTGGGCCTGTAGTCCATTACGTTCATGGAGAATAAGAAGTGGCGCTGGCCCAGGACGGTAGGTAGACTTTGAGTGGAATTAACAGCGATCGTGGGTTGTACTAAAAAATAGCGATCGTGGGTTTCTGAAAACAAAAAAACTGCGAGCGAGCGGATTGGTTGCATCTGAAAACGTCGTTGCAGTGTCTTCCTCAACCCTAGCAGATGAAGCATAAGTGGCAGAGAGCTTGGAGCCAATAGCAGCACACTCCTGGCGGATGGCAAGTAGGAAAACTAGGCGGTGGGCACGCACAGGCTGACACAGATTATGGATTGAAAGAACTAAGTTCATCTTATGGCCTCGACAAAAAAGAGCACAGATTGGAAATCAGTTGCCAGCTCAAAAGGTACGATGTACCGTGCATTCGCGTATGTGTTTCCTTTGTGTACACGAGTACATGACTTTATGTTCTATAGAAGATGAACAACAGAATGGGTAGACAAATTGATTCATTTTTCTTTAACGGGTTACTTTCATAATTTCGATAAATTTATTGTTTCGACTTTTCCTCTAAAAAATGATGGTCGTGAATAATAGTGTAAGCAGTATCGCTTGACATCATATTCATACGTTAGTTTTGTTATATGTTTGTATGAGCAAATTATAGTTACTTATGTTGAGTACATTTTATGTTACCTTTTTTGTGAGCATATTTTTAAAAATCAATGCTATAAAGTTTGCCACATTATGAGTGCATGTCCTTTGCCATTTATGAGACTACAACACACGTCATTTTTCAATTTTAGGGCCCCATTTATAATTCGCACCGGGGCCTCAAATTTCTGGAGACGGCCCTGCCTCTTGAGAGGCGTAGGATTTCCTATTCATCCTTTCCCCAGGGGGTTTCTGGAGTTCTAAGGTCTCCAGCTGTAGGATCTTACGCCAGGCTCTATGTTGCACATCGCGGGCTTCGTCGCTCTTTGTGAGCTGTTTCCGGGCTGTGAGGCTCATTTCGAGCTATGGTGAAAAAAATTAGCTCGTCCCCCGCTCCCAAAAGGGATCTATATTCGAGGTGGGCGGCGCCGAAGTATAGTGTATAGTAGGGACATGCTACCTGTCCGATACTGTGAAGAAGGCATCCAAAGAGTGGCCCTCGGAATGGTTTTATATTGAAGACATTGTTCTTCGGGACCCAATCCAGCGGGGGCTCCCCGAATTCCCCAGTGCTCCTTTAAAGAAGCATTTCAACTGGTGTCCCCGCAGCATCAAGGAGGAAGACAGTGCAGAGATCGAAAGGCTAGTAAGCAAGAACAGATTACTCACCCACTCTAAGCTAACAATAATTGAAATAATGGCGATCTCAATAACGCGATGCATGCAGCCGCTTCAAGCCAGAGGGTTTCCTATGTGGCATTATAATGCCTCGCCCTATCTACACAAAGGTCCGGATAACCCTGACGCCCTGGCCGCCATCCTAGTTGACCTCTACAAAGGGTAGAAGGAGCAATTTCTTCGCTTGAAGTGTCAGGAATGTTTCTCTATGTACAACCCCATCGACTGGGTAAGTCTTTCTCTGATTGCTAGTTTTGCTCAATTTTTCTCTTGGGACATACTAACTGAACTGAATTCGGTTATCTCCAATAGGAGTGGAGGAAGGTGGTCGAAGGGATTCATAGCCCTATTCCATAGCCAAAGGACCATATTTGAGACATGGATCCCAGATTTGAAGAAGATCCGGACATAGGTATAGAGCTTAGGGATGGAGTTTTCTATCAGGCTAGCCATGATGGTACTGAAGTGGTTATTGTAGTCGATTACCCTGGCCTTCTTCCTTCCCCCCACATAAGTACCCAGGAGACACCTCTTCAAAGAGAGTTTTCACAGCGCGCCTCACCCATCGCATTATCTCATGCTCAAAAGGGGCTACGCTCATCCCACCGTACTGCATCAAGAGCGCCTTCTCGGAAAGAGACGCCTATGCAGGGCGAGTTTTTGGAGCGCAAGGAGACCGGAAACACCACCGAACCTCCTCCTTTATTGAAGAGGTATGACTTTCTAACATGTGCTCAGGGGCGAAGCTGGATTGTAATTTTTCGCTTTGTCTTATTTTAGGAGAAGCATACGCCGGACTGTATTCGGGGATCCTGCTGGCCATGCCCCAACCAATCCGGCACCGGACCCATCCACAAGGACTAGGGTTGATACGGGTGTAATGTCGGATTTTCCTCTCTAAGAGGATTGATATGAGGTATTTGTTACCAATTCCGAAGTGGAAAGCGCGATGATTCATCAGCGACGAAAAGCAGCCATGCGTGACCCAACTATTACTGAAGAGGCGTTTAATGCCCTCAGTTCTGCGGATGCATATGTCCGAGCTGCTCGAGACGGACTTGCCGGAGCCACTCACCAGCTTTCCAAGGATATGTGGGTAAGAAAGTGTAGATTCAATAATCATATGCTAGTAGCCCCCAAGACTTGAAGCAGTTGACCCAACTGATTTAAGGATTGCTGTATCTTCAGGTACTCAAGGAAAAGAATAACATATTATCCAAGGAGGTTGAAGAATGCTATACCAAGCTAATTGCTATCACCACTGAATTAGAAGAGTCGAATAGGTCCAAGAAAGGCTCTAATAGTAAGAACAATAGTGTCCGAAAAGTATGATCCTGCACCAATCAATGATTTTTAAATATACATTGTTTTAGCTCCAGTAGCAGGGTCAACAGACCAACTGGGGAGAAGCTAAGGGCTGCTCTGGCGAACAAAAAACACGCTGAAGGGCAAGCAGCCGCTGGTCAGTGTGTATGAACACGGACCATAGAGGAGAAGAACAAACTACAGGATACACATATCAAGCAAGTCGAAGAGCTAAAGGACATACGAGCCCAACTCTTGGATGCCTTGAAAGAGAACATGAAGCTAAAAGGCACATATTCAATATGGGTTTGAACTTAGCTTTCATTACAATCCCTTGATTAAAAGTTTTGACAAAATTGTTCCTGTAGGTTTGTTATCTGGGCGGCCCGAGGGAGAGGTGTCCGGATTTCAAGGCGACCTGCTGCAAGAGCTCTCCAAAGTACACGAGTGAGCTCGGAAATCCATGACGAATATGTTCAAGGCCTTATGGCCAGCTGATTCACCTCTAGAAATTATGGAGAAATTGGCGAATTTGTTCAAAGGGGCTCTACGCCGCTTTGAACCATGGAAGGCATCAGCATGTCGAGAAGGTTCTCGAGAAGCCTGGGCTATGGTGAAGACACGCTACACCGGACTTGATTCGAATCATATGGCTCGGGCTGGACCTCGAGGGCTGGATGAACTAGAAATCCCCGTGAGCTCGTTGTATGACCAAGTAAAGATAGCCGCCAAATTTTCACAACAAGACTGTAAATTAGACAGTCTTATAGATGGTATAGATGAAGAGTAGGCATTTAATTCCATGTAACAATGTACTTTATCATCAAACTTATTTCCTGCCAAATTTATTTGAAAGATTGTCATGGCAGACCTTCCGCGTTGACCTCCTATACCCAAGGGCTGGAGTGTTTCCGAATACTATACCTGCGGTAAACATGTGGTATGTTCTGGAACCAGGCAATCCGGTCATATTTTCTTAAATAGACAAACTATGTTCGGGGAGTTATGTTATATTACTATTTAACATAAGAAACATCTTTCAGAGAGAATAGTTCCATTAAGGGTTCCTTTCCCTGGGTCAGCATACATATATACGTGTTCCTAGGCTTTGATCCTTAAAAATAGGATTATAGGGAGCCTATCCTATGAGTTTGAAAGGTTACGCGACAAAAATATATTCGTCGTTTGTCCGCCGATCAGTAATTCCCTTAAGAATACTAGCTTTCGGCTTCACCCATCTAAGGTACAGGTCCGGATTACCCGGTTGTAACAATCGCAGAGGTGCTCCCTTTACACCCTAGCCGAACAATCGGGAACGTAGGGTATAAACACAGAGCCAGGCAACCTAACTTGGGAAAAACTTAAGTCATAAAGGTGCTTATAATGGTGAGGAGGTTGTATGAAACAGACGACATGAGTATTGTAAGCAATATGATTTTTAATAGTGAGCTTCTATATAGAAGCCCCCAGGTATTTTGAGGTGTATACATTTTAGGATGCTTTACCCTGTAACAGTTCAGTGAAGCCGAACACTTTTCGGAAGGAAAACTAAGAAAAATAAGAGGAGAACTAAAATAAAATAGAGGATAAGGCCTAAAATGGAAAAGAGAATAAAAGGTGCTACCAAAGTATCTGTAGAATCGTGGAGCCTGGCAGCATTCCATGGATTCGTCTCAAGGCGTTTGTCTGATGCGTTTCGAAGGGGATAGGCTCCTCCGGTGAGTTCTTCGTCAATAATGAAGGGGCCCTCCCATCTTGGTTTGAGCTTGTCCTTTTTCTTCTCCGGGGGGCGCAAAATGAGTTCGCCAATATTGTATGTTTTGGCCCAAACTTCTCTGCTTTGGTATCGCCTGGCCTGTTGTTGATAGAATGCGAAACGGGCCTGCGCGATATCACGCTCCTCTTCAAGATCGTCTAGGTCATACTGCCGATCGAGCTCAGCCTCTTGCTCTTCATACATGCGCACTCGAGGTGAGTCATGAATAATATCGCAGGGCAAAATAGCCTCCGCGCCGTACACCATGAAAAAAGGCGTGTATCCAGTTGTCCGGTTAGGTGTGGTCCGCAGCCCCCAGAGTACGGAGTCGAGCTCCTCAACCCAGTGTTTATCTGACTCCCACAGGGAGCGCACTAGTCGGGGTTTAATGCCGCTCATTATCAAGACATTGGCTCTTTCGACTTGACTGTTTGTTTGAGGATGGTACACAGAGGCGTAATCAAGTTCAATGCCTAACTTGGCGCGCCAATTTTTCACCTCAATAGCTATGAAGGTGGGATCGTTATCTGTGATAATACTGTGCGGGACACCAGAACGGTGTACTACACTGGGTAAAAAATCCATCACTGGCCCTGCCACAGCTGTTCTGACTGGCTTGGCTTCTATCCATTTAGTGAATTTGTCCACCATAACCAGTGAATATTTCTTTTTGTGGCTTCCCACTTTAAGAGGTCCGACCATATCCAGCCCCCAGACTACAAAGGGCCAAGTGATAGGGATGGTTCTCAGAGCGATGGGAGGCATATGATATTGATTTGCGAAAAGCTGGCATCCAACACAATGTTGGACTAAGGTTTGAGCATCTGCTCGCGCAGTTGGCCAGAAGAAACTAGTTCGGAAGGCCTTTCTTACAAGAGCCCGAGCTGTGGCATGATGGCTGCCCATGCCAGTGTGTATTTCGGCTAGAAGTTGCCGTCCCTCCTCTTCGGAGATGCACCATTGGAAAATACCAGTAGTGCTTTTCTTGTATAGTTCACCTTCGTGAACTTTATAGGCTTTAGAGCGCTGAATTATACGGCGGCCTCATTTCGGTCATCGGGGAGCTCCTGCCTATTAAGGTAGGCTAGGAAAGGCTCGGCCCAAGGGGCTATGACAGCCATGATCTCGTAAGCCGAGGATGTTATTTCCATGTCCGAGTCCCTGATGACATCTGTATTGAGTTCGGCTGGTGGGGGTGTGTTCGAGTCCGCATCAGCGTCTCTGCTCTCGTCCTGCCATGTCACTGATGGCTTGAACAACCTTTCTACCAAGCTGTTAGGCAGGACTGGTTCGCATTTAGCGCCCATACAAGTGAGTATATCCGCAGCCTGGTTACTATCCCGGGCTATATGGTGAAATTCCAGCCCCTCAAATCGAGCCGACATTTTTAATATGGCATTTCGATAAGCTGCCATCTTTGAATCTTTTGCATAAATTCTCTGTTTACCTGAGATATTGTGTGGTTTGAGTCTCCACGCACCTCGAGGTGTTGTATGCCCATTGATACGGCCATGCAGAGAGCATGCAGTAATCCCTCATATTCGGCCGCATTGTTTGAGTCCGTATACATGATCTTTAGTACGTGACATGACAGACTGTATCCCCTGTTGGAGATATGAAGATGACGCCGACCCCCAATCCGGCTAGCATTTGGAGCCGTCGAAATACATGGTCTAGTGGGAGTATGCCCCGTACTCTTTAGGGAGTTTGGCTTCAGTCCATTCTGCAACGAAGTCGGACAACACCTAAGACTTAATAGTATGGCGTGGTTTGTATCTTATTTCAAACGGCAAGAGCTCAATGGCTCATTTGGCTATTGTCATGTGGCGTCTTTATTGTTTATGATATTATTAAGTGGTACTTTGGATGCCACTGTGATCGAACACTCGTGAAAGTAGGGTCGGAGCTTCCGAGATGCCATGAACACCGCATAGGCAATTTTCTGATAATGGGGGTATTGTGATTTACATTGTGTGAGAACCTCTGATACGTAGTATACGTGTTTTTGAATGGGGAATATATGTCCCTCTTTGTCTCGTTTGACGACGAGTACCGCACTCACTACCTGGTGAGTGGCTGAGATATAAAGCAGCATTGGCTCGCCAACACCTGGAGCGGCTAGGATTGGGTTGCCCACTAATAGGGTTTTTATCTCCTCCAATACGCCCGTGGCTGCCTCCGTCCATTCAAAGTTGTCTGTGCACCTCAGCAGTCTATAAAGTGGTAGTGCTTTCTCTCCCAATCTGGAGATAAAGCGGCTCAAGGCCGCTACGCAACCTGCTAGCTTTTGCACTTGTTTTAGATCGTTTGGCGTACTTAGCTGTGACAGGGCCTGGATTTTCGCTGGGTTCCCTTTAGTTCCTCTATGGGATACGATGAACCCCATAAGCTTTCCGGCTGGAACGCCGAAGACACATTTTCCTGGATTGAGCCGTATGTCATATGTTCGGAGGTTATCAAACGTGAGGCGGAGATCATCCACCAATGTTTTGATGTGTTTGGTCTTGATGATTACATTGTCGACGTATGCCTCCACTGTCTTGCCAATTTGTTTCTCTAAGCATGTTTGAATCATGTGTTGATACGTGCACCGGCGTTTTTGAGACCAAATGGCATAGTGTTGAAACAAAAGGGGCCGTATAGAGTAATAAATGCCATGGCGGCCTGGTCGGATTCCTTCATTTTTATCTGATGGTATCCTGAGTAAGCATCGAGGAAACACAATGAGTCATGTCCTGCAATTGCATCGATAATTTGATCAATGCGGGGCAATGGAAACGGATCCTTAGGGCAAGCCTTGTTTAAGTCCGTAAAGTCGACACAAAGGCACCATGATTTGTCCTTCTTTGGTACCATGACTAAGTTGGCTAGCCAGTTCGGGTGTTTAATTTCCCTTATGAATCCGGCTTCCCATAACTTGGCTAGTTCTTCCCCCATAGCTTGTCTTTTGGGTTCGGAAAATCATCGTAATGATTGCTTGACTGGCATGAACCCTTCGATTATGCTAAGGTTGTGTTCGGCCAGCACGCCTGGGATTCCTGGCATGTATGAAAGATGTCAGGCGAATATATATCCCAGTTTTCGCGAAGGAATGCATGCAAGGCCCTGTCTACCGTCGGGTCCAGCTGTGCCCCAATGGATTGTTGGGGAACGTAGCAAAATTTAAAAAAATTCCTACGCTTCACTAAGATCAATCTAAGGAGTCATCTAGCAACGAGGAGAAAAGAGTGCATCTACATACCCTTTGTAGATCGCGAGCGGAAGCGTTCAAGAGAACGTGGATGATGGAGTCGTACTCGTCATGATCCAAATCACCAATGATTCTAGCGTCGAACGGACGGCACCTCCGCGTTCAACACACGTACGATGCAGCAACGTCTCCTCCTTCTTGATCCAGCAAGGGGGGAGGAGAGGTTGATGGAGATCCAGCAGCACCACGGCGTGGTGGTGGATGCAACGGAAATCCTGCAGGGCTTCGCCAAGCACCTGCGAGAGGAGGGAGATGTGTAACGGGGGAGGGAGGCGCCAGGGGCAAGGGTGCGGCTGCCCTCTCTCCCCCCACTATATAGAGGGGCCAGGGGGCGCCGGCCCTAGGAGATGCAATCTCCTAGGGGGGGCGGCGGCCAAGGGGGAGGCTTGCCCCCCAAGGCAAGGGGGGCGCCCCCCACCCCTAGGGTTCCCAACCCTAGGCGCAGGGGGGAGGCCCAAGGGGGTGCGCCAACCCACTATGGGCTGGTTCCCCTCCCCCTACGGCCCATGGGGCCCTCCAGGATAGGTCGCCCCACCCGATGGACCCCCGGGACCCTTCCGGTGGTCCCGGTACACTACGGGTGACCCCCGGAACTCTCCCGGTGGCCGAAACTGGACTTCATATATATAATTCTTTACCTCCGGACCATTCTGGAACTCCTCTGATGTCCGGGATCTCATCCGGGACTCCGAACAACATTCGGGTTACTGTGTGCATATATCTCTACAACCCTAGCTTCGCCGAACCTTAAGTGTGTATACCCTACGGGTTCGGGAGACACGTAGACATGACCAAGACGACTCTCCGGTCAATAACCAACAGCGGGATCTGGATACCCATGTTGGTTCCTACGTGTTCCTCGATGATCTCATCGGATGAACCACGATGTCAAGGATTCACTTAATCCCGTATGCATTTCGCTTTGTCTATAGGTATAGTACTTGCCCGAGATTCGATCGTCAGTATACCGATACCTTGTTCAATCTCGTCACGGCAAGTCTCTTTACTCGTTCTGTAATACATCATCCCGTGACTAACTCCTTAGTCCAATTGAGTTCATTATGATGATGTCTTACCGAGCGGGCCCAGAGATACCTCTCCGTCATACAGAGTGACAAATCCCAGTCTCGGTTCGTGCCAACCCAACAGATACTTTCGGAGATACCCGTTGCGTACCTGTATAGCCACCCAGTTACGTTGTGACGTTTGGCACACCCAAAGTATTCCTACGGTATCCGGGAGTTGCACAACCTCATGGTCTAAGGAAAAGATACTTGACATTGGAAAAGCTTTAGCATTACGAACTACACGATCTTGTGCTAGGCTTAGGATTGGGTCTTGTCCATCACATCATTCTCCTAATGATGTGATCCCGTTATCAATGACATCCAATGTCCATGGTCAGGAAACCATGACCATCTGTTGATCAACGAGCTAGTAACTAGAGGCTTTACCAGGGACACGTTGTGGTCTGTGTATTCACACATGTATCATTGTTTCCGGATAATACAATCCAAGCATGAATAACAGACAACTATCATGAACAAGGAAATATAATAATAACCATTTTATTATTGCCTCTAGGGCATATTTCCAACAGTCTCCCACTTGCACTAGAGTCAATAATCTAGTTACATTGTGATGAATCGAACACCCATAGAGTTATGGTGTTCATCATGTTTTGCTCGTGGAAGAGGTTTAGTCAACGGATCTGCGACATTCAGATCCGTATGCACTTTACAAATATCTATGTCTCCATCTTGAACATAATTCCGGATGGAGTTGAAACGGTTCTTGATGTGCTTGGTCTTCTTTTGAAACCTAGGCTCCTTGGCAATGGCAATAGCTCCAGTGTTGTCACACAAGAGAGTCATCGGGCCCGTCGCGCTTGGAATGACTCCTAGCTCGGTGATAACTCCTTCATCTAGACTCCTTCCTGCGCTGCTTCGCAAGCAGCTATGTACTCCACTTCAAATGTAGAATGCTCCACGACGCTCTGCTTGCAACTGCACCAGCTGATTGCCCCACCATTCAAAATATACACGTATCCGGTTTGTGACTTGGAGTCATCCAGATCTGTGTCGAAGCTAGCATCGACGTAACCCTTTACGACGAGCTCTTCGTCACCTCCATAAACGAGAAACATATCCTTAGTCCTTTTCAGGTACTTCAGGATGTTCTTGACCGCTGTCCAGTGTTCCATATCGGGATCACTTTGGTACCTCCCTACCAAACTTATGGCAAGGTTCACATCAGGTCTGGTACACAGCATGGCATACATAATAGAACCTATGGCTGAGGCATAGGGGATGACACTCATCTTTTCTCTATCTTCTGCCGTGGTCGGGGATTGAGCCATGCTCAATCTCATACCTTGCAATACAAGCAAGAACCCTTTCTTGGACTGATACATATTGAACTTCTTCAATATCTTATCAAGGTATGTGCCTTGTGAAAGACCAATAAGGCGTCTCGATCTATCTCTATAGATCTTGATGCCTAATATGTAAGCAGCTTCTCCAAGATCCTTCATTGAAAAACTCGTATTCAAGTAGGCATTTATGCTCTCCAAGAATTCTATATCATTTCCCATCAGCAATATGTCATCCACATATAATATGAGAAATGTTATAGAGCTCCCACTCACTTTCTTGTAAATACAGGCTTCTCCCCAAGTCTGTATAAACCCAAACGCTTTGATCACATCATTAAAGCGAATATTCCAACTCCGAGATGCTTGCACCAGCCCATAGAATGAGCGCTGGAGCTTGCATACCTTGTTAGCATTCTCAGGACCGACAAAACCTTTCGGCTGCATCATATACAGCTCTTCCTTGTGGAAGCCATTAAGGAATGCCGTTTTGACGTCCGTTTGCCATATCTCATAATCATAGAATGCGGCAATTGCTAACATGATTCGGACGGACTTCAGCATTGCTACGGGAGAGAAAGTCTCGTCTTAGTCAATCCCTTGAACTTGTCAATAACCTTTAGCGACAAGACGAGCCTTACAGATGGTCACATTACCATCCGCGTCAGTCTTCTTCTTAAATATCCATTTATTTTCTATGGCGTGTCGATCATCGGGCAAGTCCACCAAAGTCCATACTTTGTTTTCATACATGGATCCTATCTCGGATTTCATGGCTTCAAGCCATTTGTTGGAATCCGGGCCCGCCATCGCTTCTTCATAGTTTGAAGGTTCACCGTTGTCTAACAACATGATTTCCATGACAGGGTTGCCGTACCACTCTGGTGCGGAACGCGTCCTTGTGGACCTTCAAAGTTCAGTGGTAACTTGATCCGAAGCTTCATGATCATCATCATTAACTTCCTCCCTAGTCGGTGCAGGCACCTCAGGAACAATTTCCTGCACTGCGCTACTTTCCGGTTCGGAAGGGGTGACCGTCACCTCATCAAGTTCCACTTTCCTCCCACTCACTTCTTTCGAGAAAAACTCTTTCTCCAGAAAGGATCCATTCTTGGCAACAAATACCTTGCCTTCGGATCTGAGGTAGAAAGTGTACCCCAATAGTTTCCTTTGGGTATCCTATGAAGACGCATTTTTCCGATTTGGGTTCGAGCTTTTCAGGTTGAAGTTTCTTGACATAAGCATCGCAACCCCAAACTTTCAGAAACGACAGCTTAGGTTTCTTGCCAAACCAAAGTTCATACGGTGTCGTCTCAACGGATTTTGACGGAGCCCTATTTAAAGGGAATGCGGCAGTCTCTAAAGCATATACCCAAAAAGATAGCGGTAAGTCGGTAAGAGACATCATAGACCGCACCATGTCCAACAGAGTACGATTACGACGTTCAGACACACCATTACGCTGAGGTGTTCCGGGCGGTGTCAATTGTGAAACAATTCCATAGTTCCTTAGGTGCGTGCCAAATTCGTTACTTAAATATTCACCTCCACGATCCGATCGTAAGAACTTTATTTTTCTGTCACGTTGATTCTCGACCTCATTCTGAAATTCCTTGAACTTTTCAAAGGTCTCAGACTTGTGTTTCATCAAGTAGACATACCCATATCTACTTAAGTCATCTGTGAGGGTGAGAACATAACGATAGCCTCCGCGAGCTTTAACACTCATTGGACCGCACACATCGGTATGTATGATTTCCAATAAGTTGGTCGCTCGCTCCATTGTTCCAGAGAACGGAGTCTTGGTCATCTTGCCCAAGAGGCATGGTTCGCACGTGTCAAATGATTCATAATCAAGAGACTCCAATAGTCCATCTGCATGGAGCTTCTTCATACGTTTGACACCAATATGTCCAAGGCAGTAATGCCACAAGTATGTGGGACTATCATTATCAACTTTACATCTTTTGGCATTCACACTATGAATATGTGTAACATCACGTTCGAGATTCATCAAGAATAAACCATTGACCAGCAGGGCATGACCATAAAACATATCTCTCATATAAATAGAACAACCATTATTCTCGGATTTAAATGAGTAGCCATCTCGCATTAAACGAGATCCAGATACAATGTTCATGCTCAAAGCTGGTACTAAATAACAATTATTAAGGTTTAAAACTAATCCCGAGGGTAGATGTAGAGGTAGCGTGCCGACCGCCATCACATCGACCTTGGAACCATTCCCGACGCGCATCGTCACCTCGTCCTTCGCCAGTCTCCGCTTATTCCGCAGCTCCTGCTTTGAGTTACAAATGTGAGCAACTGCACCGGTATCGAATACCCAGGAGCTACTACAAGCGTTGGTAAGGTACACATCAATAACATGTATATCATATATACCTTTGACGTTGCCGGCCTTCTTTTCTGCTAAGTATTTGGGGCAGTTCCGCTTCCAGTGACCCGTTCCCTTGCAATAAAAGCACCCAGTCTCAGGCTTGGGTCCATTCTTTGGCTTCTTCCTGGCAGCTGGCTTACCGGGAGCGGCAACTCCTTTGCCATCCTTCTTGAAGTTCTTCTTACCCTTGCCTTTCTTGAACTTAGTGGTTTTATTCACCATCAACACTTGATGCTCTTTCTTGATCTCCACCTCCGCTGATTTCAGCATTGAATACACCTCGGGAATGGACTTCTCCATCCCTTGCATACAGAAGTTCATCACGAAGCTCTTGTAGCTAGGTGGGAGAGACTGAAGGATTCTGTCAACGACCGCTTCGTCTGGGAGATAAATTCCCAATTGAGACACGCGATTGTGCAACCAAGACAATTTGAGTATGTGCTCGCTGACAGAACTATTCTCCTCCATCTTACAACTGTAGAATGCGTTGAAGACGTCATATCTCTCGACTCGGGCATGAGCTTGGAAAACCATTTTCAGCTCTTGGAACATCTCATATGCTCCGTGGTGCTCAAAACGCTTTTGGAGCCCCGATTCTAAGCGGTAGAGCATGCCGCACCGAACCAGGGAGTAATCATCACAACACGACTGCCAAGCGTTCATAACATCTTGGTTTGCCAGGGCGGGAGCATCACCTAGCAGTGCTTCTAGGACATAAGTTTTCTTGGCAGCTATGAGGATGATCCTCAGGTTACGGACCCAATCCGTATAGTTGCTACCATCGTCTTTTAGCTTGGTTTTCTCTAGGAACGCATTGAAGTTGAGGGTGACATGAGTGTGGGCTATTTGATCTACAAGACATATTGTAAAGAATTTAGACTAAGTTCATGACAATTAAGTTCATCTAATCAAATTTAATGAACTCCCACTCAGATTGACATCTGTCTAGTCATCTAAGTGATACATGATCCGAATCGACTAGCCCGTGTCCGATCATCACGTGAGACGGACTAGTCATCAACGGTGAGCATCTTTATGTTGATTGTATCTTCTATACGACTCATGTTCGACCTTTCGGTCTTCCGTGTTCCGAGGCCATGTCTGTACATGCTAGGCTCGTCAAGTGAACCCTAAGTGTATTGCATGTGTAAATCTGGCTTACACCCGTTGTATGCGAACGTTAGAGCCTATCACACCCGATCATCACGTGGTGCTTTGGAACAACGATCCTTAGCAACGGTGCACAGTTAGGGGGAACATAATTCTTGAAATTTTAGTGAGAGACCATCTTATTTACTACCATCGATCTAAGCAAATAAGATGCACAAACATGATAAACATCACATGCATTCAAATAAAGTGACATGATATGGCCAATGTCATTTTGCTCCTTTGATCTTCATCTCCGGGGCTCCATGATCATCTTTGTCACCGGCATGACACCATGATCTCCATCATCGTGTCTTCATGAAGTCATCTCGCCAAATATTACTTCTACTACTATGGCTAACGTTTAGCAACAAAGTAAAGTAATTACATGGCGTTATTCAGTGACACGCGGGTCATACAATAAATAAGACAACTCCTATGGCTCCTGCCGGTTGTCATTCTCATCGACATGCAAGTCGTGGTTCCCTATTACAAGAACATGATCAATCTCATACATCATATATATCATTCATCACATCTTTTTTGGACATATCACATCACATAGCACATGCTGCAAGAACAAGTTAGACGTCCTCTAATTGTTGTTGCATTTTTTTACGTGGCTGCTATAGGTTTCTAGCAAGAACGTTTCTTACCTATGCCAAAACCACAATGTGATATGTCAATTTCTATTTACCCTTCATAAGGACCCTTTTCATCGAATACGATCCGACTAAAGTGGGAGAGACAGACACCTGCTAGCCACCTTATGCAACTAGTGCATGTCAGTCGGTGGAACCAGTCTCACGTAAGCATACGTGTAAGGTCGGTCTGGGCCGCTTCATCCCACGATGTCGCCAATCAAGATTGACTAGTAGCGGCAAGAGAATTGAACAAATCTATGCCCACAACTTGTTTGTGTTCTACTCGTGCAAGATGCTACGCAAAGACCTAGCTCAGATGCCACTGTTGGGGAACGTAGCAGAATTCAAAAATTTCCTACCCTTCACCAAGATCAATCTAAGGAGTCATCTATCAACGAGGTGAAAAGAGTGCATCTACATACCCTTTGTAGATCACGAGCCGAAGCGTTCAAGAGAACGTGGATGATGGAGTCGTACTCGTCGTGATCCAAATCACCGATGATCCCAGCGCCGAATGGACGGCACCTCCGCGTTCAACACACATACGGTGCTGCGACGTCTCCTCCTTCTTGATCCAGTAAGGGGGAGGAGAGGTTGATGGAGATCTAGCAGCACGACTGCGTGGTGGTGGATGCAACAGAAATCCTGCAGGGCTTCGCCAAGCACCTGCGAGAGGAGGGAGATGTGTAAAGGGGGGAGGGAGGCGCCAGAGGCAAGGGTGCGGCTGCCCTCTCTCCCCCCACTATATATAGGGGCCAGGGGGGCACCGGCCCTAGGAGATGCAATCTCCTAGGGGGGGCGGCGGCCAAGGGGGAGGCTTGCCCCCCAAGGCAAGGGGGCGCCCCCCACCCCTAGGGTTCCCAACCCTAGGCGCAGGGGGAAGGCCCAAGGGGGTGCGCCAGCCCACTATGGGCTGGTTCCCCTCCCCCTACGTCCCATGGGGCCCTCCGAGATAGGTGGCCCCACCCAGCGGACCCCTTCCAGTGGTCCCGGTACACTACCGGTGACCCCCGGAACTCTCCCGGTGGTCGAAACTGGACTTCATATATATAATTCTTTACCTCCGGACCATTCCGGAACTCCTCGTGACGTCCGGGGTCTCATCTGGGACTCCGAACAACATTCGGGTTACCGTGTGCATATATCTCTACAACCCTAGCATCACCGAACCTTAAGTGTGTAGACCCTACGGGTTCGGGAGACACGTAGACATGACCGAGACGACTCTCCGGTCAATAACCAACAGCGGGATCTGGATACCCATGTTGGTTCCTACGTGTTCCTCGATGATCTCATCGGATGAACCACGATGTCAAGGATTCACTTAATCCCGTATGCATTTCCCTTTGTCTATCGGTATAGTACTTGCCCGAGATTCGATCGTCGGTATACTGATACCTTGTTCAATCTCGTCATGGCAAGTCTCTTTACTCGTTCCGTAATACATCATCTTGTGACTAACTCCTTAGTCACATTGAGCTCATTATGATGATGTCTTACCGAGCGGGCCCAGAGATACCGCTCCGTCATACGGAGTGACAAATCCCAGTCTCGGTTCGTGCCAACCCAACAGATACTTTCGGAGATACCCGTTGCGTACCTTTATAGCCACCCAGTTACGTTGTGACATTTGGCACACCCAAAGTATTCCGATGGTATCCGGGAGTTGCACAACCTCATGGTCTAAGGAAAAGATACTTGACATTGGAAAAGCTTTAGCATTATGAACTACACGATCTTGTGCTAGGCTTAAGATTGGGTCTTGTCCATCACATCATTCTACTAATGATGTGATCCCATTATCAATGACATCCAATGTCCATGGTCAGGAAACCGTGACCATCTGTTGATCAACGAGCTAGTAACTAGAGGCTTTACCAGGGACACATTGTGGTTTGTGTATTCACACATGTATCATTGTTTCCGGATAATACAATTCAAGCATGAATAACAGACAACTATCATGAACAAGGAAATATAATAATAACCATTTTATTATTGCCTCTAGGGCGTATTTCCAACATGGATGCCATCTTTTAGGGGTCCGCTGGGTGCACTTGAAATTTGATAATTTCATCTTCTGGCTTAAAGGAGGTAGATTTCTATCTCTTGTCAAGGACTACGTCATCCCTGTCCACCGTAGATCGTGTGGTGGTTAACTCTTCGGCCGCGAGGGCTTTGGATAGCGCCCTAGGGCTAAGGATGCGGTTTTGTTCTCGGCACGGAGTGCTCTGTCCGTATCACTTGCTATTGTGATGATTCCATTAGGCCCTTGCATTTTGAAAGCATGAGAAGGCGTCCGACCCTAGAAGGGCGTGGTATCTGTTGTTGAAGGGGACAATGTGGAAGAGCAGTTCCTCTGACCTATAGTTCTCAGGTGTACCGAATACTACATCGAACTTAATGCTTCCAGAACACCGGGCTTCCTGACTGGGAATAATTCCTCTGAAGGATTTATCAACCTCATTTTTGCAAGCGTGTCTTCATATATGAGGTTGAGTCTGCTGCCACCGTCCATGGGTACTTTAGTGAGGCTAAAGCCATCTACTATTGGGTTTAGTACAAGAGCAATTGTGGCTCAGGCCGGCCGGACTCGTGGTTCGTCTTCGGCTGAAAAGTGATTGTCGTGTCGCTCCATGGGCTTGCAGTGCTAATTTGATGAACCTCGGCAAGTTCGCGGTTTGTTCTTTTGCGTCGGTTGTTTGAGGAGAATGTCTCGAAGACAGTAAAGACATCGAAATCTTTCTCTACTCGATTTGCGATGGCGAGGATTGCTTCACCGCTTTTTGCTACCAACCGGAGTACCCAACATGCTCCAAGGCGGTTGGGATAATATCCGGGGCAACATGTATTTGGCAAGGTTTGTCTAACAGTTCGTAAAGAACGGACCTGTGTCCTGTGAAAGGTCTGGTTTTCTTGCCAATGGGCATGTTATCGGATGCCCTGCTAGGGTATGTCCGCTTTGCTTTAGCGGTGTATTGTCCAAAGATGGACTATTCCAGATGTGTATTCTGGGCTTTCCAAGTGTTTTCCATAGCGCATCACTTTTGTACTAAATGCGATAATTCTGCAAAACTACGTATTCGACGGCGGTTGAGGGCGTTCAAGACTCCCTCCTCCGTGCAATTGCGGTGAAATATGGGAACCGTGTCGTCTTCGCAGCAGTCCTTAATCTTGTTTTTGACAAGTAGGAATCTGGCCCAGGAGTGATGAACCGTCTCTTGGCGCTGCTGCTGTATGTATGTGAGATCACATATGTCCAAAAGTACATATTTACTTGGAGACCGTGTACTGTGGCGGGTGGGTGTGGATAAATATGAGTCCCGACCCAATGTAGTGTCCGGGGTTCGTACAACCTCCAGTGCAGACGATCTAGGTCCTCCGGGATCTGAATGTCCCGCGGGCCCGGCGTGTCCCTGAGCTCGACAGACACAAAGTGCCATCTGTGTAGGTGTGTTCGGCTCGGAGGGTTCGGAGATCCGAATAGCGCCGGTCTTCATTTCAAGAGGGGAAATATCTTCGGCTCGGTCCTCGATGGCTGCCACCAGGTGAGTGATCGGGGTGGGATTGACTTTCTCCTGACCGGATTTAAGCCCGATATGATCACTAGGCGATGAAAGCCCCAAGGCGGCAATACGATCCAGCAGCTCATTTAAGGACGAGGAATCTGCCGAAATCGCGTCATCGGACTGTTGGGAGCCGATATAGGAGTGGTGCTCGATGACCGCGGGGAGCACGGCCAACCTAGCGGCCACACGGGCGCATACAGCGAACCCACCGAGCTGGAGGAGCTGGCCCAACGCCAGGTTGTTTCCGAGGGTGATATCATCGTTGATGACGAGACAAGCCATCGATCGCTTCTCGCGAGCGCACATCGGAGCTCTCAATGAAAGCACCATTGTCGGTGTCAAAACCGGCATGTCTCGGGTAGGAGTGCCCAAGTTGTGCGTCTGAGGATCGATGCTAATAGGAGACATGGGACACGATGTTTACCCAAGTTCGGGCCCTCTCGATTGAGGTAATACCCTGCTTCCTGCTTGATTGATCTTGATGAATATGGGGTTACAAGATTTGATCTACCTCGAGACTGTACTAGCTAAACCCTAGGAGTCTAGCCTATGTAATTGTGATTCTGGCCTCTACAGGCTAGACCCTCCGACTTATATATGCACTGGAGGAGACGTAGGTTACAAGGATTACTTGGGAAGAAAGGAATCATTATATCCGAACATCTATTCTGCCTTTCTACATACACAGGAGTCCTAACCAGGCGCGAGGGATGTCAGTTTATCTTCATCTTCACGACCGATCTTGTTGGGGAACGTAGTATTTCAAAAATTTCCTACGATCACACTAGATCTATCTAGGAGAAGCATAGTAACGAGCAGGGAGAGTGTGTCCACGTACCCTCGTAGACCGATAGCGGAAGCGTCTAGTGACGCGGTTGATGTAGTCGAACGTCTTCGCGATCCAATCAATCCAAGCAACAAATGTACGGCACCTCCGCGTTCAGCACACGTTCAGCTCGATGGAATCCCACTAACTCTTGATCCAGTTGAGCATCGCGGGAGAGTTTTGTCAGCACGATGGCGCGGTAACGGTGATGATGAAGTTACCGGCGCAGGGCTTCGCCTAAACACTTCGATGATATGACCGAGGTGTGTAACTGTGGAGGGGGCACCGCACATGGCTTGCAAATCAACTTGTGAGTCTATGGGGTGCCCCCTCCCCACGTATATAAAGGAGGGAGGGAGGAGGAGGCGGCCATGAGGGGCAGTCCTACTCCCACTAGGAGTAGGACTCCTCCTTTTCCTAATAGGAGTAGGAGAGGGGGGATGGAAGGGAGAGGAGGAGAAGGAAAGGAGGGGGCGCCGCCCCTCCCCCTAGTCCAATTCGGACTAGGCTTGGGGGGCACGCGGCCCAGCCCTAGCCAGCCCTCTCTCTCTCCCCTAAGGCCCATCAAGGCCCATATACCCCCCGGGGGGTTCCGGTAACCTTCCGGTACTCCCGTATTTATCTGGTGACCCCCAGAACACTTACGGTGTCCGAATATAACCTTCCAATATATCAATCTTTATGTCTCGACCATTTTGAGACTCCTCATAATGTCCGTGATCACATCCGGGACAGCGAACTACCTTCGGTGCATCAAAACACATAAACTCATGATACCGATCGTCATCAAACGTTAAGTGTGCGGACCCTACGGGTTTGAGAACTATGTAGACATGACTGAGACTCATCTCCAGTTAATAACCAATAGCGGAACCTCGATGTTCATATTTGCTCCTACATATTCTATGAAGATCTTTATCGGTCAAACTGCATAACAACATACATTGTTGCCTTTGTCATCAGTATGTTACTTGCCCAAGATTCGATCATCGGTATCATCATACCTAGTTCAATCTCGTCATTGGCAAGTCTCTTTACTCGTTCTGTAATACATCATCTCGTGACTAACTCATTAGTCGTTTGCTTGCAAGGCTTATTATGATGTGTATTACCGAGAGGGCCTAGAGATACCTCTTCGACACTCGGAGTGACAAATCCTATTCTTGATCTATGCCAACACCACAAACACCTTCGTAGACACATGTAGAGCATCTTTATAATCACCCAGTTACGTTGTGACGTTTGACAGCACACAAGGTGCTCCTCCGGTATTCAGGAGTTGCATAATCTCATAGTCATAGGAACATGTATAAGTCATGAAGAAAGCAATAGCAGAAAAACTAAACGATCAAGTTGCTAAGCTAACGGATGGGTCTTGTCCATCACAACATTCTCCTAATGATGTGATCCCGTTGATCAAATGACAACTCATGTCTCTGGTTAGAAAACATAACCATCTTTGATTAACGAGCTAGTCTAGTAGAGGCATACTAGGGACACTCTGTTTCGTCTATGTATTCACACATGTATCAAGTTTCCTGTTAATACAATTCTAGCATGAATAAAAGCCATTTATCATGATGTATAAGGAAATATAAATAACAACTTTATTATTGCCTCTAGGGCATATTTCCTTTAGTCTCCCACTTGCACTAGAGTCAATAATCGTGATTACATAGTAATGATTCTAACACCCATGGAGTCTTGGTGTTGATCATGTTTTGCTCGTGGAAGAGGCTTAGTCAACGGGTCTGCGACACTCAGATCTGTATGTATCTTGCAAATTTCTATGTCTCCCTCCTTGACTTGATCGCAGATGGAATTGAAGCATCTCTTGATGTGCTTGGTTCTCTTGTGAAACCTGGATTCCTTTGCCAAGGCTATTGCTCCAGTGTTGTCAAAAAATATTTTCATTGGACCCGATGCACTAGGTATTACACCTAGATCGGACATGAACTCCTTCATTTGCTACTTCCATAGCAGCTATGTACTCTACTTCACACATAGACCCCGCCATGACGCTCTGCTTGGAACTGCACCAACTGACAGCTCCACCATTCAATAAAAATACATATCTGGTTTGTGACTTAGAGTCATCCTGATCAGTGTCAAAGCTAGAATCGACGTAACCATTTATGACGAGCTCTTTGTCACCTCCATAAACGAGAAACATATCCTTTGTCCTTTTCAGGTACTTCAGGATGTTCTAGACAACTGTCCAGTGATCCACTCCTGGATTACTTTGGTACCTCCCTGCTAAACTTATAGCAAGGCACACATCAGGTCTGGGACATAGCATTGCATACATGATAAATCCTATGGCTGAGGCATAGGGAATAACTTTCATTTTCTCTCTATCTTCTTCAGTGGTTGGGCATTGAGTCTTACTCAACTTCACACCTTGTAACAGAGGCAAGAACCATTTCTTTGACTGATCCATTTTGAACTTCTCCAAAACTTTATCAAGGTATGTGCTTTGTGAAAGTCTTGATCTATCTCTATAGATCTTGATGCCTAATATATAAGCAGCTTCACCGAGGTCATTCATTGAAAAATTATTATTCAAGTATCCTTTTATGCCATCCAGAAATTCTATATCATTTCCAATCAACAATATGTCATCCACATATAATATCAGAAATGCTACAGAGCTCCCACTCACTTTCTTGTAAATACAGGCTTCTCCAAAAGTATGTATAAAACCATATGCTTTGATCACCTCATCAAGGCGTATATTCCAACTCAGAGATGCTTGCACCAGTCCATAGATGGATCGCTGGAGCTTGCACACTTTGTTAGCACCTTTAGGATCAACAAAACCTTCTGGTTGCATCATATACAAATACTCTTTGATGTATCCATTAAGGAATGCAGTTTTGACATCCATTTGCCAGATTTCATAATCATAAAATGCGGCAATTGCTAACATGATTCAGACAGATTTAAGCATCGCTACGGGTGAGAAAGTCTCATCGTAGTCAACTCCTTAAATTTGTCGAAAACCTTTCGCAACAAGTCGAGCTTTGTAGATAGTAACATTACCATCGGCGTCAGTCTTCCTCTTATAGAACCATTTATTTTCAATGGCTTGCTGATCATCGGGCAAGTCAACCAAAGTCCGCACTTTGTTCTCATACATGGATCCCATCTCAGATTTCATGGCCTCAAGCCATTTTGCGGAATCTGGGCTCATCATCGCTTCCTCGTAGTTCATAGGTTCATCATGCTCTAGTAACATGACTTCCAGAACCGGGTTACCATACCACTCTGGCGCGGAACGCACTCTGGTTGACCTACGAGGTTCAGTAGTGACTTGATCTAAAGTTTCATGATCATCATCATTAGCTTCCTCGCTAATTGGTGTAGGAATCACTGGAACTAGTTTCTGTGATGTACTACTTTCCAATTCGGGAGAAGGTAAGATTATCTCATCAAGTTCCACTTTCCTCCTACACACTTCTTTCAAGAGAAACTCCTTCTCTAGAAAGGATCCATTCTTAGCAACGAATATCTTGCCTTCAGATCTGTGATAGAAGGTGTATCCAACAGTTTCCTTTGGGTATCCTATGAAGATACATTTCTCCGACTTGGGTTCGAGCTTATCAGGTTGAAGCTTTTTCACATAAGCATTGCAGCCCCAAACTTTAAGAAACGACAACTTGGGTTTCTTACCAAACCACAGTTCATAAGGTGTCGTCTCAGCGAATTTAGAATGTTCCCTATTTAGCGTGAATGCAGCTGGCTCTAAAACATAACCCCAAAACGATAGTGGTAAATCGGTAAGAGAAATCATAGATCGCACCATATCTAATAAAGTACGGTTACGACGTTCGGACACACCATTACGATGTGGTGTTCCAGGTGGCGTAAGCTGTGAAACTATTCCACATTGTTTTAAATGAGGAGCAAACTCGTAATTCAAATATTCGCCTCCATGATCAGATCATAGAAACTTTATTTTCTTGTTACGATGATTCTCTACTTCACTCTGAAATTCTTTGAACTTTTTAAATGTTTCAGACTTGTGCTTCATTAAGTAGATATACCCATATCTGCTCAAATCATCAGTGATGGTCAGAAAATAACGATACTCGAGGCGAGCCTCAACACTCATCGGTCCACATACATTAGTATGTATGATTTCCAACAAATCTGTTGCTCACTCCATTGTTCCAAGGAACGGAGTTTTAGTCATCTTGCCCATGAGGCATGGTTCGCAAGCACCAAGTGATTCATAATCAAGTGATTCCAAAAGTCCATCAACATGGAGTTTCTTCATGCGCTTTACACCAATATGACCTAAACGGCAGTGGCACAAATAAGTTGCACTATCATTATCAACTTTGCATCTTTTATCTTCAATATTATGAATATGTGTATCACTACGATCGAGATCCAACAAGAATACACCACTCTTCAAGGGTGCATGACCATAAAAGATATTACTCATATAAATAGAACAACCATTATTCTCTGATTTAAATGAATAACCATCTCGCAACAAACAAGATCCAGATATAATGTTCACGCTTAACGCTGGCACCAAATAACAATTATTTAGGTCTAAAACAAATCCCGAAGGTAGATGTAGAGATAGCGCGCCGACGGCGATCACATCGACTTTGGAACCATTTCCCACGTGCATCGTCACCTCGTACTTAGCTAATCTTCGTTTAATCCGTAGCCCATGTTTCGAGTTACAAATATTAGCAACCGAACCAATATTAAATACCCAGGTGCTACTACGAGCATTAGTATGGCACACATCAATAACATGTATATCAAATGTACCTTTGTTCACTTTGCCATCCTTCTTATCCGCCAAATACTTGGGGCAGTTCCGCTTCTAGTGTCCAGTCCCTTTGCAGTAGAAGCACTCAGTTTCAGGCTTGGCTCCAGACTTGGGTTTCTTTGCGGGAGTATCAACTGTCTTGCTATTCTTCTTGAAGTTCTCCTTCTTTCCCTTGCACCTTTTTTTAAAACTAGTGGTCTTGTTAACCATCAACACTTGATGCTCATTTTTGCTTTCTACCTCCGCAGCTTTAAGCATAGCGAAGAGCTCAGGAACTGTCTTCTGCATCCCTTGCATATTATAGTTCATCACGAAGCCTTTATAGCTTGGTGGCAGTGATTGAAGAACTCTATCAATAATATTATCTTCATCAACATTGCAACCAAGTTGAGCCATGTGATTGTAGTACCCAGACATTCTGAGCTTGTGTTCACTGATAGAACTATTCTCTTCCATCTTGCATCTATAGAACTTATTGGAGACTTCATTTCTCTCAATTCGGGCATTTGCTAGAAATATTAACTTCAACTCTTGGAACATCTCATATGCTCCATGACATTCAAAATGTCTTTGAAGTCCCGATTCTAAGCCGTAAAGCATGGCACACTGAACTACCGCCGTACTAAGCAAAATAAGAAACATAATAAGATAAACATCACATGCAATCAAAATATGTGACATGATATGGCCATCATCATCTTTTGCTTGTGATCTCCATCTCCAAAGCATCGTCATGATCTCCATCGTCACCGTCTTGACACAATGATCTTCATCATAGCGTCGTGGTCTTCTCGCCAACTATTGCTACTACTACTATCGCTAACTCATAGTGATAAAGTAAAGCAATTACATGACCTTCGCAATTCATACAATAAAGAGACAACCATAAGGGTCCTGCCAGTTGCCGATAATTTACAAAACATGATCATCTCATACAATAACGTATAACTCATCACGTCTTGACCATATCACATCACAACATGCCCTGCAAAAATAATTTAGACGTCCTCTACTTTGTTGTTGCAAGTTTTACGTGGCTGCTACGGGCTTAGCAATAACAGTTCCAATCTACGCATACAAAACCACAACGATTTTTCGTCAAGTGTGCAATTTTAACCTTCACAAGAACCGGGCGTAGCCACACTGGATTCAACTAAATTGAGAGAGACAGACACCCGACAGTCACCTTTAAGCAACTAGTGCTCGTAACAATGAAACCAGTCTCGCGTAAGCGTACACGTAATGTCGGTTTGGGCTGCTTCATCTCACAATACCGCCGAATCAAAGTTTGACATGCTGGTAAGAAGTATGACTATTATCGCCCAGAACTCATTGTGTTCTACTCGTGCATATCATCTACGCATAGACCTGGCTCTGATACCACTAATGGGGAACGTAGTATTTCAAAATTTTCCTCCGATCACGCAAGATCTATCTAGGAGAAGCATAGCAACGAGCAGTGAGAGTGTGTCCACGTACCCTCATAGACCAAAAGCGGAAGCGTCTAGTGACGCGGTTGATGTAGTCGAACGTCTTCGCGATCGAACTGATTCAAGCACCGAACGTAAGTCACCTCCGCGTTCGGCACATGTTCAGCTCAATGACGTCCCAGGAACTCTTGATCCAGTTGAGCGTCACGGGAGAGTTTCGTCAGCACGACGGCATGATGACGGTGATGATGAAGTTACCGGCACAGGGCTTCGCCTAAGCACTGCAACGATATGACCGAGGTGTGTAACTGTGGAGAGGGGCATCGCACACGGCTTGCAAATCAACTTTTGTGTCTATGGGGTGCCCCCTCCCCATGTATATATAGGAGGGAGGGAGGAGGAGGCGGCCATGAGGGTGAGTCCTACTCCCACTAGGAGTAGGAATCTTCTTTTTCCTAGTAGGAGTAGGAGAGGGGGAAGGAAGGGAGAGGAGGAGAAGGAAAGGAGGGGGCGCCGCCCCTCCCCCTAGTCCAATTCGGACTAGGCTTGGGGGCACGCGCAACCCAGCACTAGCCAGCCCCCTCTCTCTCCCCTAAGGCCCATCAAGGCCCATATACCCCCCCAGGGAGTTCCGGTAACCTTCCGGTACTCTGATATTTATCCAGTGACCCCCGGAACATTTTCGGTGTCCGAATATAATGTTCCAATATATCAATCTTTATGTCTCAACCATTTCGAGACTCCTTGTCATGTCCGTGATAATATCCGGGACTCTGAACTACCTTCGGTCCATGAAAACACTATAATGCCCCGGATGTAATACTTTCCCTTTTGGGCAATATATGATATCTCTGGCTTCATCACTTCCATTCCGGGTTCTTTGTCTTTCGGGGTTTCGTCGTTTTGTCCTATGCGTGTGTGGCATTCATTCATATCATGTAGTCATGTGCATCGCATTGCATTTGTGTTGTCGTTTGCATCCGGTTCCACGCGTTCCTTCCGTTGTCCGTTTCGCGTTCTGGAGCTCCCTCACGTGTCTGTGGCGTCCCCGTGGCCTACTTTGGTGTTTGGCCGTGTAACGTTACCGGTTTGGCGCGAGACTTGTCGTGTGTTGTTTTTTTGGTGTGTGTTACCCGCCTGTCAAATATCGTCGCGTTTGGAGTTCGTTTGGTGCTCCAACAGTTATTCTCATGGGCTCAAAGTGCCTCCACTTTGAGGCCCAAGACACCCCTCCAACAGCCCACCAAACCAGCCCAAACCCCTACCTTCATCTAGGCCATCCAATTCTGATCACATGGCCGAAGACCACACCCCATTTGGTCAACCCTAGCTCCTTGTGCCTATATATTTGTCCACCTTCCTCAAATTTTGCCCCAAAACAAGGAAAACCTAGCCCCATCCCCTTCCTCCCCTTCTTCTACCTCCAGCCACCGCCGCCTCGCCGGACTCCTCGCCGGAGTTCTGGACCACCACCGTGCCACCTCGCTGGATTTTCCGCCACCTCACCGCCGGCGCCTCCCCTCGCCGCCCTCCGCCGCCGACCGGGCCAACAGCCGCCGGCCCCGCCTCCCTATCTCCCTCCGAGCCCCACCGCCAGGCTCCAGGAGCCATCCGCCGCCGCCGCTTCACAGGATCGGGAGGCCGATCCCGATCGGGATCCATCGCCGCCGCAACCCTAGGACGGCCCAGCGCCAGCAGCCCGATCTCCCTCCTGGGCCGGCCGACAGTCCTCCGCCTCGCCCTGGGCCGTTGACCGCGCCAGGCACCGCCCCGGTCTAGATCTGCGGCCGGGTGGGCCGCCCGTCTCACCGCCCCCCCTCCGGGCCGCTAGGCGGCAGCCTCGGGCCTCCTTCCGACCTAGGCGCAAGGCCCAGTCCCCGGGTGGCCCGCCTCCCTCCGCGGCTCCTTCGCGGGCCGAGCCAGCCGCCGCCCCAGGCGCGCGGATTCGCAAGCTGGGCCGGGCCCGTTGCCCGATCCGCCTCTACCCGTGGGCCGCGCCGCGCCCGGATCCGCACCGCCCAGCCCGATCCGCGTCAGATCCGGTTGACTCCGTTGACCCCTGAGGTTGTCTAAATTCCACTAAGTCCCTGATGTTTCAGTTTCTGATGCTGTTTTCAAATAGTGATAACTTTTTGTGCGTTGGTCCGATTTGAGTGAATGATATGTCAAATTGTTCGTGGAGACATGTACTACATTTCATTCCATTATGCCATACATGTTTGAGATCATCTAGATGCTTTAAAATCTGTTACAAGAGTGCATCTTGTTATAAACTGTTGTTAGTGTTGTTTTTCATGCCATCTTTGCAAGGTGATAACTTTTTGCATGTTTATCCAAATGATGCAAACGAGATGTCCACGTGTTCGTCTTGCCATGCTCTACATGTTGATTGCTTAGGCTTGCATGATAGAATTAATCTTGCCATGTTTATCTCCGTTGCAAAGTGCTATGTGGCTGTTAAGTAGTTAAACTTGTTATGAGATGTCATTTTGAGGAGCTCATTGCTATCATTGTGATTGTCCCCATGATGCATGCTTAGGTGTTTTGGATTCACCATTATGTGTACTGTGCTGTGGTGCTTACCACTTGCCATGTTTAGTTTTGAGGTGACTTAAACTTGCTCTCAAAGATGCCATGATGAAACTGCTGTTTTAACACTTAGTGAAATTTCACTAAGTGTGGAATCTGTAATTTCCAGATGCCATGTTTGCTTATTGTTCTAGGCCAATCCATGATAGTTTTGGGGTGACTCTTGATAATTCCTTGAAGTATATATTGTTGGATATCCATTCATGCTCTCACATGCCTATTTTAGTGGTTGTAGCATATTTAACTTTTGCTTCCAAGTTGCAATAAAATATTGCTGTCAGGATTTTGTTGTCAAGTTCAATATGTCCAAGCTTGTTGCTATTGATCCATGGCTCCTTTGGGGATGCTCCAATGGAGTTATTTGCTGTAGGATATGTCTAGTTTATGTCCATGCTCTTTGCCATGATGTTTGAGTGCTGTAGCTTAATTATTTCTTGCCCCGAAGTTGCTATGTTGCTGTAATTTTCAGCTTTCGCATATTTATTGTTTTGTGTGTAACTTTTAGCCCGTAGCTCCGATTGCAGCAAGTCTTATATTAAACTTGTGTGATTTTTCATGTAGATTCATAATATCCTATTGTTGACATGTTTTGGAGCATTTTGCTTGATCGCGTTTTGTCATGCTCCGTGTGCTCCCATAGTGCATCAGTCATGCATCCAGCATATTTTGAGTGCGCATTGCATCTTGTTGATTTGGTGCCTTGTGTGTTTGTGTTGAGTAGAGTGGGAAGCTGAGTACGAGTACGAGAACGAGGTTACTACCGAGGTTGAGAACGAGGAGCTTTCTTACGATCCCATCGACAACTCTTCAGGCAAGATGACCGAACCCGGATACCATTACTATCTTTGCCTATTGCTAGAGTATCGCTCTGTAGCTTTGCCTCGATGCCCATGTCTTTCATGTCAGCCTCCTACATGTAACCATGATCATGTCTAACCACCCTACCTATGCAAACCATTGTTTGGCTATACGTAGGCTTCGCTCAGCCCCTCTTATAGCATTGTTAGTTGCAGGTGAAGTTGAAGATGCTTGCTTCATGTTGAAGTTTGTTCGGTTATATCACACTATATAAATGCTTAAATGAAATCATCTATATATTGGCAATGGGTGGAAGGCTAAGCCTTTTGCTTGGTGTTTTATTCCACTCATGCCGTTAGGAACCGTATAAATCGGTGGTATGTTCCTTGATTATGCGTTCCTCACACGGTTGGGGTTATGGGGCCCCCTCGATAAACCGCTAAGTGCTAAGTCTTTTCCAGCAAGTCCCAACATTGGTACTTTTTGCCTAATAACTAATAAACTTGCATAGGGAGTAATTAACCCTCTTTCTTAATCAACAACCCCGGGCCAATGCTCCACATGAGTGTTGGTCCGAAACGGGGAGTCTGCGGGGCCACCACGAGGAAACTCGAGGTTTGGTAAAAACCTGTAGAATCGCCCATCCGGTCGTGGCCTGAGACTAGATACGCGCGGCTATTGTCAGGGTGTCGGCACGCCGGGAGGATTTGCTGGATTAGCCTTACCTTAGTTCGGAGTATCTTGAGCACGGGATTCCGAGAATACTCGGGCCTTCCCACCTTGGAGTTGCGACTCCGCGGATCGTGGGCTTGTCATGGGCCAAGTTGGAACACCCCTGCAGGGTTATGAACTTTCAAAAGCCATGCCCGCGGTTATGTGGCAGATGGGAGCTTGTTAATATCCGGTTGTAGAAAACTTGACACCATGTTCCAATACACTACCAGCGTGTGTACCGTGACTGTCATTTTCCGAAAGGGTTTCGGGAGATGAACATGGTGGGGTTATGTTTGACTGGCTTTAGTTAGGATCACTTCGTGATCATCTCTCGACCGAGGCACCTTCTCTTCTCGCTCTCTTTTACGTAAGCTAGGCTAGTGCTGCTGCAACCATTTATTCCTTATTCTTTCTTCAGCCTTGTTCCACACCCAAGGCTTAAATAGTCATGTTACCCGGGAACGGGATTGCTGAGTCCTCTGTGGCTCACAGTTACTTCAACACACCAGATGCAGGTACGATGGTGAGCTATCCAGGTGATGGCACCGAGCTAGACTGGGAGTACGACGAGGAGCGTAGCCGTTACTATGTCCGTTATCCCGATGATCAGTAGTGGTTCTTCTACTAGGATTCGATCTAGACCTGTGGTTTAATTTTATGTTTGGTATCTTGACATTTGGATTTTACCCTTAGATGGGCTGTGATGTTCATTTGAATGATGATTGAAACATGTAATGAATTTGTGTGACGTGGCGAGTGTAAGCCAACTATCTTTTCAGTTTTCCATCCCCATTTTTTACATGAAATGTGCAAAGATACCAAACTTGCGATCATTCCAGCATGGGCTTATATCTCTAAGTCGTGCCTCGACACGTAGGAGATATAGTCCCATCCTGGGCATTACAAGTTGGTATTCAGAGCTTTCTCCGACCTAGAAGCCCCCACTGATTGATCGAATCGTTGACGGTCGAGTCTAGGCACACACTGAAAATAGTTTTGAGTCCTATATTTATATCGGAGAGTAGGATTTCTTGTGCTTCTCATCCCCTTTCTCTCTGGTGAAGACTCCTGACGACTACTCTTGCCTCTTCTACTTTCAAAATTGCACCAATTTTTTTTAGGAATCTCGCGAGTATTGTGGGATTGTTTCGATATTCTTGTGACGAGAATATTGTTCTCGATGCCTCCTAACATTAGGGGTTGTGGCAGTGTCCCGGGGAGTTGAGCTTCGGGGTATTGTCATCACAAGCATATCGCGACAGTACTAAATACTTAAGACGGCCGACATCGAAAATCTCTCCTATACGGTTAGCGGCAAGATAACCCCGACATCACCTAGTATTGGGGAGGTAGTTCGGGAGTATTGCCATAGCTTGGTATAGTGGATGCTTTTCGAAGGTCCGAGGTAGACAGTTTCCGAGAAAGACTGGTTATGTGTTGAAGGATGGATACAGCTGGATGTAGGTTTAGAGTTGATTGCGCGGTGCTTCCCCTGTATCCCCAACACCTGATTGCATAACTGGAAACTTTCGGAAATTAATAGGTGGGTTTATCCAGTAGATCGTAGGCATTCTTCCAACGAATGCAGGTTAGCGAGTTCGGGGTTCTACATTGAGTGAAGTGGTTTTATGACCGATGTTCCGATCGGGAGTTGCATCTTAAAGGGTCCTTGGCTATGCTGATCCGGGGATTGCAAAACCCTTTCGTAACGCGTTCATAAGTTTACAGCACAAACATGTTAGAACGAAGCTCCTATCTTGTGTTTGTGTCCATCTATACCTTGTGTTTTTCTTATTTTACCTTTTGTCCCCTATGTGGCTTCTCGTGAAGATTGTTGTTATCATTTAACTGAGAATTTCATTCGTTCCTCTTGTTCGAATGATTATTGTGAAGACTATGTTGCATTTCAATCCGTTGATTCAGCCTATACCTTCTTTCAATCAAATTGCTGATTTCGTGGTCATCTCTTTCGGGATGGCTCCGAAACGAGTTCCCAACGCTAACCCAGAGGGTGAAGAGGTCCCAGATCGTCCTCCTTCCCCTCCTCCTCCGTCTGAGGCTTGGAGAGCGATTATGCAAACTACAAATCAGAACACCCAGATGTTGATGCAGATGATGCAGCAGATGCAAGCTAATCAAGCTAATCAGGGTGCTCCAGGGAACCAAGGCAATTTCTTCAACCAACAGCACCATGCTACTCTCAACCAGTTCTTGTCCAATCAACCAAAAGCTTTCAGTTACTATGTCGACCCTCTTGATGCTGAAGATTGGTTAACCGATATCAAGAAGCATTTTGAGTGTAGTAACGTAAGGGAAGAGGACTATGTGAAGTTTGCAGCCTTCCAACTCAAAGACCAAGCAGCTGACTGGTGGCAGCAGTACAAAGACTCCAGGCCAGGGCGTGTGATCTCTTGGGAGGATTTTTGCAAGGACTTTCGCTCTCACCACATTTCTACAAGTGTCATCGAGGGTATGCATGAGCAATTCCGCAACCTGAAGCAGGGCTCTATGACTGTCTACCAGTATAATGTCAAGTTCCAAAATCTCGCCCGCTATGCTAAGCAAGACATACCAGATGCCAAGAGCAAGATCTATCAGTTCCGCGGAGGTCTGAAAGATGAACTTCAACTTGCTTTCACCTTGTTCGAGCCCGATGAGTTTGACAAATTCTATAACATGGCACTCAAGCAAGAGGCAGCCCAGCTCAAGATGGAGGCTTCTAAAAAGAGGATTCGAGATGCCGTTCACTCCTCCTCATCTTCTCAAGTCGTCGCAAAGCAACAGAAATTTTGGCTTCCTCCTCCTCCAGTGATTCGAGCTCCTTACAACAACTCGAACAACAACAAGAACTCAGGTGGCCGTGGTTTCTCCCACCCACCCAACCCGAGCAACCAGTCGAAGAATCAGTTTCAGTCTCAAGGTTCCAAGTCAAGTGGTTCTCATTTCCGTACTCTCTCAGAGGTGGTCTGCAACAAGTGCACTCAGAAAGGTCAATATGCTAACAAGTGCCCCAACCCGAAGCGCCTTCCACCTCCTCCACCTGTCGGTACAGCTCTTGTCAAGCACATTCCAAAGTATGCAAGGGTGAATCTGATGAATGCAGCGCAAGCGAAGAATTCTTCTGACGTGATTTTGGGTAACCTTTCAGTTAACTCTTTTCCAGCTAAAGTGTTGTTTGATTCGGGTGCTTCATGTTCTTTCATGTCATGTCCATTTGCATCCAAGCACAATGTTGTCACTTCAAATTTGCCTCAGAAGTTGCAAGTTGTTTCTCCAGGCAGGATAATGACTTCTAGTGTCTATGCTCCGGATGTTTCTATTCGCATGGGTGATTATCGCTTTTTGGCTAAACCGGTGGTTCTTGGCAATTCTGACATCGATCTTATCCTCGGAATGGACTGGCTTTCTCAGCATGATGCTCAAATTGACTGTGCACAGAAGGAAGTCAAGATTACTCATTCTAATGATGATGTGATTATCTTCGCCTCCAGGGATAACACTATCAGGCTTTTCTCTCTCAATGACAAGGGCGAGATGAATGTCATATCTCAAATTCCGGTGGTTAACGAATACCAAGACGTCTTTCCTGAAGAACTTCTAGGCATGCCTCCACACCGTCAGGTGGAATTCGTCATTGAACTCGAGCCGGGTATTGAGCCAGCATGCCGGCGTCCGTACAAGCTCTCTCCTAAAGAATTGAAGGAATTGAAGAAGTAGCTTGATGAACAGGAGCGTATGGGTCTCATCAGGCCTAGTACGTCTCCTTGGGGCTGTGGTGTCTTATTTGTCAAAAAGAAGGATGGCACGGAGCGCCTCTGCGTCGATTACCGGCCATTGAACAAGAAGACAATAAAGAACAAGTATCCGCTCCGCAACATCAACGAGTTGTTCGAGCAGCTCAAAGGAGCTAAAGTTTTCTCTTGGATCGATCTCCGAATGGGCTATCACCAAATTCGCATTCGCGAGGAAGACATCCCCAAGACTGCCTTCAGAACGAGCTACGGCTCATATGAGTATACAGTCATGTCCTTTGGTCTCGCCAATGCTCCACCTACCTTCTCGAGAATGATGCACTACATTTTCAACCCCTACACCGACGAGTTTGTGCTTGTGTATCTGGATGACATTTTTGTATTTTCCAAGAATGAAGAAGATCACGAAAAGCACCTACGTCTCGTTCTCGGCAGACTCCGTGAACATAAGTTCTATGCCAAGTTCTCCAAGTGCGAATTTTGGCTCGATAAGGTTTTGTACCTGGGCCATATCATCTCCGCTGACGGTATTGCGGTAAACCCCGAGAAAGTTGAAGCAATTGTCAACTGGGAAGCTCCTCAGAACGTCAAGCAACTCCGAAGTTTTCTTAGACTTGCCAGCTATTGCAGAAGGTTCGTTGAGAACTTCTCCAAGATTGCCAAGCCTCTCTCCAACTTGCTGTAGAAGAATGTCAAGTACTACTGGTCTCCAGATTGTGAAGTGGCATTCAAAACTCTCAAAGAAAAGCTCGTCTCTGCTCCAGTTCTTACTCCTCCAGATGAGTCCAAGCCCTACGAAGTATTCTGTGATGCTTCTCTTCAAGGACTTGGTGGTGTGCTTATGCAGGACAAGAGAATTGTGGCATACACTTCTCGTCAGCTGACGCCAAGTGAGAAGAACTACCCCACACATGATCTTGAACTAGCAGCTGTGGTACATGCTTTGATTACGTGGAGACACCTGCTGCTGGGAAGAAAAGTCGACATCTTCACCGATCACAAGAGCTTGAAGTACATCTTCACACAGCCGAATCTGAACCTCCGCCAGACTCGTTGGGTTGAAATGATCCAAGAGTATGATCCCAGCATTGAATACACTCCTGGTAAGGCGAATGTGATTGCAGATGCTTTGAGCAGAAAGGCATATTGCAACAGCCTTCTTATCAAGCCGTTCCAGCCTGAGCTTTGTGAAGCATTCAGGAAGCTCAACCTCCAAGTTGTTCCGCAGGGTTTTCTTGCAAATTTTCAAATTGCTCCTACCTTGGAAGATCAGGTCCGTGAGGCCCAACTCAGTGATGCCATGGTGCAGAAAGTGAAACATGGTATTGCAAAGGGTGATCCGAAATATAAGTGCTATCGCGTTGATGAGAGAGATACCTTGTTCTTTGAGGACAGACTTGTTGTTCCCAAAGGTGATCTCAGGAAGCTCATAATGGAAGAAGCACATGATTCTCTCCTTTCCATTCATCCTGGCAGTTCCAAGATGTACCAAGACCTCAAGCAATCTTACTGGTGGACACGCATGAAAAGGGAGATTGCCCAATTTGTGAATGAATGTGATGTCTGCAGAAGAGTGAAGGCAGAGCATCAACGTCCAGCCGGTCTTCTCCAACCTCTTCCTATTCCCGAGTGGAAATTCGACCACATTGAAATGGATTTCGTCACTGGCTTTCCTAAGTCCAATAGAGGGAATGATTCTATCTTTGTGGTGATTGACAAGCTTACCAAAGTCGCTCACTTTCTTCCAGTCAAAGAATCCATCAATGCAGCTCAATTGGCAGAGTTGTACACCTCCAGAATTGTGTCCTTACATGGCATTCCTCAAGTTATCTCCTCAGACCGTGGAAGTTTGTTCACTTCAAAGTTCTAGGACTCCTTTCAGTCTGCCATGGGCACTAAGATCAGGTTCAGCACTGCTTTTCACCCTCAGACTAGTGGTCAAGTCGAGAGAGTGAATCAGATTCTAGAAGACATGCTCAGAGCCTGTGTCATATCTTTTGGAATGAAATGGGAAGATTGCCTTCCGTTTGCCAAGTTCTCTTACAACAACAGCTTTCAAGCAAGTGCAGGCAAAGCTCCGTTTGAAATCCTCTATGGCAGAAAGTGCCGTACCCCTCTCAACTGGTCCGAGACAGGTGAACGTCAACTTCTTGGCAATGACTTGATCTCAGAAGCCGAAGAAATGTGCAAAGTCATACGTGAGAATCTCAAGGCCGCTCAGTCGCGTCAGAAGAGCTACTATGACGGCAAGCATCGTGATTTGGCTTTCAACATTGGTGATCATGTCTATCTCCGTGTTTCTCCGATGAAAGGCACCCAAAGATTCGGTATCAAAGGAAAGCTTGCTCCTAGATACGTCGGGCCTTTCAAGATCCTTGGCAAAAGAGGCGATCTAGCCTATCAACTTGAGCTCCCTTCCAACTTCGCCAATGTTCATGATGTGTTGCATGTGTCTCAACTCCGCAAATGCTTCAAGACTCCTGAACGCATGATTCAGTTTGAAGAGATTGATCTTCAACAAGATTTGTCTTACCGAGAGCATCCCGTTGCTATTCTCGAAGAAACCGAGCGCAAGACCCGCAACAAGTCCATCAAATTCTTGAAAGTCAAATGGTCACACCATACCGACCGAGAAGCTACGTGGGAACGAGAAGATCATCTTCGTTCCGAGTACCCTTCCTTTTTCCAGTCCTAGATCTCGGGACGAGATATTTTTGTAGTAGAGGAGAGTTTGTAATGCCCCGGATGTAATACTTTCCCTTTTGGGCAATATATGATATCTCTGGCTTCATCACTTCCAATCCGGGTTCTTTGTCTTTCGGGGTTTCGTCGTTTTGTCGTGTGCGTGTGTGGCATTCATTCATATCATGTAGTCATGTGCATCGCATTGCATTTGTGTTGTCGTTTGCATCCGGTTCCACGCGTTCCTTCCGGTGTCCGTTTCGCGTTCCGGAGCACCCTCACGTGTTCGTGGTGTCCCCGTGGCCTACTTTGGTGTTTGGCCGTCTAACGTTACCGGTTTGGCGCGAGACTTGTCGTGTGTTGTTGTTTTGGTGTGTGTTACCCGCCTGTCAAATCTCGTCGCGTTTGGAGTTCGTTTGGTGCTCCAACAGTTATTTTCATGGGCTCAAAGTGCCTCCACTTTGAGGCCCAAGACACCCCTCCAACAGCCCACCAAACCAGCCCAAACCCTCCCTTCATCTAGGCCATCCAATTCTGATCGCGTGGCCGAAAACCACACCCCATTTGGTCAACCCTAGCTCCTTGTGCCTATATATTTGTCCACCTTCCTCAAATTTTGCCCCAAAACAAGGAAAACCTAGCCCCATCCCCTTCCTCCCCTTCTTCTACCTCCAGCCACCGCCGCCTCGCCGGACTCCTCGCCGGAGTTCTGCACCACCACCGCGCCACCTCGCCGGATTTTCCGCCACCTCACCGCCGGCGCCTCCCCTCGCCGCCCTCCGCCGGCCGGGCCAACAGTCGCTGGCCCCGCCTCCCTATCTCCCTCCGAGCCCCGCCGCCAGGCTCCACGAGCCAGCCGCCGCCGCCGCCGCTTCACAGGATCGGGAGGCCGATCCCGATCGGGATCCATCGCCGCCGCAACCCTAGGACGGCCCAGCGCCAGCAGCCCGATCTCCCTCCTGGGCCGGCCGTCAGTCCTCCGCCTCGCCCTGGGCCGTTGACCGCGCCAGGCACCGCCCCGATCTAGATCTGCGGCCAGGTGGGCCGGCCCGTCTCACCGCCCCCCCTCCGGGCCGCTAGCCGCTCCGCTAGGCGCCAGCCTCGGGCCTCCTTCCGACCCAGGCGCAAGGCCCAGTCCCCGGGTGGCCCGCCTCCCTCCGCGGCTCCTTCGCGGGCCGAGCCAGCCGCCGCCCCAGGCGCGCGGATTCGTAAGCTGGGCCGGGCCCGTTGCCCGATCCGCCTCTACCCGTGGGCCCCGCCGCGCCCGGATCCGCACCGCCCAGCCCGATCCGTGTCAGATCCGGTTGACTCCGTTGACCCCTGAGGTTGTCTAAATTCCACTAAGTCCCTGATGTTTCAGTTTCTGGTGCTGTTTTCAAATAGTGATAACTTTTTGTGCGTTGGTCCGATTTGAGTGAATGATATGTCAAATTGTTCGTGGAGACATGTACTACATTTCATTCCATTATGCCATACATGTTTGAGATCATCTAGATGCTTTAAAATCTGTTACAAGAGTGCATCTTGTTATAAACTGCTGTTAGTGTTGTTTTTCATGCCATCTTTGCAAGGTTATAACTTTTTGCATGTTTATCCAAATGATGCAAACGAGATGTCCACGTGTTCGTCTTGTCATGCTCTACATGTTGATTGCTTAGGCTTGCATGATAGAATTAATCTTGCCATGTTTATCTCCGTTGCAAAGTGCTATGTGGCTGTTAAGTAGTTAAACTTTTTATGAGATGTCATTTTGAGGAGCTCATTGCTATCATTGTGATTGTCCCCATGATGCATGCTTAGGTGTTTTGGATTCACCATTATGTGTACTGTGCTGTGGTGCTTACCACTTGCCATGTTTAGTTTTGAGGTGACTTAAACTTGCTCTCAAAGATGCCATGATGAAACTGCTGTTTTAACACTTAGTGAAATTTCACGAAGTCTGGAATCTGTAATTTCCAGATGCCATGTTTGATTGTTGTTCTAGGCCAATCCATGATAGTTTTGGGGTGACTCTTGATGATTCCTTGAAGTATATATTGTTGGCTATCCATTCATGCTCTCACATGCCTATTTTAGTGGCTGTAGCATATTTAACTTTTGCTTCCAAGTTGCAATAAAATACTGCTGTCAGGATTTTGTTGTCAAGTTCAATATGTCCAAGCTTGTTGCTATTGATCCATGGCTCCTTTGGGGATGCTCCAATGGACTTATTTGCTGTAGGATATGTCTAGTTTATGTCCATGCTCTTTGCCATGATGTTTGAGTGCTGTAGCTTAATTATTTCTTGCCCCGAAGTTGCTATGTTGCTGTAATTTTCAGCTTTCGCATGTTTATTGTTTTGTGTGTAACTTTTAGCCCGTAGCTCCGATTGCAGCAAGTCTTATATGAAACTTGTGTGATTTTTCATGTAGATTCATAATATCCTATTGTTGACATGTTTTGGAGCATTTTGCTTGATCGCATTTTGTCATGCTCCGTGTGCTCCCATAGTGCATCAGTCGTGCATCCAGCATATTTTGAGTGCGCATTGCATCTTGTTGATTTAGTGCCTTGTGTGTTTGTGTTGAGTAGAGCCGGAAGCTGAGTACGAGTATGAGAACGAGGTTACTACCGAGGTTGAGAACGAGGAGCTTTCTTACGATCACATCGACAACTCTTCAGGCAAGATGACCGAACCCGGATACCATTACTATCTTTGCCTATTGCTAGAGTATCGCTCTATAGTTTTGCCTCGATGCCCATGTCTTTCATGTCAGCCTCCTACTTGTAACCATGATCATGTCTAACCACCCTACCTATGCAAACCATTGTTTGGCTATACGTAGGCTTCGCTCAGCCCCTCTTATAGCAATGTTAGTTGCAGGTGAAGTTGAAGATGCTTGCTTCATGTTGAAGTTTGTTGGGTTATATCACACTATATAAATGCTTAAATGAAATCATCTATATATTGGCAATGGGTGGAAGGCTAAGCCTTTTGCTTGGTGTTTTGTTCCACTCATGCCGTTAGGAACCGTATAAACCGGTGTTATGTTCCTTCATTATGCGTTCCTCACACGGTTGGGGTTATGGGGCCCCCTCGATAAACCGCTAAGTGCTAAGTCTTTTCCAGCAAGTCCCAACATTGGTACTTTTTGCCTAATAACTAATAAACTTGCATAGGGAGTAATTAACCCTCTTTCTTAATCAACAACCCCGGGCCAGTGCTCCACATGAGTGTTGGTCCGAAACGGGGAGTCTGCGGGGCCACCACGAGGAAACTCGAGGTTTGGTAAAAACCTGCAGAATCGCCCATCCGGTCGTGGCTTGAGACTAGATACGCGCGGCTATTGTCAGGGTGTCGGCACGCCGAGAGGATTTGCTGGATTAGCCTTATCTTAGTTCGGAGTATCTTGAGCACGGGATTCCGAGAATACTCGGGCCTTCCCACCTTGGAGTTGCGACTCCGCGGATCGTGGGCTTGTCATGGGCCAAATTGGAACACCCCTGCAGGGTTATGAACTTTCGAAAGCCATGCCCGCGGTTATGTGGCAGATGGGAGCTTGTTAATATCCGGTTGTAGAAAACTTGACACCATGTTCGAATACACTACCAGCGTGTGTACCATGACTGTCATTTTCCGAAAGGGTTTCGGGAGATGAACACGGTGGGGTTATGTTTGACTGGCTTTAGTTAGGATCACTTCGTGATCATCTCTCGACCGAGGCACCTTCTCTTCTCGCTCTCTTTTACGTAAGCTAGGCTAGTGCTGCTGCAACCACTTATTCCTTATTCTTTCTTCAGCCTTGTTCCACACCCAAGGCTTAAATAGTCATGTTACCCGGGAACGGGATTGCTGAGTCCTTTGTGGCTCACAGTTACTTCAACACACCAGATGCAGGTACGATGGTGAGCTATCTAGGTGATGGCACCGAGCTAGACTGGGAGTACGACGAGGAGCGTAGCCGTTACTATGTCCGTTATCCCGATGATCAGTAGTGGTTCTTCTACTAGGATTCGATCTACACCTGTGGTTTAATGTTATGTTTGGTATCTTGACATTTGGATTTTACCCTTAGATGGGTTGTGATGTTCATTTGAATGATGATTGAAACATGTAATGAATTTGTGTGACGTGGCGAGTGTAAGCCAACTATCTTTTCAGTTTTCCATCCCCATTTTTTTACATGAGATGTGCAAAGATACCAAACATGTGATCATTCCAGCATGGGCTTATGTCTCTAAGTCGTGCCTCGACACGTAGGAGATATAGTCCCATCCTGGGCATTACAAACACATAAACTCATAATACCGATCATCATCGAACGTTAAGCGTGTGGACCCTACGGGTTCGAGAACTATGCAGACATGACCGAGACTCATCTCCGATCAATAACCAATAGCGGAACCTGGATGTTCATATTGGCTCCTACATATTCGATGAATATCTTTATCGGTCAAACCGCATAACAACATACGTTGTTCCCTTTGCATTCGTATGTTACTTGCCAGAGATTCGATCGTTGGTATCATCATACCAAGTTCAATCTCGTCATTGGCAAGTCTCGTTACTCGTTCCATAATAAATCATCTCGTGATTAACTCATTAGTCGTTTGCTTGCAAGGCTTATTATGATGTGTATTACTAAGAGGGCCCAGAGATACCTCTCCGACACTCAGAGTGACAATTGCTATTCTCGATCTATGCCAACACCACAGACACCTTCGGAGACACCTGTAGAGCATCTTTATAATCACCCAGTTACGTTATGAGGTTTCATAGCACACAAGGTGTTCCTCCGGTATTCGGGAGTTGCATAATCTCATAGTCATAGGAACGTGTATAAGTCATGAAGAAAGCAATAGTAGAAAAACTAAACGATCAAGTTGCTAAGCTAACGGATGGGTCTTGTCCATCATATCATTCTCCTAATGATGTGATCCCGTTGATCAAATGACAACTCATGTCTATGGTTAGGAAACATAACCATCTTTGATTAACGAGCTAGTCTTGTAGAGGCATACCAGGGACAGTCTGTTTCGTCTATGTATTCACACATGTATCAAGTTTCTGGTTAATACAATTCTAGCATGAATAAAAGACATTTATCGTGATGTATAAGGAAATATAAATAGCAACCTTATTACTGCCTCTAGGGCATATTTCCTTCACATCTATGCGGCCCAGCTTCGGTAGACCGGATCCTCATGGAACCCCAAATCCAGGACTCCCTCAGTGACCAACACCCAAAGGGTTTTCTAGAGTCAATAATCTAGTTCACATCGCCATGTGCTTCACACCCAAAGAGTACTAACGTGTGATCATGTTTTGCTTTGAGAGAGAAGTTTAGTCAACGGGTCTGTCACATTAATATACATATGTATTTCACAAATTTCTATGTCTACAATGATCTGCATGGAGCTACTCTAGATAATTGCTCCCACTTGCAATACGTATCTAGATTGAGACTTAGAGTCATCTGGATCGGTGTAAAAGATTGCATCGACGTAACTCTTTACGACGAACTCTTTATTAGCTCCATAACCAAGAAATATTTCCTTTGTCCTCTAAGGATTATTTTGACTGTTGTCTAGTGATCTACTCCTAGATCACTATTGTAACTCCTTGCCATACTCATGGCAAGGTACACACTAGGTTTGATACACAACATGCCATACTTTATAGAACATATGCATGAGGCATAGGGAATGACTTTTATTCTCTCTTTATCTTCTGCCATGGTCGAGTTTTGAGTCTTTACTCAACTTTACACCTTACAATACATGCAAGAACTCCTTCTTTGAATGATCCATTTTGAACTCCTTCATAATCTTTGTCAAGGTATGTGCTATGTGAAATTCCTATTAAGCGTTTCGATCTATCTCTATAGATCTTGATGCCCAATACATAAGTAGCTTTACTGGGCTCTTTTATTCAAAAAAAATTATTCAAGAATCCTTTTATGCTATCTAGAAATTCTATATCATTTCCAATCAAAATGTGTCATCCACATATAATATTAGAAATTCTACAGAGCTCCCACTCACTTTCTTGTAAATACAAGCTCCACCATAAGTCTATATAAAACCATATGCTTTGATCACCTCATCAAAGCGTATATTCCAACACCAAGTTGCTTGCACCAGTCCATTGATGGATTGCCGGAGCTTGCATACTTTGTTAGCACCTTTAGGATCAACAAAACCTTCTGGTTGCATCATATACAACTCTTCTTTAAGAAATCCATCAAGGAATGCATTTTTGACGTCCATTTGCCAGATTTCATACTCATAAAATGCGGTAATTACTAACATGATTCGGAAAGACTTAAGCATCACTACGGGTGAGAAAGTCTCATCGTAGTCAACTCCTTGAGCTTGTCGAAAACCTTTCACGACAAGTCGAGCTTTGTAGACAGTAACATTACCATCAGCATCAGTCTTCTTCGTGAAGAACCATTTTATTCTCTATGGCTCGCCGATCATCGGGCAAGTCCACCAAAGTCCACACTTTGTTCTCATACATGGATCCTATCTCAGATTTCATGGCCTCGAGCCATTTATCGGAATCTATGCTCATCATAGTTTCTTCATAGTTCGAAGGTTCATTGTTTTCTAACAACATCATTTCCAGGACAGGGTTAGCGTACCACTCTGGTGCGATATGTGTTCTGGTCGACCTATGAGGTTCGGTAGTAACTTG
The DNA here is from genome assembly GCA_902687465.1 of Secale cereale. Taxonomy (NCBI): domain Eukaryota; kingdom Viridiplantae; phylum Streptophyta; class Magnoliopsida; order Poales; family Poaceae; genus Secale; species Secale cereale. The sequence continues at coordinate 254,543,126 of LR738710.1, forward strand.
ATCCAAAGTTCCATGATCTTTAGCATTAGCTTCTTCTCTAGTTGGTGTAGGCATCACGAGAATGGTTTTCTTTGATGATCTACTTTCCAATTCAATCGAAGGTACAATTATGTCATCAAGTTCTACTTTCCTCCCACTCACTTTTTTCGAGAGAAACTCCTTCTCTAGAAATGATTCGTCCTTAGCAACAAAGATCTTGCCTTTGAATCTGTGGTAGAAGGTGTACCCAACAGTTTCTTTCGGGTATCCTATGAAGACGTACTTCTCCAATTTGGGTTCGAGCTTATCAGGCTGAAGCATCGCAACCCCAAACTTTAAGAAATGACAGCTTTGGTTTCTTACCAAACCATAGTTCATATGGTGTCGTCTCAATGGATTTAGACAGGGCCCTATTTAATGTGAATGCATCTGTCTCTAATGCATAACCCCAAAATGATAAAGGAAAACCGGTACAAGACATCATAGAACGCACCATATCTAATAGAGTACGGTTACGACGTTCAGACACACCTTTACGCTATGGTTTTCCAGGTGGCTTGAGTTGTGAAACTATTCCACATTATTTCAAATGAAGTGTGACGCCCCCAATTTGACCGTACACTAATCATGCACGCAAATGTGTACGACCAAGATCAGGGACTCACTAGAAGATATCACAACACAACTCTAGACACAAATTAAAATAATACAAGCTTTATATTACAAGCCAGGGGCCTCGAGGGATCGAATACATAAGATCGAAACACAAGAGTCAGCGGAAGCAAAAATATCTGGGTACAGACATAAGTTAAACAAGTTTGCCTTAAGAAGGCTAGCACAAAAGTAACAACGATCGAAAAGGCAAGGCCTCCTGCCTGGGACCTCCTAACAACTCCTCGAAGTTGAACTCCACGTAGAAACATCCTCGGGATCCTCAGGGTCCTGGACTCCACCATCTGGTTGCATCATCCGAGAAGAAGAGACAAAAGGGGAAAAGGGGGAGCAAAGCAATCGTGAGTACTCATGCAAAGTACTCGCAAGCAAGGATCTATACTACATATGCAATGGTATCTGTGTAAAGGGGTAATATATGTGGGTTGAACTGCAGAATGCCAGAATAAGAGGGGGATAGCTAATCCTATCGAAGACTACACTTCTAGCCACCTGCATCTTGCAGCAGTAGATGAGAGTAGATGGAATAGTAACACGTATCCAACTTCTGGCAGCCTCCGTCTTGAGTAGCTGGAAAGTTCACCAAGTGACATCTATAGCATAAACCTACCCGGCGATCCTCCCGCACATCACCCTGTGAGAGAGCAACCACCGAGTTATATCTGGAACTTGTCTGGGTGTGTTTTATTAAGTCTCCAGTGCTAGTTGTCATGAGGTCAGAGTACAACTCCAGGTCGTCCTTTTACCGAGGGACACGGCTATTCGAATAGATTAACTTCTCTTCAGGGGTGCACCACATAACCCAGCAAGCTCAATCCCATTTGACCGGACACACTTTCCGGGGTCATATCCGGCCTCGGAAGATCAACACATCGCAGCCGTACCTAAGCACAACAGAGAGGTCAGCACGTCGGTCTAAGTCCTAGGCGCGCAGGGGTCCGGGCCCATCGCCCAACGCACACCTACACGTTGTGTACGCGGACAGTAAGCAGACCTAGCCTCTCCTAATACCAGAGTAGGCGTTCCAGTCCAATCTGGCGCGCGCCGCTAAGCCGCTGACGTCAAGAAGGCTTCGGCTGATACCACGACGTCGAGTGCCCATAACTATTCCCACATAGCTGGTTAGTGCGTATAGGCCAATGGCCGGACTCGGATCAAATACCAAGATCTCGTTAACGTGTTATTATGAAATATCCGCGAACAATGACCAGGGCCAAGACCACCTGTCTCCTAGGTGGTCGCAACATGCCCTGTCGCTCCGCCACAAAGTAACCATCAAGGGGCTGTCGGGAACTGTCGTGGAAATAACACGTCAGATGTCCGGTTTAGCGGACTTAGTGGTGAGGCCGCGCATCTATGTAGTAGCTTGAAGGGGTTGAGCGGAATCGAGAGACGCAACGCAAGACACGGATTTAGACAGCTTCGGGCCCCGGGAAACATCATCCGGTAATAACCCTACGTGCTGTTTGAGGCTAGGTCTCATTATGATCCTCGTGGTGTCGCCGGTAAACCTGCTCTTTGTGTCTAACCCTAGAAACTTGTCTAAACTTCTCCTCTAAAACTTGTCTCAAAACCTCTCCCTCTTTGGGGAGCCCTGTCCCTCCTTATATATGTTGAAGGGGCGGGTTACATGATTAGTCCTAGTAGGACTAGGATTACAAGTGGAGTCCTAGTCTTACTTCCGTTGTATGAGAATATTCCTTATGCTTTCTTTATAAACCGGCCCACTATTAATATGAACCGGCCTTCTGGGCCTTGGGCCCTGTCATCCATGATCTGTACGCCGGGTTACCAGTGAGTAATATTATATAGGCAGATTGCTTGTAAACCGTCTGGTGATAACGGATCGCCAGTGAATCACCAAGTGTAAACCGCCAAGTCCGGCCGGGTTATAATTCCGGCCGGTTCATACCGCGGGGTATATCCCCGACATTAGCCCCCAAGTTTAGCTTGGATTTATCCATGGTAAACTTATGCTGCAAAATAAACAAGAACAAATCTGACAGGTTGTGCTCCGGGTTAAGAACTTCTTGTAAACCGGCACCTGACCATCCTTAAGTCCTTATCTTTCCTTCTTCTAGAAAATTCGGGTCAACATACCAACTTCATAATCAACTTGTTTGCATGAGAAGTATTGTAAATAAAGAATCCATTTGAATCGGCCTTTCATGCTCTGACTTGACAAAATTATTGGTATTTGAAATATTCAACTGATATCCAGCCGGCTTGAAGATGTAGAACTTGCCGGTTTATGATTACCAAAATTGTCGGGTCACATAATTAATCTGATTTGCCAGAACTGAAAATTTGAAGATGTTCCTCCTTTATAAGCATATTACCTGTAGCCCCCGAGGAGAACATAGTGATATCTTAAGACTTGTTTCAATATAAATGTTGCAACCTTGAAGAAATCCGGATTGTTTCATCGCAGTCATTAGTCAAAACTGAATATTCCACATATATAGCCCCAAGTGCCGGGTCATTATGTAATAATGAGCAGGGACTTTGTATATACTTCATTGAAAATAGCATTGTATAATCTTGAAGAAATCCGGATTGTTCATCCCAATCACTGAATATTCCATATTATGTAGCCCCCCAAGTGTCGGGTCTTTATGCAATAATGAGCAGGGACTTTGTACATATAATCATTGAAAATAACATTATATAATGTAACTTCCATCGTGGGGTTTGAATCCACGTCCACAAGGTTAAGAGCTTTGTGCTTTACCAACTGAGCAGTGAACCCTTCAATATAATGGATTAATACTTGTGTATCTTGATTTGTTGACGGGAGCGATTGGCAGCCCCCAAGGGCCGTCTCATTATGATATCATGAGTCGGGTCTTCAATAAGGTGAGCAAAAAATGACTTTGCATTAGCCCCTAAGTGTCATGGTGCATGCTTGCAGCGACATGAGACTTGTGTATTTGATGTAATCTCAATTTGAATAATGCAGCCCCCAAGTGCCGGGTTGTAAGCCTGCAGCAACTCGGGACTATTCCTTTGTAAAATAAATCATACCATTGACAATATGATATCCATTGCGCTGAAGCGACTTTGAAAACCTCAACCATAAGATTGGTTATTGATAACCATAATAAACATCCAGCCATGTTGGCTATTTAAAGATCTGAAGAATATAATCCGGTTTGAAAACCGGTTCCAGTGATATTTGATCACAACCAGGCCGGGTTAATAAACACCGGTCATTATTTTATCTCATACTGGCGACGTATAGTCAAAGCCAGGCCGGTTTAATAAACACCGGTCATTATCTTACCTGCGATTAAGTGTACCTGACGTCCTTAATCCGGTAGGCATAATTGAATGTGTAGATTCTGACGAGGCCCTTGGCTCTCTTGACGTTTGCCCAATGATTGTTCCGGGTTATGATAAACGTTGGTTTAAATAATGCTAGAGTGTGTCCAGACTTTGAAGATATGTGATCAACTGTGAAGTTGTCCCACTCCGGATCAAAGAACCATAAAACACAAATACCAGAAATGCAAGTTTTGCAAAGAAGACCATGTAGTCGAGGCTTTTTACGAGCTGCTAGGCTCAAAGCAAGGTTCAGCCAATCAATGGAATGGGCTTACCATCCAGAGGGTCGGTCGATGGATGCGGGTACCATCCATAGGAACCATAAGAAAAACTTTTAGCCAATCACTGGATGGCTGTCGCCTGTCCAGAGGGCCTCCATGGTTCCATAGAACCATAGGTAAATCTTTAGCCAATCACTAGATGGCTGTCGCCTGTCCAGAGGGCCTCCATGGTTCCATAGAACCATGGGTAAATTTTTAGCCAATCACTGGATGGCTGTCGCCTGTCCAGAGGGCCTTTGCGCCGTGTCTTCTTTGGTTCGAATACGACCTATGTTTGAACAGTAATCCCTTTGGTGAGTTATTGCTCTAGAGTACATATGCCCTACACAACCAGATAGACTGATCAAAGCATCTTATTTTCTTAAAAAATAATATATAATAAGAGAAATAATACTGTGGATGGATATCACCTGAGTGAATTTGAACCGGTATGTTGAATAGACCGGATCACAGGGTGGACAGTAAAACGATCGCAGTATCAGAGGCGGCTCAAACAGTTAAACCGGCTGATTTGCTTGAAGAACAGATGGGCCGGCCGGCGCAGTCATGAGAGACGGCCACGTTGCTGTAAACCGGCGCGGTCGTGAGAGACGGCCACGTCGTTGTAAACCGGCGCTGTCGCGCGAGACGGCCGCGGCCTTGTAAACCGGCGCGGTCGCGAGAGACGGCCATGGCGTTGTAAACCGGCGTGGATGTCCGTTGAGTAACGATGTCCACTTGTGCCGAATTATGTTGGCGGGCCTCCATCTCCATAGTATAATATCGCTTCTGTAATGAATGATTTTTCTGCATACAAAATACAGCAGGGCGAAGAATTTTTGCTCGGATGAATTAATATGTATTAAAAATAAATGAGATAGATATCACCTGATCCGCCCGGACAGCAGATGAGTCGGCAGCGTCATTGTAAGCTGGCGCGTGCGGGTGAGTTAATCGTAGGCGTGGACAGAGTCGTGTTAATGTGGACCGGACCGTAAAAAACGGCGGCATGCACTCGTCCATTGGCGAGGGAGTCGGTCGTGGTGTTGAAGGCCAGCGCGCGTGGGCGCGGACAGACGAGCCGGCGAGCACGTTGATGTAAACCGGACCGCAATACGCATGCTCGTGAATCCGTGTAACACAGTTGAACGTGCATCCGCAGCATCCCCTGATGATGATCCGGTTGCTGCTTTTAATAGTCGTCCCTACATAAAAATATTACATGCGAGAGTAATTGCTGTCGGATCAATTAACATGTATTGATAAAATACATAGGAAAAATAACACCTGATGTCCTTGCCGGGTGAACCGCGACGGAGCAGATCAAGTTTCAATACGCAGATAAGTCCATAGCTGGAATTTATGTAGAGCATCCATCCGCCCAGCTTTAAGTCAACTTACCTAATATCTTTGACGTGACTATGGGCAGATTCTATCTCCTCATTACTGTAAGTGGAAAAGCAAAACACCACCCTGCCCGTCCTTTCCATGTTTCACATGGGGTTATGGCAGCTTCGCAGAGTCTCGGCTGGCTCAGAAACAGAGACGGAGTAAACAACAGCGACCGTCCGGACAACCCGGCGACGGCTCGGAGTTTAAAATAGACAGAAAGGCGGAGGCGCAAGGTCGACTGCAGGGATCGGAGGCGCCTTGGAGGTAGCGGGCGGCTCATGGTGCGGCCGCTGACCCGGTAGCAGAAACGGGATCGATAACGATCCGGGCACAGGTGATTTAGCGCGAGGGGCATCGGCCAGGCGAAGCGGACGGGGCGACGGCCAAAACTGCCAGGCCGGCCCGATGTAGCGGAGGGGCGATGTTAGTCCGGGTCGATCCATCGATCCCCGTGCTAGTCCGGGTCGTCGTTGGTTTGGCTCTATCTGTTTCCGAGTCATGGCCTCCTTCCCAAAATCTGAACCTTCACGTGGAGAGCTCGTGGGCTTTTCTCCCCACGCCTCAGATCAATATAAACCGGATCAACTTTGATTGGACGTGGTAGTGACACTTCCGACTAGGAGACGACCGGTGGATTCTTCGGATCCCAAATGCTGTCGATCTCAGCGAAACGGCGATTCTGAAATCTGTCCGTCTTAGTGACTCCAAAAAATAGCTGCTCTGGAAGATTGACCCGGATCTGACGGATCGCCTGATCACGGCTGCTCACATCATGTAATCGTAACTTTTTTCGTCATACTGCAATCTTCAAATTAATCATAGTTTCGACCACCAAACGACGGATTTGCCGGATCGAACAACACCGGCTCTGAATTATCCGGAAAATCATGAACTCTCGATCCTTAGGAGAAATCCCTCCAAGAACTCAACACCACCGTGCGCAGGCCCCACGGTGGGCGCCAACTGTCGTGGAAATAACACGTCAGATGTCCGGTTTAGCGGACTTAGTGGTGAGGCCGCGCATATACGTAGTAGCTTGAAGGAGTTGAGCGGAATCGAGAGACGCAACGCAAGACACGGATTTAGACAGCTTCGGGCCCCGGGAAACATCATCCGGTAATAACCCTACGTGCTATTTGAGGCTAGGTCTCATTATGATCCTCGTGGTGTCGCCGGTAAACCGGCTCTTTGTGTCTAACCCTAGAAACTTGTCTAAACTTCTCCTCTAAAACTTGTCTCAAAACCTCTCCCTCTTTGTGGAGCCCTGCCCCTCCTTATATATGTTGAAGGGGCGGATTACATGACTAGTCCTAGTAGGACTAGGATTACAAGTGGAGTCCTAGTCTTACTTCCGTTGTATGAGAATATTCCTTATGCTTTCTTTATAAACCGGCCCACTATTAATATGAACCGGCCTTCTGGGCCTTGGGCCCTGTCATCCATGATCCGTACGCCGGGTTACCAGTGAGTAATATTATTTAGGCAGATTGCTTGTAAACCGTCTGGTGATAACGGATCGCCAGTGAATCACCAAGTGTAAACCGCCAAGTTCGGCCGGGTTATAATTCCGGCCGGTTCATACCGCGGGGTATATCCCCGACAGGAACCCAGGCCCACCACTACCTATGTGGAACCATCTGCCCCTTCAGCCCCCATATCCGAATCATCATCACGAGTATGTAATAGTATAGTATATACCCGTGATCACCTCCCGAAGTGATCACGGCCCGATAATATAGCATGGCGGACGGACAAGAATGTAGGGCCACTGATGGAATACAAGCATCCTATACTAAGCATTTAGGATTGCAAGTAAGGTATCAACAGTTGTAGCAACAATGACAGGCTATGCAGTAGAGTAGGATCAATCGAAAGCAGTAACTTGCTACACTACTCTAATGCAAGCAGTAGAGAGAAGAATAGGCGATATTAGGTTGATCAAGGGGGGGGGGCTTGCCTGGTTGCTCTGGCAAGAAAGAGGGGTCGCTAACACCATAGTCGATCGAGGTAGCAGCGACGTCCGTCTCATAGTCTACCGGAGAGAAGAGGGGGAAGAAACAATGAATACAGAGCAAACAAAGCATCACAAAATATAACAGGGCAATACGACGGTGCTAGGGGTGGTCTAACGCAGGGATAGGTGAACTGGAGAAGGGGGAAAACATCCGGGAAAGTATTCCCGGTGTTCAGCGTTTTCGGACAAATGAACCGGAGGGGGAAAGTTGCGTGTTCTCTATGCTAGGGATGTGTGGAGGACAAACGGGATGCGTATCCGGATTCGTCTCGACGTTCTGAGCAACTTCCATGTACAAAGTTTTTCCATCCGACGCACGGTTCATTTTATATTAATTTATAAAGATTTAGTCATTTTTTGGAATTATATTAATTAGAAATTGCAATTATGACGTCAGCACGATGTCAGGGTGATGTCAGCAGTCAACTGTAGTCAACAGTCAGTTGACTTAGTCAAACTGACGTGTGGGTCCTATTGCCATTGACTGTTTACTAATTAATTGTACTTAGTTTAGTTAGCAGATTTGTTTAAGTTTAATTAAATGATTATGTTAACTAATCAGAGTTAATTATTTAATTAATTAATTTTTTATTATACATTACTTTTTTTAAATCATTCTGGGGGCTGGGCCCCACTTATCATAGGCACTTAGGGCGGGACCGAGCTGTCAAAGGCCCATGTGGCCTTAGCGGGCACAGGGCAAACGGGCGCTGGGCGATGCCCGCACGCCCGAGGCGACTAGAGGACGGGCGCGGCCGCGGTGGCTACCAGACCGGGGCGGCGCGACGAGGCCAGGTGGGACGGCGCGGGTAGAGCCGCCGCAGGGCGGACGGCCGGTGGCCACGACGCTCGGTTGGCCAACCGGAGTAGCAAGCGCGCGACCAGGCCAGGATCCGAGGGTGGGCGTAGGGAGCGGCGCACGAGGAGGCTGCGGGCGCGACCAGGGGCACGCGCAGGTGGCTGCAGATGCACGCGGGGGGGAAGGGCGGCGAGTAGATGCGCGTGCGTCGACAAGGCCAGCGACGGATGGTGTTCGAGCGGCTGCGACGAGGGGCTCCAGCAGTCAGTGACTCGGACGGGAGCGGTCGGAGGCGCAGGCGTGGGGCAGTGGTGGCGCGGGCAAAGAGAACTAGCAAGGGCGGGGACGCGAGCGGGGCTAGGCGAGGTGCGGTGAGCTTGCGCTCACCCCGAGCGCGGTCGCGGCCGGACCCAGCGACGGAAGCATAGGGGGAGGGGAGAGGAGAGGCGGCTCACGGGCGACGTGAGAAGAGGGGCGGCCAGGCTCGGGGTGGTCCGTTGTGGAGGGGACGAGGAGGCGGCGCCGACGATGTCGAGGCGGCGATGGTCGGAGAGGTCGATGGGGTGCCGGCGAGGGGCGCAGGGGCGAGGCAGGGACGAGGACGACGGCGACGGTGGGGTGGCTCCGGGCGGCAAGGTGATGCGCGGTGAGCGCTGGCGATGGCATCCACGAGAGCCACGGCTAGGCCCGCTCGGGATCGGGCCGCAATGCCCCGATCCGATCTGGATCGAGGGAAGAGGCCGAGGAGGAGTGGGACGAGGGAGAGGGAGTGGGGGTGAGCGCTAGGTCACGGGGAGGGGGCACGGGTGTTAAGCTGGGTCGTGGTGGGCCGGCCAGTTGGGCCGAGGCCTAGCTGGGCCGGGGTTTCTTTTATTTTTTATCATTTTCTCTCTTTTTTTTCCGTTTCCTTTTGTGTTTTTCTTTTATTTCTTTACTGTTTTCATTTAAAGTTTCTTTTATTTTAGTTTTATAAAATACCAAGTTAGCACCTAAATTAGTATTACTAATTAGGCCACAACCACAACTATTTTGGCACATCCTAATTTAGTTATATTATTATGACTTTATATAAGGCATTAAATTAATTGTTTTGCCCTCAGTTTTGGTTATTTTAGCGAACTCAAATATTATAAGAAATGTTGGTTTCTCCACCTTATTACACATGAATTATTTGTCACATTTAGAAAATTTTAGATTTAATGTTTGAAAACTTTTGTTGGTTACCTTTAATCAAAATTTGAATTTGAAAGATTTTGAACTAAAGCGAGTTTAGCAACAGTAGTCGTGGTGACGTGGCAGCATTACCAGAGGGTTACTGTAGCTTGATTACCCGGGCTTCACATGAAGACCAAACTCGTAACTCAAATATCTGCCTCCGCGATCAGATCGTAGAAACCTTATTTTCTTGTTACGATGATTCTCTACTTTCACTCTAAAATTCTTTGAACTTTTCAAATGTTTCAGACTTATGTTTCATCAATTAGATATACCCATATCAACTCAAATCATCTGTGAAGGTGAGAAAATAATAATACCCGACGCATGCTTCAACACTCATCGGACCACATACATCGATATGTATTATTTCTAGTAAGTCATTAGCTCGCTCCATTGTTCCGGAGAACGGAGTTTTAGTCATGTTTCCCATGAGGCATGGTTCGTAAGTATCAAATGATTCATAATCAAGTGATTCCAAAAGTCCATCAACATGGAGTTTCTTCATGCGCTTTTCACCAATATGACCTAAACGGCAGTGCCACAAGTATGTTGCACTATCATTATCAACTCTGCATCTTTTGGCCTCAATATTATGAATATGTGTATTATTACGATCGATATTTAATAAACTATTCTCCTTGGGTGTATGACCATAGAAGGTTTTATATTCATGTAAACAGATTAACAATTACTCTCTGACTTAAATGAATAACTGTATTACAATAAACACGATCAAATCTTCTCCATGCTCAACGCAAACACCAAATAACATTTATCTAGGTTTAACACTAGTCCCGATAGTATAGGGAGTGTGCGATGATGATCATATCACCCTCAACTAGTCTCTATTTATTCTGCAACTCCTGTTTTGAATTACTAATCTTAGCAACTGAACTAGTATAAAATACCCAGGCACTACTACGAATACTAGTAAGGTACACATCAATAACATTTATATCAAATATACCTTTGTTCACTTTGCCATCCTTCTTATCCGCCAAATATTCGGGGAACTTCCGCTTCCAGTGACCATTTCCTTTGCAGTAGAAGCACACAGTTTCAGGCTTAGGTCCAGCTTTGGGCTTCTTCACGGGAGTGACAACTTGCTTGCCATTCTTCTTGAAGTTCCCTTTCTTCCCCTTGCCCTTTTTCTTGAAACTAGTGATCTTGTTGACCATCAACACTTGATGCTCTTTCTTGACTTCTACCTTCGCCAAATTCAGCACCGCGAAGAGCTCGTGAATCGTTTTCGTTATCCCTTACATATTATAGTTCATCACGAAGTTCTAGTAGCTTGGTGATAGTGACTAGAGAACTTTGTCAATCACTATTTTATCTGGAAGATTAACTCCCACTTGATTCAAGTGATTGTAGTACTCAGACATTCTGAGCACATGCTCACTAGCAGAGCTATTCTCCTGCATCTTGTAGGGAAAGTACTTGTCAGAGGTCTCATATCTCTCGACATGGGCATGAGTCAGAAATACCAATTTCAGCTCTTGAAACATCTCATATGCTCCGTGGCATTCAAAACGTTTTTGAAGTCCCGGTTCTAAGCCGTAAAGCATGGCGCGCTAAACTATTAAGTAGTCATCATATCGAGCTTTGCTAAACGTTCATAACGTCTGCATCTGCTCCTGCAATAGGTCAGTCACCTAGCGGTGCATCAAGGACATAAGACTTTTGTGCGACAATGAGGATAATCCTCAGATCACGGACCCAGTATGCGTCATTGCTACTAACATCTTTCAACTCAATTTTCTCTAGGAACATATCAATAACATAGGGGAGCTACAACGCGAGCTATTGATCTATAACATAATTTGCAAATACTATCAAGACTAAGTCCACGATAAATTAAAGTTCAATTAATCAAATTACTTAAGAAATCCCACTTAGATAGACATCCCTCAAATCATCTAAATTATACGTGATCCAAATCAACTAAACCATGTCCGATCATCACGTGAGATGGAATAGTCATCAATGGTGAACATCTCTATGTTGATCATATCTACTATATGATTCACGTTCGACCTTTTGGTCTCCAGTGTTTTGAGGCCATGTCTGTACATGCTAGGCTCGTCAAGTTTAACCCGAGTATTCCGCGTGTGCAAAACTATCTTGCACCCATTGTATGTGAACGTAGAGTCTATCACACCCGATCATCACGTGGTGTGTCAAGACGACGAACTGTAGCAACGGTGCATACTCAGGGAGAACACTTATACCTTGAAATTTAGTTAAGGGATTATCTTATAATGCTACCACCATACTAAGCAAAATAAGATGCATAAAAGATAAACATCACATGCAATCAAAATATGTGACATGATATGGCCATCACCATCTTGTGCTTTTGATCTCCATATCCAAAGCATCATCATGATCTCCATCGTCACCGACTTGACACCTCGATCTCCATCGTAGCGTCGTGGTCATCTCGCCAACTATTTCTTCTACAACTATAGCTAACTCATAGCGATAAAGTCAAGTAATTACATGGCGCTTGCATTTCATACAATAAAGAGACAACCATAAGGCTCCTACCGGTTGCTTATAATTTACAAAACATGATCATCTCATACAATAACATATAACTCATCATGTCTTGACCATATCACATCACAACATGCCCTACAAAAACAAGTTAGACGTCCTCTACTTTGTTGTTGCAAGATTTACGTGGCTGCTACGGGCTTCTAGCAAGAACTGTTCTTACCTACGCATCAAAACCACACTGGTGTTTTGTTAAGTTTGTTGTTTTAACCTACTTCAAGGACCGGTTGCAGTCAAATTTGATTCAACTAAAGTAGGAGAAACAAACACCCGACAGCCACCTTTATGCAAAACTAGTTGCATGTCTAACGATGGAACCGGTCTCATGAACGTGGTCATGTAAGGTTGGTCTGGGCCGCTTCATCCCACAATACCGCTGAATCAAAATCAGGCGTTTGTGGTAAGCAGTATGACTATCACCGCCCACAACTCTTTGTGTTCTACTCATGCATATCATCTATGCATAGACCTGGCTCATGATGCCAATTTTGGGGAACGTAGCATGCAATTTCAAAAATTTCCTACGCTCACGCAAGATCTATCTAGGAGATGTATAGCAACAAGAGGGGGAGAGTGTGTCTACGTACCCTCATAGACCAAAAGCGGAAGCGTTTTACAACGCGATTGATGTAGTCAAACTTCTTCTCGTTCGACCGATAAAGCACCAAACGTACGTCACCTACGAGTTCTACACACGTTCTGCTCGATGACGTCCCTCGAACTCTTGATCCAACAAAGTGTCAAGGAAGTAGATGAGTTCTATCAGCTCGACAGCGTGGTGATGGTGATGGTGAAGTAATCCGCACAGGGCTTCGCCTAAGCACTACGAGACTATTACGAGAGGCGTAAACTATGGAGGGGGGCACCGCACAATGCTAACAATTGTTGGTGTGTGTTCTAGGAGCCCCCTCCCCATGTATATATAGGTTGGAAGGGAGGAGAGGCAGCCAAGGGGGCACCCCAAGTAGGAGGAATCCAACTTGGGGTCCTCTCTCCTATTCCTATTCGGAGTAGGAAGGGAAGATGGGGAAGGGGGAATCCTATTCCCCTTTTCATTTCCTCCTTCCCCTTTCCTTCTCCAATTTGGCCAGCCCATATGGGGGGGCGCACCAGCCCCTTTGTGGCTGGTGTGTTTCCCCTCCTGGCCCATAAGGCCCATATTTTTGCCGGGGGTGCCCGGAACCCCTTCCTGTGACCCGATAAGTACCCGGTGCATCCAGAAACACTTCCGGTGTACAAATACCATCGTCCTATATATCAATCTTTACCTATCAACTATTTTAAGACTCCTCGTCATGTTCGTCATCTCATCCGGGACTCCGGACAACATTCGATCACTAAATCACATAACTGATATAAAAATATATCGTCATTGAACGTTAAGCGTGCGGACCCTACGGGTTCGAGAACTATGTAGACATGACCGAGACACCTCTCCGGTCAATAACCAATACCGGAACCTGGATGCTCATATTGGCTCCTACATATTCTACGAAGATCTTTATCAGTCGAACTGTTATGACAACATATACTATTCCCTTTGTCCATTGGCATGTTACTTTCCCGAGATTCGATCGTCGGTATCTTCATACCTAGTTCAATCTCATTACCGGCAAGTCTCTTTACTCGTTCCGTAATACATCATCCCGCTACTAACTCATTAGTCACTTTGCTTGCAAGGCTTCTTATGATGTGTATTACCGAGAGGGCCCAGAGATACCTCCCGATACTCGGAGTGACAAATCCTAATCTTGATCTATGCCAACCCAACAAACACCTTCGGAGATACTTGTAAAACATCTTTATAATCACCCAGTTGCATTGTGATGTTTGATAGCACACAAGGCATTCCTCCGGTATCTGGGAGTTGCGTAATCTCATAGTCAAAGGAATATGTATTTGACATGAAGAAAGCAATAGCAATAAAACCGAACGATCAATATGCTATGCTAACAGATGGGTCTTGTCCATCACATCATTCTTCTAATAATGTCATCTTGTTCATCAAATGACAACACATGTCTATGGTTAACCATCTTTCATTAACGATCTAGTCTAATAGAGGCTTACTAGGGACATAGTGTTTTGTCTATGTATCCACACATGTATCAAGTTTCTGGTTAATAAAATTCTAGCATGAATAATAAACATTTATCATGGTATAAGGAAATATAAAATAACAACTTTATTATTGCCTCAAGGGCATATTTCCTTCAAGCACAACCCAGCAGGGCACGCCCAGGCCCCCAGGCGCGCCCAGGTGGGTTGTGCCCACCTCGGTGGCCTCCCGCACCGCCTCTTTGCTCTATAAATACCCAAATATTCCAGAAACCCTAGGGGAGTCAATGAAATTTTGTTCCAGCCTTCGCAAGTTGAAGAACCACGAGATCCAATCTAGAGCCCTTTTCTGGCACACCACTGGAGGGGAACTCGGTCACAGAGAGGTTTATCATCCTCATTGGTTCCTCCCCGATGATGCGTGAGTAGTTCACCTTAGACCTACGGGTTCGTAGGCTGTAGCTAGATGGCTTCTTCTCTCTTTGTTTCTCAATACAAAGTTCTCTTGGAGATCTACTCGATGTATTGACTTTGTGCGCTGTGTTTGTTGGGATCCGATGAATGTGAGTTTATGATCAGATTTGCCTTATTTTAATATGCATACTTGATTATTATAGCCTCGTATTTCTTCTCCGGTATTTGGGTTTTGTTTGGCCAACTTGATCTATTTATCTTGCAATGGGAAGAGGTTCTTTGTGACGGGTTCGATCTTGCGGTGTCCTTTCCCAGTGGCAGAAGTGGTGGCAAGGCACACATGTATCATTTCTATTAAGGATACCAAGATGGGGTCTGTTCCTACATGAATAGGTCTTGTCTACATCACGTCATCATTCTTATTGCATTACTCCCTTTCTCCATGAACTTAATACACTAGATGCATGCTGGATAGTGGTCGATGTGGAGAGTAATAGTAGTAGATGCATGCACGAGTCGGTCTACTAATCTCGGACGTGATGCCTATATACATGATCATTGTCTTGAATATCGTCATAAGTATTCGCTTTTCTATCAATTGCCCAACAATAATTTGTCTACCCACCGTTTGCTATTTCTCGAGAGAAGCCACTAGTGAAATCTACTGCCCCCGGATCTATTTTCCTATCATATACTTTCAGATCTATATTGCCATTTTTTCCCTTTATTTTCAACTTTTATTTTTAGATCTATATTATCAAAAGCCCAAAAATACCTCGCTGAATTTTATTTGCCGTTGTTCCATTTGCCATTACTCATCTATCGTTATAAAAATCAATTACCCGAGAGAGATTGACAACCCCTCTTACACATCGGGTTGCAAGTATTTGTTATTTGTATGCATGTACCGTTTACATAGTGTTGCTTGGTCCTCCTACTGGTTTTATAACCTTGGTCTCATCACAGAGGGAAATACTTACCATAGTTGTGTTGCATCATCCCTTCCTCTTTGGGGAAATACCGACGTAGTTCAAGCGACATCGGGTGTGGAAATCCAGCCTTTGACGCATCACAGAGGACATGGCCTTGTTGAATGGCATGATGGCCGTGAGAAACTTGCGCTTGATCCAAAGGTCATTTGTATCCTTGCTCACATGGTCTTGAAGATCCACTACAAGAGTTGTCACCCTTCGGTAGAGATCATGAGGGTCCTCATCTTCTAGCATCACAAACTCATCGGCCTCATCAAGTACCACTTCAGAGTTGGACTGTTGTATGCTAGAGATCCTCTTGTACATGGATATGATGTGCTCCCAACAATCCTTTGCAGGGGATAAGGGGCGCAAGTGTGAGAGTTCTTCGGGTGTCACCGTGGCTTGGAGGATGAACAATGCGGAGTGATTGTATTGATTGTCCGCTACTTCTCTTGGAGTGAAGTTGTTTGGATCATGTGGGTAGAAGCCTTGCTCAATGATTCTCCAAAGGTTCATTGAGCTATGATTCGAATGAGACTTGATACGAAAAACCCAATTAGCAAACTCACCCTTTACAAGTTTAGGAGGAGGATTAAGGTAGTTAATATGCGGTGTACGGACTGGTCCTCCATAGACCGAGGGAGGGGGAACCGAGGCAAAGGTTCCCGTCCCATTCCTGTTGAGAGGAGAAGAAGTTTGAGTACATTTAGCCACTTCCTTACCGGAATTGGCCTCCATTCCGATGCGGTGGGATTAACCACAAGCAAAAGGATCGAGAGTGGTTTTCAACCCCTTAAGCAATTCTTTAATCATGGACTTGACTTCGATCGTCATAAGCGTCTTAAGTCATGCCATAACTTCATTTAAGTTGTCTCGAGTGATTGAAGTGAACTCCACTGCCTCGGGCACTTCATCCACATTTCCTCCATCGTCAACCATACTCTTCGGGTGGTGAAACCCTTAATAAATAGACGAGGCTCTGATACCAATTGAAAGGATCGATATGATTGACTAGAGGAGGGTGGTGAATAGGCAACTACTAATTTTAGCTTTCCTAACATATTAAGATTAGCAAAAAATAGGTTGTCTAAATGCAACTAGGTGAGTATATGATGCTAACAACACAAGCAAGCAAAGGATACAACACAACAATAACTTGCACAAAGTAAAGGTAAGAAATAACCACAAGTGGAGCCGGTGGAGAAGAGGATGTGTTACCGAAGTTCCTTCCCTTTCAGGGGAAGTATGTCTCCGTTAGAGAGGTGTGGAGGCACAATGCTCCCCAAGAAGCCACTAGGGCCACCATATTCTCCTCACGCCCTCGCACAATGCAAGATGCCGTGATTCCACTAGTGGTGCCCTTGAAGGCGGTGACCGAACCTTTACAAACAAGGTTGGGGCAATCTCCACAACAATCTTGGAGGCTCCCAACAACACCACGGAGCTTTACCATGATGGAATGTGGTTCCGAGATGACCTTAACCATCTAGGGTGCTCAAACACCCAAGAATAACAAGATCCGCAAGGGATTAGTGGGGAATCAAATTTCTCTTGGTGGAAGTGTAGATTGGGGCCTTCTCAGTAAATCCTTAGAAGATCATCAAATTTGATTGGCTAGGGAGAGAGATCGGGCGAAAATGTAATTTGGAGCAACAATGGAGTTTGGGGAAGGAAGAGGTAAGTCTTCTTGGAGGAGAAGACCCCCTTTTATAGTGGGGAACTAATCCAACCATTATGCTCCTCTCAACCCGCACAGAAGTGGTAGTACCGCTCCCACAAGGAAGCCAGAGAGAAAGAGGAAAAGGGGAAACCAGAGGACAGGGTGGTAGTACCACGGTGGTAGGGGTGGTACTACCGCCTATAGGCGGTACTACCACCGCTACTACCGCCTATAGGCGGTACTACCACGGCTACTACCATGGCTACTTTCGCCAGTTCTCTAGGGACGAAAAGAGCAACCCAAGACGATAAGTCGAGTCCCCCTAAGGGCGGAAGTACGAGTGGGACTAGCAGAGGTACTATCGCATATAGGCGGTACTACCGCTGCTGCCCACGGTACTGTCGCTCACACCATTCCACCTGATCTTCAGCACAAAGGAAGGACAACTCCAAAGATACAAAAAGAGTGATGGGTGCACAAATAGAGTGTATGTGATGATTCCTCCCAAACCTTTTCGATGTGCACCCCCTCTTAATAGTATGGTTTTCCCTACGACTCAAGTCCGCCAAAAATGGAACGAAGGAAGAAACCCCGTCTTTACTTGAAACTCCGAGGGGCATGAATCATCTTGTGCCAAAAGCTTGATAGCCTAAAACGCTGAATGCACATGATTAGTCCGCAAACACATTGTCATCAATCACCAAAACCACTCACGGAGAAATATTACCTAACAGTGTGGGTCCCAGCTGTGAGCAGGGATAAGGACACACTTCCTTTTCGAGCGATGATATACATGTTGGGTCCCGGGTGTCAGGGGAGGGATCATTTTTTGCGCCTAATAGGGAGGCACTTCCTTGCGTCCGAAGATGTAGCCGGTGGGTCTAGCTGTCAGCGTCACCGTGTACAGTCGTCTTTTGATGGCTGTCATTTGTTGACCATGCAGCGCCGAGAGCAGCAAGGCTGTGGATGACGGTGAGGCCTAGGAAGGGAACATCACGGAGCCGGGGAAGACACGATAGTGGATGCCCACGCGGAGGGGAGTATGAGGGTTGACTGCTTCGGCTGTGGTGTGAGGCTGCCATCACCGCAGTAACAGGGGTTTGGGTGAGTAGAGGGATAGCCTGGAGAGCGGTTGGAGTAGGAGGGGGCGGTGAGGCCTGGGCGGCAGCATAGCCAGCCAAGGGAGGCAGGAGCACGCAGTCCCGCCGGCACTGGTTTCGGTGGCTGCTTCAAGAAAATCAAAGGTAGAAGAAGCAGAACAACCGTTGGATTAACATCCAACGGTCACTGCTGATAGAATAATTTGTTGACTAAGTTGACAAAGCCCAGAGTACGCATCAACTGAGTACACTACTACAGGATGCTGCTAATGCGACACTACGATCAGTGATCCTTGGACGAAACTGTGTGCGGCGCATTAATCACAACAATGATGTAAAAAACCTGTCAAAACATATGCAAAACGTTTGCAACAAAGGATACATCATGGTTTCGATTTTAGTTGT
The DNA here is from genome assembly GCA_902687465.1 of Secale cereale. NCBI lineage: Eukaryota > Viridiplantae > Streptophyta > Magnoliopsida > Poales > Poaceae > Secale > Secale cereale. The sequence goes on from LR738710.1 coordinate 254,561,954, forward strand.
GTGTGCGATGTGGGTCATACGGTTGATCGATACGAACTGCTTGCGATGAGACAGAACTATAGAAGCGGGCAACTAGATAAAGGTGTGTGCGAAATACAACATACAGTTCGCTCCCATGAACCGTTTGCGATGACCGAGTTGAACACAAACTATTCGGCGTAGCAAGATGTGTGTGATATCCCACAAACAGGTCGGTAATCAGAATTGTGTGCGATCATTTAGACAACCCATATGGTCTTTTTTTGTGAATTGTGTGCTTGTCAGGGCACACAGTTGAAGAAACCAACCCGTGAGCGATGATGTAGAAGATCTCTGTCGAATATGTATTACAAATCGTCTGTGATGAGATTGACATGATAAACATAGATAACGAATTAATATGAGTGAACGGAAACAGAGATATATACAGTTTGCTTAATTTAGTCCTTCTTCTTGTTGTTGTTGTTGTTGTTGGATGGCCCCGTGACAACGTCTTGGCGAGGATGCTTTTTGCTGCTGACCGTTGGCTTTTCATCGCCGCTACCATCGTCATCGTCGTTGCTGTCGTCGTCATCCTCCTCCTTGTTTAACCATTCCTCCTCCTCCTCCTCCTCATTGTCGTCCTCTTCTGCATCCTCCAGCGGCTCCTTGTCCATATGGTTGTTGTCTGACGACTCCGGAGGTGGCGTCCCTTCCATGATCTGGCCGGACTCATGGAAGACGAGCAGGATGTGTGTGTGTGTGTGTGTGCGTGCGTGCGTGCGTGCGTGCGTGCGTG
>LR738710.1:254564117-254697678 GCA_902687465.1 Secale cereale
GTGCGCGTGCGTGTGCGTGTGCGTGTGCGTGTGTGTGTGCGTGTGTGTGTGCGTGTGTGTGTGTGTGTGTGTGCGCGCGTGCGCGTGCGCGTGCGCGCGCGCGCGCGGCCTGCCGGGACGATGAAGACGGTGGACACCTAAGCGGGGTATGCAGAGAAGAGGAATGCCAATTGAAGTGGGGGTTGACGTATTATCTAACCGCCGATATAATCAACCACAATTACTTGTACCCAGTCACTCTGAATTCCCGGGGTTGCGCAGTTGTCAATGTGATAATTAATTACGCACACGCGTTGGAGCATCCAAATATGAAAAAAGCATTTTTTGTAGTACTTCTACTCCCTCCGTACCGGTGACCTAGGTGGGAAAAAACGAGAGAACTTGGTGATTACTCCCTCCGTCCCAAAATAAAAGTGACTCAACATTGCACCAACTTTAGTACAAAGTCAGTACAAAGTTGAGTAACTTATTTTGGGACGGAGGGAGTATTTGGTAATCGATACCATTGCGTGTAGAGAATTGACCATTGCATGCATGTTATGCTAAGTAGTCTAAAGACATTGAATGCATACTAGCCGCAGGACTCCTATTGGCTGATTTCTTTTTTGGGACAAAAACAAGGGATGAGTTTCAGGATTATGCACCGGTGCCGGTACGAATGGAGTAGGACAGTTGGCAAGCAATACCTTGAGCTCTTCTTATTGATGAAGCCAGTAATAATCAAACTACAAAGGAAAAGAAAAAAGACAAAGGAAAATATCTGCACGAATCTTCGCGTAACATCAATGGCATAGGACATAGATGTGCATTACTTAGATGACATCTAGATATGCTTTAGCAATACTATCAAACAAAACCCCTAATCATCATTGCAAACAACGCATAGAACATGGCTAATGCGACAACCACAACTACACATGCTAGTTCCTTCTTTTCTCTTGCTTTCATCTGTTGCCTGTGATTGATTCTTTCTTGCTTCATCGTACTGATTGTACATTCCAGATCAACCAAATTCTTCTTCAACTTTACATGATCTTCTGCGACTTTGGTGATACCACTCCGAGCCCTGCCATGCCATTCTTCATCTAGCCAGTTAACAAAAGGCACAGGCCTCATATCCTTGCCAAAGTTAAATATTATGCAGGATGAGCGGGGCATTAACTCAAGTAAAATTATGAACTTAGCAATAACCTCTAAGGGGCAACTGATAAAACGCCTATGTAGGATCGAAAGTAGGTATAGAGGGGGGTGATTAGACTATGTGACCAAATAAAAATCTAGCCTTTCCCCAATTTTAAGTGTTGGCAGATTTTAGCATTTTGAACAAGTCAAGTAACCAACCTACACATGCAATTCTAATATTGCATATGAAGGTAAAGGGAGAGGTTTGGAGAGTGCAAACGCAATGGAGACACGAAGATTTTTGGCATAGTTCCGATAGGTGGCGCTATCATACGTCTACGTTAGTGGAGACTTCAACCCACAAAGGGTAACAGCTACGCGAGTCCACAGAGGGTTCCACCCACGAAGGGTCCACGAAGAAGCAACCTTGTCTATCCCACCATGGCCATCGCCCACGAAGGACTTGCCTCACTTGGGTAGATCTTCATGAAGTAGGTGATCTCCTTGCCCTTACAAATTCCTTGGTTCAATTCCACAATCTTGTCGGAGGCTCCCAAGTGACACCTAACCAATCTAGGAGACACCACTCTCCAAAAGGTAATAGATGGCGTGTTGATGATGAACTCCTTGCTCTTGTTCTTCAAGTGATAGTCTCCCCAACACCCAACTCTCTCTCACAGATTTGGATATGGTGGAAAGATGATTCGAGTGGAAAGCAACTTGGGGAAGGCTAGAGATCAAGATTCTTGTGGTAGGATTGGTATATCTTGGTCTCAACGCATGAGGAGGTGGTTCTCTCTCAGAAAATGAGTAGTGGAAGTGTAGGCACGTTCTGATGGATCTCTCTCAAATGGAGAAGGGGTGGAGGGGTATATATAGCCTCCACACAAAATCCAACCATTACACATATTTCACCCAACTCGGTCAGACCGAATAGAGGAACCCGATGAGACCGAAGAAGTTCAAAATGCTAAAGTTTGGAATCTCGGTGGGACCGACATGATCAACTCGGTGTGACCGATGTGCTATGGCTACGGCAAAATCTCATCTCGGTGGCGCCGATTGCATGAACTCGGTGAGACCGATTTCAACAAGCAATACAGAGAATTTGTCAAGCAAACTCGGTGGGACCGATCACTCATTTCAGTGAGACCGAAATGTTACAAAGGGATCACAGAGAGTTTGCAAGGCCATCTCGGTGAGACCGAGATTCGTATCGGTGTGACCGAATTGTGTAGGGTTTCTGGTAGTGGCTATGTCAAATGAACTCGATGGCGCCGGATGGATCAAATCGGTTGGGCCGAGTTTGACTTTAGGTTTTGGACATATGTGGAAATGAGAAAGTGGTTGAGGGTTTTTGAGCAATATCACTAAGCACTTGAGCAACCAAATCATTAAGCAACACCTGATCCCCTTTTAATAGTATTGGCTTTCCTATGGACTCAATGTGATCTTGGATCACTAAAATGAAAATGAAGATTCTTGAGCTTTTGCCAATCTTTGTCCTTAGCATTTTGATGGGTCCACATCTCTAGTCCATGCCATGCCAATCATTGAACTTCCTGAAATATCTGACTTGAATGGTCATTAGTTCAATGAGCTATATGTTGTTATTAATTACCAAAACCACCCGGGGATTAGTTGCACATTCAATCTCCCCCTTTTTTCAATTGATGACAACATATAGATCAAAGCTTTGACAAATGATAATAGAAATGAAATACATCGTCGCGTTGAGAAGTATGTGATAAGCAAGAGCCCCCCTAAATTTGTGCATTATTTAAAATTTCGCTTTTGAATGCAAATGCACAATCGATTAGGATCATTGGTTACTATTCCATGTCACATACATCTTGGTGGAGTGCTCAAAATGATAAGATTTAAACAAAAAGCACTCATCACCAAAACAAATAAGTGAATGATCGTACACAATCATGCAATCACACATTAAGCATAGTATGATCAACCACAATACCAAAAGTATCTCACGATCATAAGAAGATTGTAGCAATAACTGAACAAACCAAGTTGCAAGCGAAAACCAACAAAAGAGGCAAAACACACTCACTCTCTCTCTCTCAAAGCCTAATGATCTATACAATTTCTCCCCCTTTGCCAACAAGTTACCAAAAAGCTTGAAAATGCATAGTGCTATACAACACTCTAGGGACGATCTCCGGGAGCTTCTGAAGGGGTATTCTCGCTGGTGGTTCCGGTGTGCATAGATGACATGGAGATGAGAGCATCTGCAAAAGCTTCAGAAGAAGTCTATGGAGCTGGAGGAGTTGACACTGGAGGAACAACTATGGAGTGGCTGCAGGTGCTGAAAGTGTAGCCCCGGGCTCGACAACTGGCACAGCTGAAGATCTTGGTCCTCTTAGGACTCTCTGAAAAGTGTCAGTGGTTGGTCCATCATTCATGTCCTCAGCTTCTTCCTGGAGCTTCTCAACAGTGGTCTGGATCTCTGTGACCTTCACATCTAGATCATGGAATTTAGTCTCGATGATTCTCTCAAGACTCTCTTGATTTTGAGTCAAGCTGGCCAGGCTCTTCTCAATCCTCATGGTGCCTCAAACAGATAACTAAGCTGATCTTGCTTGGTATTGGGAACTCCAGAAGCACTTGTTGCTTTTTCTGCTTTGGCTTCCCTTGCCTTCTCAATCTTCTCTTCGCCTTCAACAGAAGTAGGATGTGATGCATCCATGACAACCTCATTGTCCTCAAGAACTGGCCTAAGAGGTAAATGCCTCTTGTCAAGCAGATATGTCTCAGTTCCTACCTTGGAATTGATCAACATCTAAATGTGAGGGGCATATCCACAAGATCTCTTCTGATCTGCGGCAGTTCTCTTGATTATCTCAACAATCAGGCTCATGACTTTGAATTTCTGTGGCACAACAAACAAATGGAGCAAATTGTTGAGTGACTGTCGGGGATATACCCCGCGGTATAAACCGTCGGATGTATGACCCGGCTGGAGTTTGGCGATTCACAGGCGACCCGCTTTCACCTGGCAGTTTACGATTCATTGGTAATCCGGCACGCAGGTCAAAGGAGCGACAAGACCCGGTGGCCCAACGGGCGATTCATGAAAGGCCAGCTCATGTTATGGTGGGCCGGTTTAAGAGGAAGACATAAGGAATATTCTCCTAAAAAGGAAGCAAGACTAGGAATCCACTTGTAATAGAGTAATCCTAATCCTACTAGGACTAGTCATGTAACCCGCCCCTTCAACATATATAAGGAGGGGCAGGGCTCCCCAAAGAAGGACAAGTTCTCACAAGTTAGAGGCGCCATATTCTTTAGGGATAGACACAACTAAAGGAGAGCCGGTTTACCGGCAACTCCATGAGGGTCATAATGAGATCTAGCCTCAAACAGCATGTAGGGCTATTACCGGATGATGTTTCCCGGGGCCCGAAGCTGTCTAAATCCTTGTCTTGTGTTGCGTCTCTCGATTCCGCTCAACCCCTCTCAAGCTACCACATAGATGCGTTGGCCTCACGACTAAGTCCTTACCCTAGGACATCTGCCGTGACAAAACCACGACAGTTGGCGCCCACCGTGGGGCCGCGCACGATGGTGTTGAGTTCTAGGAGGGCGCACTCTCAAGGATCGGGAAACACACGATTGGCCTGTTGAAGAAGAGCCGGCATGAGACAATCACACCGGATTTGTTTTGGATATGGAAGTATAAGATTTGAGTTGACAAGAAATTAGGTTGCATGGTGTGCAAAGTTGTGACCGGACGATCCGTTGAAAACGGATTGATATTTCGCCGTGAGATGGACGGAAGTTTTCCGCTGCAAAACACCTTACACGTGGTCACCGAGTCGCTGCAGATCGCATCCTTGCTTCTTGTTTTTGGAAGGAAACTGTGCGTGGAGCAGATCGCATCCAGGGCGGCTGACATGAGTAATAAAAATAATCAAGTGCGGAACTTGTTCCTGATATGCGTGGGCTAAAGCAAGGGTTTCCTACGTCAAAAAAAGAAGACCACGACCCATAAACAAAGCCGGCCACGACTCGGACTCGTCCATCGTCCGAGCCTGCGTCCTCGCCTCGAGGCGCTCTATTCCGCCACTGCTCTGAATCGCTCGGAGCCGCCCCCGCGGGCCCGCCTGTATTCGCCTCTCCTGCAGCCATCGGAGCCGCCCAGTGGAGCGGACCGCCCCCGTCTCTGCGGCCATGGCCCTCCATTCTCTCCCACCATGGTCTTGCCCAGCTTGTAAGTCGCTGCTCCGCTGCAGTGCCTCGTGATGAGCCGCCCCGCCCGTGCGAAATCGCTACTGCCACAGGCTGTTTTTGCTGCTTCGACTCCGCCACCTTGACCGTAATATGTCGAATCGCTCCTTGGCCGCGGTCGGCCGCTGCCGGTGCCTTTCATCTTGAGCCAGCCGATGTTGAGCCGCCCTCTGTCACGCCGGCCCTGCTGTTTCAAGTCGCCTATCCGGCTCTGCCAGGAAGCCGAGAAGGTGCAGGTTCAGACCACCTCTGCTCCGAGACGATGGAAGATTTGTAGATAATACTAGTGGTGAGAGACGATCTGAAGATGCAGCCGTGCAACACTTTGTTTAAAAAAAATCCAGCAAAGAGCACCGAAGTCCTTATGAAGACGGAAAAGCAAACACCTGATGGATTCTCATGCCTACTCCACGTGAAGAGCCCTGAACTAGTGCTCCGTCCCTCCTTTGAGCCGCCCATGGCTATGGCTGAAGTTTTTGCCTCGGTCTGGTTAGCTTCCACCGAAACCGCAAGCCGTCTGCTCAAGTTAAAGTGCTCTGTTTGCACAAAATTCCAGATCCCAGTTGAGAATATACTGCTAGCGAGACCTCCGAGAAAGCTCTCACATGGTCACAAGGGGCAAGCCATTACATCAAAAGTCAAATGACAGTGCACAGCAAAAACGTGCACTAAGACCCCTCAAAATCAGCGCCCGAAGTTGCCGCCCCTGCGGTTCGGTCTAAATCAACTTACCGGGACCGCGCCTGCAGTCGGTTCATTCGACCATACCCGCGCCGACTCAACTGTCCGCGTCCACGGCCGACCCATCTGTTGTTTGAGCAAATCAGGTGTTATCCCTCCTATATATTTTATCAGGACATTTTAATTCCTCTGAGCACCATTACACTGCCCGATTTGTGTTTTTATATACAGTACCTGATGAACGGACGGCCAGTTCACGCGTCCACACCGGTTTATAACACGGAGGACAACTTGCTCATCTACGCTGGCTTACAACACTGCGGCTGACTCATGTGTTTGGGCTGCCTCTGATGCTGCGGTCGTTTTACTGTCCGCCCTGTGGTCCGGTTTACTCAACATGCCGGGTTTGCTAACGGACACCGATGAGGATCCTAAGGTCCAAATGCATCAGGTGATATCCATCTAAATCTATTTTCTTGGTATATATTGTTTTTATCAAGAAAACGGTTACTTTGATCCGTATATTTTGATATACAGGACAATTATTTATTATAAAAATGGTTTATACCATGGGTACGAAGCACGCGCGGGCAACGACCTGCCCGGCATTCGTCTGTGCCACATTACACGGTGAATGGACACGCGCAAGACGCCGCCCTTACGGCCCGGTATACACCAACTTGCCGGGACCGCGCCTATGATTGACTCGCCCGTCCGCGCCGGCTTATAATGTCGCAGTCGACTCATTTATCTATGTTGCCTCTGAAGCCGCGATGGTCTTTATCGTTCGTCTCTTGTGGCCTGGTCTACATCAACATACTAGGCCGCACATATCTGTATGAGCTGTTTTATTGAATATGAGCAAGTCACAGCTTGGGTAGCCCGGTTTTCTTTCAACAAAATGGAAGCAAATTATCATATGCTATCAACCGCCGTCTGCACTGGGAGGTTCAATGGGCAGGCACACAAGTCGCCGCCACTACAGTTTGGTTAACTTCAAATCGCCAGTTGGAAGGAACCATTGGCCGAGTGGCTGACACGGCTCATACGGGATCATTGATAACCCGCCGCAGTCACCTCAATTTTATATGGATTCATATCACACTGTCAACAATAATGATGGACACCTTATGCTATGATCAAATATGGACAGTCTCAAGCCAACTCCTCGAGCAGTCTCAAGACTCGGGGGCTATGATGACATGACTCAAATAGTCGGTTTAAAATCCATCTCAAGGGACATCAGTTTTACTGAAGCTCTCAAATATTCGGTTTACAATTCGGTTCAAGGGAATCTTGTCTTCTACAAAGCTTTGAAGCTCTTAATATCCGGTTTAAGAATTTCCGGTTCAAGAAAAATAATCTCTCACAAGTTCGAGTTCTCAGGAAAAATTAAGGGGACCAAAGAGAGTTTGTTGCACAGCACAACTCAAACATAGGCACCCGGCGAGCACAGCTCAGAAATATGTCACATGGGGGCTCCTGTGTGCAAACGAGTTCCTACGGCCTCTTAAACCGGCGGTCACACCAAGGCCATCATAAGAGCATAGCCCTGGTTGCTTCGGTAATCCAGCTATTAAAGCCCACATGATGATGAGGGGCAAAAGAGAGTTCGATGCATAGCACAACTCAAACATAGGCCCAGACGAGCATAACTCAAATGCTACCTGGGGGCTCCTGATGCATAGCATCAACGAGTTGACAACCCTTGTAGTAGGCTATCAAGCCATGGCTTGGAAGCCTGGTGTATACACCTAAAACCCCGGATTAGCATGCCTGCATTAAGTAAGTCACTCCGCCCATGTTAACCTGGTACGACCCGTCGAACGTATACACAATTCAATCTTTATAGACCCTGAACTTGGTAACGTTAAATTGACGATCATCGAGTATTTACACAAGTCAATCTTTACAGACCCTGAACTTGGTAACATTAACATTGATGATTTCGTTAAGGATTGAGGACCATCTTAACAGGCTTTGTGAAATGGTTAATGGAAGTAGCCTGGCAGCTCATAAAAACCCTCGAATTTGGAGCCTGGCATCTTGTAAAAAGCCTCGACTACACGGTCTTATTTGCCCAAAAATTTCTTTTTGATTTTTTATAAAAAAAATTATCTTCAAGGTCATTGGTGTTCATCCAAGTCCATTGGTTCAGGGAGTGGACGACTATAAGTTGCCACTACACCTGCGTTTACAGAACCTGGTCTGGTTTGATTACAAATTGCCAGAGCTATTTATAGATAATGACCTGTGTTTATTAACCCGGCCTGGTTTTTGACTATAAGTCACCAGTATGAGATGAGACAATGACCGGTGTTTACTAACCCGGCCTGGCTTTTGCCTATAAGTCGCCATTATGAGATAAGATAATGATCGGTGTTTATTAAACCGGCCTGGCTTTCGACTATAAGTCGCCAGTATGAGATGAAAATAATGACCGGTGTTTATTAACCCGGCCTGGTTGTGATCAAATATCACTGGAACCGGTTTTCAAACCGGGTTATATTATTCAAATCTTTAAATAGCCAACATGGCTTGATTTTTATTATGGTTATCAATAACCAATATTATGATTGAGGTTTTCAAAGTCGCTTTAGTGCAATAGATATTATTTTATCAATGGGTATGATTTATTCTACAACTAAGGAACAGTCCCGAGTCGCTGCAGGCTTACAACCCGGCACTTGGGGGCTACATTATTCAAATTGAGATTACATCAAATATACAAGTCTCATGTCGCTGCAAGCATGCACCATGACACTTGGGGGCTAATGCAAAGTCATTCTTTGCTCACCTTATTGAAGACCCGACTCATCACATTGTAATGAGCCGGCCCTTGCGGGCTACCAATTGCTCCTTTCAACAATTCAAGGTACACAAGTATTAATCCATTATATTGAAGGATCCACTGCTCAGTTGGTAAAGCACAAAGCTCTTAACCTTGTGGACGTGGGTTCAAATCCCATGATGGGAATTACATTATATATTGTTATTTTCAATGAAGTATATACAAAGTCCCTGCTCATTATTACATAATGACCCGGCCCTTGGGGGCTACACGTTGCTGTTCAAGTCTACCTGATCATATTTATAAAGTCCCTGCTCATTATTGCATAATGACCCGGCCCTTGGGGGCTACACTGGTTGAAGTTTTTATGAGCATAAGGCAATTATAAGTCCCAGGCTGCTGCAAGCATGACAACCCGGCACTTGGGGGCTACATATGTGGAATATTCAGTTTTTACTAGTGATTGGGATGAACAATCTGGATTTCTTCAAGATTGCAACATTTATATTGAAACAAGTCTTAAGATATCACTATGTTCTCCTCTTAAGACTTGGGGGCTACAGGTAATATGCATATAAAGGAGGAACATCTTCAAATTCTCAGTTTTGGGCAAATCAGGAAGATTAATTGTGTGACCCGGCGTTGGCAACAATCATAACCCAGCATCTATAAACAATCATGACCCGGAATTATCAGTTGTTTATAACCCGGCAATGGTGGTAATCATAAACCGGCATCTTCAAGCCGGCTGGATATCAGTTTGAATATTTCAAAGACCAATATTTTTGTCAAGTCAGAGCATTGAAGGCCAAGTCAAATGGATTCTTGATTTACAATATTTCTTATGCAAGCAAGTTGATTATGAAGCTGGTCTGTTGACCCGGATTTTCTAGAAGGAAAGGACAAGGACTTAAGGATGGTCAGGTGCCGGTTTACAAAGAATATTTAACCTGGAGCACAAGCCGCCAAATTTGTTCTTGTGTTTATGTTGCAGATCAGTTTAACATGGATAAATCCAAATTAAACTGGGGGCTAATGTCGGGGATATACCCCGCGGTATAAACCGCCGGATGTATGACCCCGCTGGAGTTTGGCCATTCACAGGTGACCCGCTTTCACCTGGCGGTTTACGATTCATTGGTAATCCGGCAGGCGGGTCAAATGTGATAGTCTGGCTTATTAGGGATGATAGACTACTCATATCAATAAGGAATTCCTTCTTTTCCTGGAGCCCATTCAGATAGAACTCCAAAGTTAAGTGTGCTCAGCTTGGAGTAGTTTCAGGATGGGTGACCTACCCGGAAGTTGCTCCCGGGTGCGCACGAGTGAGGACAAAGTGCGCAGAAAAGACTAGTATTGATATATGGGGCCAGTCTAGATCCCACCAGGAGTAACGACCACCGGCGGGTGTGTCCGGGGCGTTACAAGTTGGAGGACGTCGGTTCCTCTGAGTGGGGGTGTATGTGATAGCCTAACTTATTAGGGATGATAGACTACTCATATCAATAAGGAATTCCTTCTTTTCCGGGAGCCCATTCAGATAGAACTCCAGAGTTGCGTGCTCAGCTTGGAGTAGTTTCAGGATGGGTGACCGACCGGGAAGTTGCTCCCGGGTGCGCACGAGTGAGGACAAAGTGCGCAGAAAAGACTAGTATTGATATGTGGGGCCAGTATAGATCCCGCCAGGAGTAACGACCACTGGCGGGTGTGTCCGGGGCATTACATCAAAGGAGCGAAAAGACCCGGTGGCCCAATGGGCGGTTCATGAAAGGCCGGCTCATGTTATGGTGGGCCGGTTTAAGAGGAAGACATAAGGAATATTCTCCTACAAAGGAAGCAAGACTAGGACTCCACTTGTAATAGAGTAATCCTAATCCTACTAGGACTAGTCATGTAACCCGCCCCTTCAACATATATAAGGAGGGGCAAGGCTCCCCAAAGAAGGACAAGTTCTCACAAGTTAGAGGCGCCATATTCTTTAGGGCTAGACACAACTAAAGGAGAGCCGGTTTACCGACGACTCCATGAGGGTCATAATGAGATCTAGCCTCAAACAGCATGTAGGGCAATTACCGGATGATGTTTCCCGGGGCCCGAAGCTGTCTAAATCCTTGTATTGCGTTGCGTCTCTCGATTCCGCTCAACCCCTCTCAAGCTACCACATAGATGCGTTGGCCTCACGACTAAGTCCTTACCCTAGGACATCTGCCGTGACAAAACCACGACAGTGACCACAAATCATCATGTGATTTCCATACTTGGGCAATAGAGTGTGCCTCAAGATAGTGTTGATGGTGTTCAGTCCTGCAAGCAGAAAGTATATGGATCCAAACTTGTGTGTATCTATGGCTGCATCTGGAATGGTCTTGTACATTTTGCACATAGAGTTATGATCCTTCTTGGGCTTGCTATACACATCTCGATCATCATCACTCTATTTGTGGGCATTGATCAACTTGGCCCATTATGAGACAACAGATTGATACATTGTACCTTTAGTTATCCGAACAATCTTTCCATCACGATAGAAGTGAGAAGTTGAATAGAATTGCATTATCATCTCATCATTACATCATGGATGGTCTTCCAATGACTCTGGCCACAATTTTCTTGACTCTCTCCTTCCTTTTGTTTCCTCCAGCAGCCTCATCATCTCTTGATTCAAGAGTGAACTCCATAGTTTCTTGGGTTGAGGCTCTGGCTTTTGACAATGAGCTCTTTTGGCAGGAGCTTTCTTGGATTGACCATGCTTGGTTGCACCAGCAGCATCATGCTCTTTCTTGAGCACCTTATTCTTGGAGGTGACATCCTCAGCAACAATATCTTCATCCTCAGAATATGAAGTTTTCTTCTTCCTTGCCTTGGTAACAGCTTTTGGCAAGTTACTGGGTGTAATTCTGCTACTTTCATAATAGGCGTTGTTGGAGGGACTAGTGCCCTCACTAAGGTTCATATGCTTCTCTGGCCTCTTCTGGTTGTCATTACCCTCTGATATCTCTAGATAGAGTGGATGATCATCACAAAGAACAACTATTTTTGCAAATAATTGAGACAAAAACTTAACTTTAGTTTTCTATAGAAAGAATTTCGGAGCTACCTATTTGACAAACTCGGTGGCATCAAGCATAACCAGAGTCTAAACATGCCTATTTCGATCATACCGAGAGGCAGTTCGGTGACTCTGAGAAGCTAGGGTTCCACAGAGAAAGTGATTTTGGTCGCACCGATTTGTGTACTTCGGTCAGACCAAGATGTACACGGTGCAATGGCCCAGGCCAATCAGTGTGACCGAGATCCTCAGATCCGTCGGTCCGAGATGAGTTCGGCGGAAACCTAACCCAAAGGTTTTGCATCAAATCAAATCTAAGGAATTTTTGAGTGGATAGAATAATCTCATACGTGGGAGGAACAATGGAAATGACCTTTGTGCAAGAATCAGAGTTAAATAGAGCACAAAAGGGGTCGAGTTCATACCCTAACTTGGTGATGAACTCGCTACAGTGACAATGGCGGTGGAGATTCCATTGACGGTGATGGAGACCAGCGACAGGAGGCACTAGCAACGATGGCGACGATCCGGAGACCTGGGGCGGTAGTGCTGGGGCGCGGACTCGTGCGGTTGAGGAAAGTCTCAATCGTATGGGTACGTAGAGTATATATACCCAGATGCTGTAGGTGTGACCGAGTGGAATGACTCGGTGGCACCGAGATGCAAAACTGCTGGCAGTTACCGCAACTCGGTCTGACCGAACTATTCTAATTGGTTCCACCAAGGTGAAAACCTAGATCAACTTAATGAATTCAGAGAGACCGAGAGGGGTGAGTTGTCCTGACCGAGATGCATTAAGAGGTTTTGGAGGTTTAAGCCCTTGACGGATCGGTGACACCGAGTGCCCCTCACCCGGTGGGTCCAAATTCGACTTGTTCAAACTTTGTGATGTAGCATGGATAGAGTTTGAGACGAGAAAAGCATAGATAGCTAGAGGAAGTACTTAGGCATTCTTGTCCATCCATTTGGCAAAAAGGAAAAACCAAACAACCAAAGCAACAAATGGATGTCCTTGAATGGAGAAAGATATGCAACTAACATGGTCACACAATAAGATGGCAAATAAAACATGTGGCAAAGCATGCACATACACTCTAGCATCTATCAAGCAATTGGTGATGACTAGGTCATCTATATATGTGTATATTGACTTAGGAGTCAAATGAGATCATTTGATCATTGTAACATCCCTAATTTTTAAATTTGGAATGTTAATAGGATAGGTTTAAAATTTGCTGTGTTGCTTGCTCTTTGCTCAATTTTAGTAGGATTTGAAACTTTTGGGGTTTAAATGATAAGAACAGAGAGGGAATAAAAGGATTTTCCCAAATATTCATATTGGATTTCATTTCATTTTATAATTCGAAACAAATCCAACTCAAAAGTTAAAATTTTGAGAGAAGGTAATATGACTCCTTCAATATTAAGGAGTTGGGGATGTTTAAATGTTATTTGGAATTATTTCGATATCCTTCGGATACTCTTATTTGCTCCTATTTCATAAAATAGTTTTATTAAAAATATATTATTTGGGCTAAAAAAAATGTTCATTGTGTTTTGTATTGGTACTAACATTTTACTGTAACTTTTGGTAACTTTTTGATTTTGTTTGGTTTTTGTTTCGGCCATGTATAGTTCTGTAGAGAATGGGAAATTCCCTAGAGTTGTATAGTTCTTTGGGCCGCAGCGCGCAGCCCATTTCCTTTCCTCCGCGCACGCGCAACCCCAGCGGTCCACCCGCCAGCCTCTCTCCTCCCCCTCGTTTGACTGACTCGCGGGGACCGCTGTCATCCCCTTCCTCTGTGTGTTCTTCACGAACACTGTGGCTCCGAGTAGTAACCAGATCGGTTCGATCGATACGCCCGACCCCTAACCCCCTCGACCAAAACCGTTGACACAGATCGAATCCCCTGTCTCCTCTCGTTTGATTCCTTGCCTCGCCCTGCGAAATCGAGCACGGTACCGAGTACACCGAGCAGATGGATCTCGTCGGAGTTGCGCCCCTGCCCGAGCTTCACCATCGTCGAGTTCGTCGCCAACCGAGGGTTCGAGCACCTCTCTTCCCCGTTGTCCACTTACCCTCGATCTACTCTATGTCCATCACCTTCTACCTCACATAGGGGTACACCGGAGCGACCACCCGCCGCCGAGTCGAAGCTCCTGGACCTCCGCCGTGCACGTCTTCACCCTCGCCCACAGAGGAAACTGCGCCGCCATTGAACACCACCACCACCTTCACTATTCGACGAAGAGGCTGTCCATCCACTCACCGCCACGGGAGCACCGCCGGAGAAGCACCACCGGCCATGCCCGAATCGCCACCGCGACCTCTATTTTTCTGGTGAGCTCGCACACACATAACCCCTCCAGCCAATCGACATCTGCCAGTTCCTACAGTATTTACTGTTCAGGGATTTCTGTTTTTCTTTTGTTTTTTTTTACAGATTTGCACCAAAATTTCGAATAGCTATAACTTTTAGCCTATATACTATTTTTAGGTGATTCTTTTTCCTATGCACTCACAAAAATCAGCACTTTATCACAATACCAAAGTTGCACATGTTTGCAGTTATCAAATTTGAATTCGTTCAAATTTTAATTCAAACTTCCGGAGGCCATATCTTTTAAACCACTGATCCAATTTAGTTGATTCTTTTTGCATTGTGATCCTACTAGCTTGTAGATGAGAAATACTTACTGATATGTTCTGTTGTTTAATTTTTTATTTGGATTCTTTGTTGTTGGCATTATTGTGATGATATGTGAGTACGATTTATTTATCGGTGCCTTCATTAATCGTATAGATGGTCCGGAGTGTGAAGTGGATCAGAATTGAGCGTTAGAATACTTCAACACCGTTCCAAGCAAGTTTGCACTTTTGATTTTGCTCATTCTATATTTTGCTATGCATGTGTGATCTCTATGCCATGACATGTGCTTGGGTTGATCTTTATGTTCTATGTTGTCATATTTTGTTATTGATTGTATTATGTGTTGGTGTGATCAACTTGCTATGGTAGATGGGGCATGTTTCGAGTGATGCATGGAAGTGGTGAGTCTTTATAGCTGTAGGATCGAGGCTTTTTCTCAGGTGAATCCATCAATGACTGAGCGCAGTTGAGTTGTCGGGGCTTTTTCTCACGTGAATGCGTCACTGGTTGAGTGCTCAATTGTCTCTAGAGAATGCGCCAGGGCTGAGCGCACTTGAGACATCTTGAAGATCTTTATCATCTGTGTTGTGTGCACCTTGCCTATGAAGTGGAGGTAGGTGAAGGTAGTTTTACGTGAAACCAAACTTGGATGTTTTGTTTGTCTTACTTTGCTTGTGGATGTAGGTTTGCTATATCATATTGTGTGATTTTCCAATACATTCAATGTATTGACCCTTTGTGGCTGCAACTTTTCATGTTGCAAGATTTTTAGATGATCAGTGAGATACAGTAGGGCCGCGAGTCTTCACTCAACATGTTCTCAAGTGGGCATTAATGGACTCATCGTTTGCTTATGCTACATTTTCGTTGTTATTTTTGAATAAGTTAGCTATGTGCTATTCAGTTTGTAATACTTTAAAATCTGGATCAGACGTTATATTAAATAATGCACTTGTTATTTGATATTCCTATGTACTGTGTGTGCTAGCGAGTCGATCTAGGGACTAGCACGGTAAACACAGAGACATCAAATCTTATCAGATTCGGGTCGTTACAACCATAGGTCATACTCATCGTGTAAGCACAAGTGGGGTTACCACTTTTACATAAAGCATTGTTGTGTTCACATCATTAGAGTTGCTTTAGCTCAATTTTTAGAGTAAAGCTCCCCCTATATGTGATATCCCCCCTTATAGGGATGAACTAACATCGGGTTTTGTCGATGTTGACTTCATGTAGATGTCGAAGATGTGGATGCTCAATGTTGATGTAGATCATTTGGAGCAATCCATTTGAGTGAGTTGCACTTTTAATACCTATATGGGTTAGACCCAGAAGGAACTTACAAGGATATCCATAGACAGAGAGTGAAGAACACACATAAATGTCCATGAAAGCATTAGATTACCTTGTCCCTTGTCTTACCAACAAGAGGGTTTGTGCCTCTTTGAACTAGTGCATGATGTGGAAGTTGATTGCACTTGTCCTTGCCAAAATGAATATGAGTGAAGTATGTTGGCGGAGTCACCCTCAAGAACTCTCTAGTTCCTCTTCTTTGGGATCCACATGAACTTGATGGGAAACCTCGGAGTTGTAGTTGTACTTGATGAAGTAGAACTTGAAGTAGTCTTTGGAACCAACTTGACCAAGGACTTAGGAGCTTCTTCAAATGAATCAATCTCTTCTTGAAGCTTGTCCTTGCCCTTTAGCTTGTGGTCTTGTGGTGGAAGTGTTGGGGAACGTAGTATTTTAAAAAAATTCCTACGATCATGCAAGATCTATCTACTAGAAGCATAGCAATGAGAGGGGACAGTGTGTCTACGTACCCTCGTAGACCGAAAGAGGAAGCATCTAGTGACGTGGTTCATGTAGTCGAACGTCTTCGCGATCCAACCGATCCAAGCACCGAACGTACGACACCTCCGCGTTCAGCAACGTTCAGCTTGATGACGTCCCACGAGCTCTTGATCCAGTTGAGCGTCATGGGAGAGTTTCTTCAGCACGACGGCGTGGTGACGGTGATGATGAAGTTACCGGCGCAGGGCTTCGCCTAAGCACTGCAACGATATGACCGATGTGTGTTTCTGTGGAGGGGGGCACCGCAAACGGCTAAAACAATGTTTACTTGTGTGTTCTAGGGTGCCCCCTGCCCCTGTATATAAAGGAGCAAGCGGGAGGGCCGGCCAACCTTGGGGCGCGCCAAGGAGGGGGAGGAGTCCTCCTCCTAGTAGGAGTATGACTCCTCCTTTCCTAGTCCAACTAGGACGAGGAAGGGGGAAGGAAGGAGAGGGAGAGAAGAAGGAAAGGGGGGCGCCCCCCTCCCTAGTCCAATTGGGACTCCCTATATGGAGGGGGCGCGGCTGCCCCTTGTGGGCTGCCTCCCCTCTTCCCTATGGCCCATGTATGCCCAATAGTCCCCCCGAGGGTTCCGATAACCCCCCAGCACTCCGATAATTATCCGGTGACCCCCGGAACTCATCCGGTGTCCCAATATAGTCATCCAATATATCAATCTTTATGTCTAGACCATTTTGAGACTCTTCGTCATGTTCGTGATCACATCTGGGACTCCTAACTACGTTCGGTACATCAAAACACATAAACTCATAATACCGATCGTCATCAAACCTTAAGCGTGCGGACCCTATGGGTTCGAGAACTATGTAGACATGACCGAGACTTATCTCTGTTCAATAACCAATAGCGTAACCTGGATGCTCATATTGGTTCCTACATAGTCTACGAAGATCTTTATCGGTCAAACCGCATAACAACATACATTGTTCCCTTTGTCATCGGTATGTTACTTGCCCGAGATTCGATCGTCGGTATCATCATTCCTAGTTCAATCTCGTTACCGACAAGTCTCTTTACTCGTTCCATAATACATCATCTCATGACTAACTCATTAGTCATTTTGCTTGCTAGGCTTATTGTGATGTGTGTTACCAAGAGGGCCCAGAGATACCTCTCCGACATTCAGAGTGACAAATCCTATTCTTGATCTATGACAACACCACAAACACCTTGGGAGACACCTGTAGAGCACCTTTATAATCACCCGGTTATGTTGTGACGTTTGATAGCACACAAGGTGTTCCTCTGGTGTTCGGGAGTTGCATAATCTCATAGTCATAGGAACATTGTATAAGTCATGAAGAAAGCAATAGCAGTAAAACTAAACGATCAAGTTGCTAAGCTAACGAAGGGGTCTTGTCCATCGCATCATTCACTTAATGATGTGATCCCGTTGATCAAATGACAACTCATGTCTATGGCTAGGAAACATAACCATCTTTGATCAATGAGCTAGTGTAGTAGAGGCACACTAGGGACACTGTGTTTTGTCTATGTATTCACACATGTACTAAGTTTCTGGTTAATACAATTCTAGCATGAATAATAAACATTTATCATAATATAAGGAAATACAAAGAACAACTTTATTATTGCCTCTAGGGCATATTTCCTTCAGGAAGATCATCTTGAGATTGAGTTCCCTTGAAAGGGGTCATACTTCTCTTGTTGGGGAACAAACTTTGTCCTTGGGTATTGATCCTCTTCCCACTCAACTCCATTGGCATTGAAATTTCGTTCAAAACCAACTCCTTGATTCTTCTGATGCCTTCCTAGCTTGCGTACAATTTCCTCAAATTTATTACTCCCGGCAAGACTCTTGTAAACACCTTTCTCTATAATTCCCTTCAATAAGCTATTTTCTTGCTCAAGTGTAACTTGGCTAAGACAATCATTAGTGGAATTAAGAGAACTACTAGAAGCAACAATATTGTATTTAACATGATTATTGTCACTACTAGAAGAAGCTTTCTTGTACTTATTGATAGATTTTACTTGGGGCATATAACTAGACAACAGTAAACGCTTGGCAATTTAAGAAGAACTTTTCTTTCGAAGATCATCATTAATTGCCTTTAAGAACCCATGCTCTTGCTCTAAGTTGAGCTTCTCGAAGCGTAGCTTCTCATGAGTTTTTAAAAGCTCTCGATGATCCACTAAGATAGTTTCATGAGCTAACTTAAAAGTATTTAATTCTTTAGTTAAACTCTCAATCTCCTTTCTATCATTATCATTCATTTCATCTTGATTAACATGATTAATAGCAATTTCATCATAGTTTTCATCACTAGTGTTGCCAACAAGTAAATCATCATCTCCTAGCAAAACATCTTCATAACTATTGAAATCATGATACTCGGGGTGTGATACCTTGGGGCCTTTAGCCATGAAGCATCTTCCAATTCCTTCATTAGGTGAATCAAATATATCGTAGGAGTTGGATGACACAAGAGCAATTCCGGCAACACCTTCATCTTGAGTATCTTCGGAGTTGGAGTGATAGCTTCTCTTAGAGTAGTTGTGAGAGTCGGAACCGGATACCCATTCACCAACGTGAGCTTGATGTCTTCGTCTTGTGTAGACCCTTGATGATTTTTCCTTTCTTTTTGAATCCTTGCTTCTACGAGAGGGTCTTCGTTCATAACGATCATCTCTACTACTTCTCTCTCTTGGTGGTGATTCATATCTTTTACTTCTCCTTTTTGGTGAATCTTCTCTTCTCTTGTATGAAGCCATACACTCATTTGAGTAGTGTCCGGGTCTTCAACAATTGTAGCAATTGCGATCACGACTAAAAGATCTTTTTTCATTATAGGACCTTGACTTGGAACTTCTCTCTTTGCTTCTATTCTTGTAGAATTTGTTGAAGTTCTGCACCATTAAGCTCAATTCTTTATTCAAGACTTGTTTCTCACTTGATCTGGTAGGTGCGTCACATGAGGCTTTGTAATTGCTACTAGACTTGTTGTGAAGCTCTTCCTTATCTTTGAGTGACATCTCATGAGCAGCAATTCTACCAATGACTTCCGTTGGTTTGAGATCTTTGTAATTGGGCATCATTTGGACTAAGGTGCACACGGTATCATACTTTCCATCCAAGTCTCTTAGGATCTTCTTGATGATGAATCTGTCGGTCATCTCTTCGCTTCCTAAGCCGGCAATCTCATTTGTGATGAGAGCAAGCCTAGAGTACATCTCAATGACTCTTTCACCATCCTTCATCTTGGACTTGCCAAATTGATTTTGAAGCACATCCAACTTGGATTCCTTGACGGAC
This sequence comes from Secale cereale, assembly GCA_902687465.1. Classification (NCBI taxonomy): domain Eukaryota; kingdom Viridiplantae; phylum Streptophyta; class Magnoliopsida; order Poales; family Poaceae; genus Secale; species Secale cereale. The sequence continues at coordinate 254,583,791 of LR738710.1, forward strand.
TCGGTACCTTCGTGCATATCAACCAAAGTATCCCAAATTTCCTTTGCATTCTCAAGACGACTAATTTTGTTGAATTCTTTGGGGCATAATCCGTTGAAGAGAATATCGCAAGCTTGAGCATTGTATTACAACATCTTCAATTCTTTCGGGGGCGCTTCATGATTCGGTTCTCTTCCATCCTCAAAGTATTCACCTTGCAAACCAATTCCCACAATATCCCAATCGGCGGGGTTATGTCCAAGAATATGCATTTTCATTTTATGTTTCCAACTAGCAAAATTACTACCATCAAAGTAAGGACCTCTATGGTGGTAATTTCCCTCGCTAGACGACATACTCTCCTAGGTTGTGAAACCAAGGCTATGATCACTATGGAAATCAAAGAAAATGGAGACCAAAGCTCTGATACCAATTATAGGATCGAAAGTAGGTCTAGAGGGGGGTGATTAGACTACTTGACCAAATAAAAATCTAGCCTTTTCCCAATTTTAACTGCTGGCGGACTTTAGCAATTTGAACAAGTCAACTAACCAACCTACACATGCAATTCTAAGAGTGTAGCAGCAGAAAGTAAAACATTGCATATGAAGGTAAAGGGAGAGGTTTGGAGAATGCAAACGCAATGGAGACATGGAGATTTTTGGCATGGTTCCGATAGGTGGTGCTATCGTACGTCCACGTTGACGGAGACTTCAACCCACGAAGGGTAACGGTCGTGCGAGTCCACGGAGGGCTCCACCCACAAAGGGTCCACGAAGAAGAAACCTTGTCTATCCCAACATGGCCATCGCCCCACGAAGGACTTGCCTCACTCGGGTAGATCTTCACGAAGTAGGCGATCTCTGGGCCCTTACAAACTCGTTGGTTCAACTCCACAATCTTGTCGGAGGCTCCCAAGTGACACTAACCAATCTAGGAGACAACACTCTCCAAAAGGTAATAGATGGTGTGTTGATGATGAACTCCTTGCTCTTGTGCTTCAAGTGATAGTCTCCCCAACACTCAACTCTCTCTCTCACAGATTTGGATATGGTGGAAAGATGATTTGAGTGGAAAGCAACTTGGGGAAGCCTAGAGATCAAGATTCTTGTGGTAGGATTGGTATATCTTGGTCTCAACACATAAGGAGGTGGTTCTATCTCAGAAAATGAGTAGTTGAAGTGTAGGCACGTTCTGATGGCTCTCTCTCAAAAGGAGAAGGGGATGGAGGGGTATATATAGCCTCCACAAAAAACCCAACCGTTACACACATTTGATCCAACTCGGTCAAACCAAATATTGGAACTCGGTGAGACCAAAGCAGTTCAAAATGTGAATGTTAGGAATCTCGGTGGGACCGACGTGATCAACTCGGTGTGACCGATGTGCTAGGGCTTGGGCAAAACCCCATCTCGGCGGCACCAATTGCATGAACTTGGTGAGACCGATTTCAGCAAAGAGCAATACCGAGAATTGGTCAAGAAAACTCGGTGGGACCGATCGCTCATTTCGGTGAGACGAAATGTTACAAAGGGATCACAGAGAGTTCGCAAGGCCATCTCGGTGAGACCGAGATCCATATCGGTGTGACCGAATTGTCTAGGGTTTCTGGCAGTGGCAATATCAAATGAACTCGGTGGCATCGGATGGATCAAATCGATGGGGCCAATTTGACTTTATGTTTTGGACATATGTGGAAATGAGAAAGTGGTTGAGCATTTTTGAGCAATATCACTAAGCACTTGAGCAACCAGATCATTAAGCAACACCTCATCCCCTTTTAATAGTATTGGCGTTCCTATGGACTCAATGTGATCTTGGATCACTAAAATGAAAATGAAGAGTCTTGAGCTTTTGAGCTTTTGCCAATCTTTGTCCTTAGCATTTTGAGGGGTCCACATCTCTAGTCCATGCCATGCCAATCATTGAACTTCCTGAAATATTTGACTCGAATGGTCATTAGTTCAATGAGCTATATGTTGTTATTAATTACCAAAAGCACCCGGGGATTAGTTGCACTTTCAACCTGCCAATGTCAAATCCCTCTGTGCATACATGTCGAGTGGGAGTCTGCCCGTGCACACAACTCAACTTTTGGTACTTCTCAGTGGTGCAAAACTCGGAGTCGAACTCGTGTTGCGGGAGTCCGGCGTCATGCTCTAGATCCGTTTGCAGATTGCTTTCCTAGGGGGGGTCATTCAGGACGGATTCAACAATGAGCTACTTTGGACATGCTAAAAAATATTGGAATAGATTGGAACCTGGAAGTACGATTCAGGTCCGTAGTACATCTTCCTTCTGATGACCTTAGGCAAGTGCTTGACGGTGCTGCCGAGAGCGGCGATACGAGCAGGAGCAGGTGCACTGAAACCATCAGCACCACTCATCCGCATTCCCCCAGTGTCAACACCACGCGAGGGAATTTTGAGGCTATCTAGGTATTTGGGGGAAATGGGGAAACTGTGTGGATAATCTAATGGTTGGGAACTACTTATGTCGCTATATGTTGTATATGGCACACTATTTATACATGTTGTTTGTGTTAGGTATCACAACTTCACACACGATTTCCGCACCAAACCGTGTGAGAAGACAATGTAGGTGAGGCACGGTTGTCGTGACATAACCGTATGTGATGTACTACCCTCTACATATAACTGAGTTATAGTGATACCGTGTAAACAGCCGCTCTGCGTATATCCGTAAACAATTAAATAGCCGCTCTGCAGATAGAGATGGCAGCGGTGGCCTAGGCAGCGGCTACCGAAGAATAGGTCAATCCTCGTTCGATGGGAGGCGGCGGCGTCATAGGAGGTCAATCCTCGCTCTACGGTGGGAGATAGGAGGAGCTCAACCATCGAGGTCGGCCGCATGTGATTGGAGCACATCCATTATGGTCGATGGCAGGATAGTGGAGGTCGAACTTCAGGCAGCAGCCGCACTAAGCTTTGCTCCTCGACCCTACTGTCTCGGCATGCCGCCGCATCGCGCTTCTCTACCTGCTGGGTGGAGGTCGCCGCGCGGCTAATTAATTAAGGTATTCTTTTCGTTAGTGGCTTAATTAAGGTATTCAATTCCTAAGGGTAGTGCTGTAGTACTCTGCATGTAAATTGACTGGCCATTAATTTTTATCATTGCACGTCTTGATAACAATATGGAGCGCCTCAGTAATTATGAAAATAAAACCTTGTGATTTATGCACGCATCTTTGGGCATCAGTTTATCCATGTATTAAGGTTGTTGTTTTGTTTTTAATTACCATTCATGTGGTGCAGATGGAACGATCTGAATGGATAAAGAATTGGAGAACCACAGATTTTATCAGTGGCGTGACAGAGTTCATGATTTTGGTTGAAAGTACAAAGAGGAGAATTGGTGATGTGGATTACATCTTGTGTCCATGTACTCATTGCGACAATACAGAGTCACATGAGGTTGCAGATCTCCAGTGGCACTTAATCTCTCGGGGATTCATGGATGTATATACACGTTGGACCAGACATGGTGAAGAGTAGGTCATGGATGAATATACCCAGGGCTGCGAGATGCCAAACCCCGGTCAGTGTCACATAGATGTTGAATCTAACATCGGGGCAGAGACCTCAAGCTACCAATGTAACACCAGAAAGCCGAAACGCCCACTAGAAAACCAAGACATCGACGCACACGATGACGATCTTGATATGCCAGATTTGCTGCTATGATTGCAGATTTCAAGGGCCCAGAAAATAATATGATTGGGTACAAGGATCTGTCAACCATTGATGCGGACTCCATGATAGAATTGTATCCAGGATGCAAAAAGAAATATTCCAGGTTGAGTGCCACCCTGGCGCTTCTCAGATTTAAAGCAACAAACAATCTATCAAACAAAAGCTTCACAGAGATGTTAGGTCTTTTCAAAGAAATTCTTCTGAAAGATAATGTGCTCCCCAGAAGCATGGACGAACCGAAGAAAATTGTTTGCCCATTGGAACTTGAAGTACAGAAGATACACGCTTGTTTAAATGATTGTAGATTGTACCGTGGTGAGTACAAAGATTTGCGTGCATGTCCCACATGCAAGCATGCATGATACAAGCGCAGGAAAGCAAAGGACAAGTACAAATTGGATGATGAGATTAAGACAGGAATCCCATTCAAGGTTCCTTGGTACTTGCCTTTAATTCCAAGGTTGAGGCAGTTGTTTGCAAACCCTAGAGAGGCAAAGAGGTTGCGGTGGCATCATGATGAGCGAAATGCAGATAAATAGATGAGGCACCTGGAAGATGGGGCTAAGTTGGAATTAATCGACAACAAGTTTGAAGACTTTGCCAAGGATCCTAGAAGTATAAGGCTCGGGGAGTGTACTGATGGTATGAATCCTTTTAGCGATATGAGCACCAATCACAACACATGGCCGGTGCTTCTGTGGACATATGACCTAGCTCCTTGGTTGTGTATGAAGAAAAAATACAGTATGATGTCAACGATTATCCAAGGCCCAAAGCAACCTGGAAAGGACATCGACATATACTTTCAGCTACTGGTAGAAGAACTGCTGACGGTGTGGATAGATGCGCCTGCTGTAAAATGTTATGACGCTTACAAAAAGGAGATCATGCATGTGTCAAAGCGAGAAAGTTAGAGGAGCGCTTTGACGGATTGCAAACAGAGCACATATCTCGTGGGGAAAACAACATAGGTGATCATGTGTCAAAGTGCGCTGTGCAAAAACTTCTTGTGGGACCTAGGAATTTTGTTATCCATCTGACTCAACTCTCTGTATCCCCGACAACAATGGTTGGGAAAGCTTTCCGGCAAGGTTTCTACTGGCCCATAGCCCACCAAGACGCAGTCGAGCTAGTCACTAGGTGTGAAGCCTGCAAGTTCCATTCCAACAATATCCATCAGCCTGCCCAAGCTCTCCTGACAATCCCTTTGTCATGGCCATTTTCAGTATGGGAGCTCGACATCTTGGGCCCCTTCCCCCGTGCTACCGGGGGCTTTGAATTCTTGTTCATTGCAATCGACAAGTTTACAAAGTGGTCGGAAGTGGAGCCCATGAGGAAGGTGACCGCACAGTCATCTATCGAGTTCCTGAAAGGATTGGTGTGCCGCTTCGGGTTCCCTGCCAGAATCATCACCGATAATGGCACCCAATGCACAAGTCGCACCTTCATGTAATACGTTCATACCCTGGGAAGCAGGATCTCATTCGCCTCTATTTCCCACCCAAGGAGCAACAGACAAGCTGAGAGGGAAAACGCTGAAGTGCTGCGAGGCCTCAAGACAAGAACATTTGATAAGCTGCAGAAGTGTGGCAGGCGATGCATCGACGAGCTGACGGTGGTTCTTTGGTCCCTTTGTACGACACCAAATCGAGCTACCGGGTAGACTCCCTCTTCCTAGTCTATGGGGCAGAAGCAGTTATCCCCACGAACTCATTTACGGATCACCTCGAGTACTTGCCTATGATGAAGTAGCGCAAGAACTGCACCGGTGTGACGACGTTGTTCAACTTGAGGAGAACCGTCTCTGGGCTGCTACACATGTTGCACACTACCAGCAAGCCCTGCGTCGCTATCACAGCCGCAGGGTTAATGCCCAGAGTTTTGAGGAAAGCGGCCTTGTCCTTAGGCACATTTAGTCCACCAAGGGTACAAACAAGTTGATGCCGAAGTGGGAAGGCCCTTACCGGGTAGTACAAGTTACCAGACCCGGCGCGGTCCATCTGGAGATCGGAGATGGCATTGAATTGCAAAATTCATGCAACATCGAGCATCTCTGTAAGTTCTACCCGTAAGGCGCGACTGTCGGGCCCTGCCCGACAGCCACCCTTTTGTACAAGCTTTGCCTAAGTTGCATGTAACCCTTTGTACAAAGCCAGACGCAGACCCTGTGCAACAGAGAAATAAACGAAGTGCTGGGGGCCCCCGAAGAAGATTGCATGCATGCATCAGCATATCATGAGCATAGCATGTTCATGTAGATAAGATCGCATATGGCATTGTTTTCATTCGTACTAAGTTGCAGGTTTCTTGCAGCGGACTTGGTCCAGAAGAGAAGAAATGAAGACAAGCCTATGCAGTGGTCCTCGGCAAGCTAAACAGATAAGTTCTTTTTGTCCATACATGTTATGTAAAGTGAGACTTGTGCATATGAAAACCTCATCTCCTTCGAAGCGTAGGTGCTCCCATCTTTTGACTCGAACATTGCTTCGGCCACGACGGTCGCAGTGGCCTTTGGCAGAAAAGGCTTGGCGGGGGGCTGGTCCCTCTTTATGGTTTAATGCCCGACAGGCCTGGCCCCACGGCAACAAACTAAGGGCACCGTCAGGATAGCCTGCCGGGAAAACTTGTTTACTTGAACGTATAGAGGCATTCCACCTCTGCATTGATATGGTACATGCACAAGTACCCGGCAAATCTTGTCTTTTTCATTAATAGGCTGATAAGCAAGTACATATCTTACAGAACACATACATGGGTAAAGAAGTTTACATAACTTAGACTAAAGCTTGGCAAGTGCCTGCATATTTTAGACTGAAAAAATATAAGTGCCCCATGATTCCTTTCTTGTCCCTCTCCTCCTACGAATGTCCCTGAAAAATGAAGAGGGCGGGAGGGACACCCAAGAAGAAGCCCAGCGTGGCCCCGTCAGGGCCTGTCGGGCGCAGCCTGACAAGATTGGGAGTGGCGAGGCTGCAAAGGACAAGGACGGAGGAGCGGCTCGGCAGTGCCCTGGTCAGCACCCCCAGGGCCAGCAAGAAGCCCCAGCATAAGCACCGGCAAGGAGAACCGCCAGAGCTCAGCTGGAAGACTGTGGGAGGAGGCAAAGGAACCAAGAGAGCGATCCCCTCCCCGGTGACCGCCTCGAAGAGGCCGGTGATGATTGTGTCGGGGAGGGAGGCGAGGACTGGAATGATGAGGCAGGGGGCGCCAGTACGAGACGAAGGCATCGGTGCCATCATACTTCGACCTGACACATTGCCACCTGCCATCTCCGTCTTCCCTCATTCTTTTCCCACCACCACCGCTCCAGGGAGACGTCGGACCCTCGCCCCATCACCTTTCCTGGAGAGGCCGCGGACGATTGTGACGACCAAGGCATGCGCGAAGCACCGCGACCCTTGGCGGGAAGGAAGACACCACCACCATCAGCATCAACTCCGAATCCGCTGGAAGGAGCAGTGTTGGGATTACCCATGATCCCAATCACTGCACCCCAGGATGGCGCTGGAAACCTCAAGAGACCCGTCATCGAAACGACAAGCCTCTGTGACTCGTAGCAAAGGCTACCGCTCCCCATCTGACGGCCGATTCGGGCAAGGGCGGCAAGTGTTTCACCATGTTGGAGAAGCTCGTCGCCTCCCATGCCACGGGGGACTCGACCACTCCATCCCTGGGGCCCCAGACCAGAATCACTCCTCGGGCGTCGACACAGGCATTTGGCATCATCAACTCTAAGCTGAAACCTGGGGGCTGGCCCTAGTCCCTCCCTCTCAACATAACGAAGGGGAAGCATAGGATGGAGGAGGAGAGGTGCGTGGATGAGCGCTCCCGCTCGTCCCCTCCCCCTGTTCTATAAGCAGGCCGAGGCTAGGGGCTCGTCCTTCGGTAGGTAACCATCGTCCCACTCCACCAACCCAAGGACGCCGGGCCCATGCCATGGCGCTCTTCCCGCACCACGTGCCTTTGTTACTTACCCGGCGCAGTGCATGTGACGTACGTGGTGGAAGGAATAAGTGCGGTGTGATAAGTGAACTGGCAGTTACTCCCCATGCGTTAAGGTCATTTACGGGCCATTACAAAGATGGCCTCACTGCACTTGGCGTTACTCGACGCTCGGGGAAGATGGAGACTCATTCAATCACAGGTTAATGAAGAAGCAAGAAAAGTATCAGATACAAGCTAGCACAAGACCGCTACCTGTGTACCTGCTAGAGCCTACCCCGACGACGCCCGGCAGCGCATTCGGGCCAGGCTCAGGGGCTTCTATCGGTGCAATAAACCTTGATGTATGTTTCCCAGACGGTACATAGGGCTAGAACCAAGGTTGCAGCATCTAAGACCACACCAAGTAGAAGAGGTTAGCCCTTAGAGAAATCAAGGGGCTGATCAAGAAGACCAAATCAAGATATAGGAGCAAGATACCACTAAGGATAAACCTCCCTTGCCGAGCAGGTGAGCCTAGCAGGGTCGAGGTTACCTCAAAGACAAGTCTCGAGACTGCTCCGGCAGGCCTGCCGGGGACGCGGGGAGCGGGTCACCCCGCCAAGGCTCCACCGCTCTACCTCATAGCAACACAAGTCATCAATCAATGCGGTGCCAAGCCCTCAGGTGACTAAGTGGTCGTAATTCGGTACGTGGCAGCCACTTCCGAAAGAAATGACCTCCAAATGACACCCATCCAACGACGTGTCATGCAGGCAGGCGAGAAGGTAGCAGATCGGCCCGGTAAGGCTTGATGGGCTACGCCATGATGTGACACTAAGCGGTAAATTTAATGCGCCTTGTCCTGTCTGCAGAGTTAGGTATGATAGTACAGTTTGCTATCTAATCAGTACACGATGACTGATTAGCCATTACGGTGACCCCTTGATCTATAAAAGGAGGGTCGTGGCAACCTTAGAAAGGATTCATACAATTGTACACTCATACGCGCGTAGTTGCTCTTGCCCCTAGGAAACCTTACCGAGCTAGAGTGCTATGCCTCCACCGCAGTCCCCTCCATCAATCCAGCAAAGTAGGAGTAGGGTTTTACGCCTCGCGGTGGCCTGGACATGGGTTAAAATACCAGTGTGATCACTGCCACGCTCCTCTGCGCCCTCTGCTCTTTGTGCAGTGCGCTCTTCCCCCTTGCCGAACCACAAGGGGCCGATGGCCCCATAGGTGGCCGTGTTTTACCACGACACAAGTAGTACCATTCCCATACATAAGATCAACATGTTAATGCATCTCAATGATTCACGAATCATATACAATATGTAGCTCCTAAAGCAAAGATTAGAAAAAACATATATTCTTGCTACTAATATGGATGCTTATATGGGCCAACATTCAATACAGAGTGAAAGATAAATTTAATCATGATGTCGACATTTCCACTTGCAAACATAAGTGGTTTCACCAACATATGGAACCGTGAGAGTGAACCACACATGATAGAGGAATAACCACTAAAATATGAGTTGGTCATCTGTCGATCAGACGGCGAGACTATTTTCAGAATACAACTTTAACGTCGGCAAAATGATGCCCATTGGACAATCAGAACAAAGCAATGAAGCACCTAATGGTTGCCAATAAATAGTACATTACCACTTTTGTGCAGTCCATGAAGCGACTAACCAATATTTATGTGTCCATTTTCAAATGGCACTGCATGCAGTGACTATACTATTCTCTTGTGCAGATCCATAGATATTGAGGTCACTTTGTCTGTTCGCCAAATAGCAATGGGCAGACATCTATTTGCACAAATATCAACCACCTAGTTAACATATACCCCACCTTGTATTTTCGGTTTAAACACGCCTCTACTAGTCGTTTCTGCTTAGCATATGCCATGTTTTGCACTCGACAATTTGGTACTGAATTGATTTGCCGGTACAAAGCAAAAATATAGCACCTATTATTCATCAGACCAAGGATATCCATTTTTGCAATGATGGAAGATGTGAAATCAGTACAACCGAAATTGAGCATCCAATAAATGAATCATGAGGTGCACCACCAATGTTGGTCCACCCTGCCAATAAATTTACATGCAAACCACTAATATTTCTATCTAATGACAATACAAAAATAGTAGCAAGATAGTAGCAAACCATGTACCTTGGTAATGAACAGCTCATAGTGCCACCAATTGGATATAATTGTTTTGAAGGAAAAATGCTCATAATGTTAAACCATTTGGACTTTTTGTGTAGTTCCACTAAAATAGAGCATCCATGTTTGCACATATATTGAAAGTGTGATTAGTATAAAAGTGGCACTAGTTAAAGCATAGACTCACAAATATAAGCATTCCAATTTCTTAATGGGAAAAGAACGGCTGCTGTCAGGAAGGCATACATAGTATTTTATGAAAGATTGAACCATTCCTGACCTTTCCTCTTATTTTAAGCATTTTTTGCATAGTTCAACTAAAATAAAATGCCATCACCACCTTGACAACTCGGTGACACTGTACCAAAAAATGACTTAAAATTACATCATGATGTCGGCTATGTAATGGACACGCAATAGAGACAAACATGCACACCTCCTCCGATAACATAATGAACATTAAATTCAACAAAGGTGTGACTAGCTTTGCTGGCATAATTTGAATGAATTCTACACCCTCTGTTCCTTAATATAAGACATTTTCGTAGTTCAATTTAAAGTACCCAAACATCTAGTATTTAGAAAATAAGGTAGTAGTTTTGTTGAGCACATATATGGGAAAGCTTGCTAGACCATATATATATGTCCATACGCTAATGCAACACCATTCGAATAGTACAAATATACACTATACAATGGCTAGTGCAACAGTAGAGTAGTTCTGTTATTACTCAGTACAATGGTTTTAGTGAATAGATTTCCATAAGCTAGCACTGGAAGATTTCTATAAGCATTAACTATACGAAGTCTAAAGGTAACTAATACGTCCATTTTGCATCATGTTTTCTTACTGATATTTACAATGTTTTTTATCCATAAATTAATACTTTTTGGAGTAATTCTAATGCCTTTTCTCTCATAATTTGCAATGTACACACCAAGAGGGAGAATTCCGGCAACTGGAAATCTGGACCTGAAAAAGCTACATCAGGCCCCCTATTCTGCACAACTCCAAACAAGCCGCAACTCCACGAAGATTTTTCATGGAATAAATAAGAAATATTGGAGCCAATAAACACCAGAGGGGGCCAACCAGGTGGGCACAACCCACCTGGGTCCACTAGGCCCACCTGGCGCGCCCTGGTGGGTTGTGGCCTCCTCGGCCCACCTCCGGTGCCCATCTTCTGGTATATAAGTGATTCTGACCTAGAAAAAATAAAGGGAAGACTTTCGGGACGGAACACTGCCGTCTCGACGCGGAACTTGGGCAGGAGCACTTGCCCTCCGGCGGAGCGATTCCACCGGTGGAACTTCCCTCCCGGAGGGGGAAATCATCGTCATCATCATCACCAACTACTCTCCCATCTTGGGGAGGGCAATCTCCATCAACATCTTCACCAGCAGCATCTCATCTCAAACCCTAGTTCATCTCTTGTGTTCAATCTTGTTACCGCAACTATATATTGTTGCTAGGGGGTGACTAGTATTGTTGATTACATCGTGTAGTTGATTACTATATGGTTTATTTGGTGGAAGATTATATGTTCAGATCTATTATGCATATTAATACCCCTCTGATCTTGAGCATGTTCATCACTTGTGAGTAGTTACCTTTGTTCTTGAGGTCACGGGAGTAATCATGTTGCAAGTAATCATGTGAATTTGATATGTGTTCGATATTTTGATAGTATGTATGTTGTGATTCCCTTAGTGGTGTCATGTGAACGTCGACTACATGACACTTCACCATATTAGGGCCTAAGGGAATGCATTGTCGAGTAGTATTTAGATGGTGGGTTGCGAGAGTGACAGAAACAGAAACCCTGGTTTATGCACTATTCCATGAGGGACCGATTGGATCCTAGAGTTTAATGCTATGGTTAAAATTTATTCTTAATACTTTTCTCGTAGTTGTAGATGCTTGCGGGAGGGTTAATCATAAGTAGGAGGTTTGTTCAAGTAAGAACAAAACCTAAGCACCGGTCCACCCACATATCAAATTATCAAAGTAGCAAACACAAATTAAACCAACATGATGAAAGTGAGTAGATGAAATTCCTGTGTACCCTCAAGAACGCTTTGCTTACTATAAGAGACTGATTTGGCCTGTCCTTTGCCTCAAAAGGATTGGGCTACCTTGCTGGATACTTGTTGCAATTGTTGTTACTTGCTTGTTACGAATTACTTTGCTATCAAACTACTCGCTACTTACAATTTCAGCACTTGTAGACACTACCTTGCTGAAAACTACTTGTCATTTCCTTCTGCTCCTCGTTGGGTTGGACACTCTTACTTATCAAAAAGAGATACAATTGATCCCTATACTTGTGGGTCATCAAAGCTATTTTCTGGCGCCGTTGCCGCGGAGTGAAGCGCTTCTGGTAAGTGGACTTTTGTGAGGAAACATTTATATAGTGTGCTGAAATTTATTGTCACTTGTTACTATGGAAAACAATCCTTTGAGGGGTTTGTTCGGGGTATCTTCACCTCGTCCGGAACCACAATTAGCTACCCCTCAACCCGCTACACCTACTGAAAATATTGAATATGAAATCCCTTCGGGTATGATAGAAAAAATTCTAGCTAATCCTTATGCAGGAGATGGAACCGAACATCCTGATATGCACTTCATATATGTGGAACAAAGTTGTGGATTGTTTAAGCTTGCAGGTCTACCCAGGGATAAAGTTATGAAGAAGCTTTTTCCTTTATCCTTGAGGGAAAAATCATTAGCGTGGTATAGGCTATGTGATGATATTGGATCTTGGAACTGGAATCGATTGAAAATGGAGTTCCACCAAAAAAATATCCTATGCATCTAGTTCATCGGCATCGGCATCGGCATTGGATATTGGCCTCGTGCAGGAGAAAGTATCGCTCTAGCTTGGGGGAGGCTTAAGTCAATGTCAAATTCAAGCCCCAATCATGAGCTCTCAAGAGAAATTATTATCTAGAATTTTTATGCTCGGCTTTCTCATAATGATCGATCCATGCTTGATACTTCTTGTGTTTGTTCTTTTATGAAGAAGACTATTGGATTCCGGAGGGACCTTTTGGAAATAATTAAACGCAACTCTGAAGATTGGGAACTCGACAAAGGTAAAGAGTCAGGTATAAAACTTAAGTATGATTGTGTTAAATCTTTTATGGATACTGATGCTTTTCAAAAGTATAGCACTAAATATGGACTTGACTCTCAGATAGTAGCCTCCTTTTGTGAATCTTTCCCTGCTCATGTTGATTTCCCTAAGGAGATGTGGTTTAAATATCACCCACCTATTAAAGAAGAAATTAAGGAAGCGGTACCCATTAAAGAAGAAACTATACTTTATCATGTTGATCCAGTTGTTCCTTTTGCTTATATTGAAAAACCACCTTTCCCTATTAGGATTAAGGAACATGCTGAAGTTTCAACTGTGGTTAACGAAAGCTATGTTAGAACACCTAAACCTGATGAATTTTTTTTAAAGTAGAGCCTAATATTGCTATGGTAAGGATCTCGTGGAAGAAAATGTAGATGGGCATGTTATTTGCTTTAATGAAGAGTCTGCTGGAATTGCCAAACCTGATGAAAGGGACAAACATAGACCCGTCGTGAGCACGCCTGTTATTTCAGTTAAAATAAGAGATCATTGCTATCATGATTTATGTGACATAGGTGCTAGTGTGAGTGCTATTCCCTACTCTTTATACCCAAAAATTATGAATGACATAACACTTGCAGAAATAGAAAACATTGATGTCACTATTAAACTTGCTAATAGAGACACTATATCACCAATTGGGATTGTTAGAGATGTTGAAGTCTTGTGTGGGAAAATAAAATACCCTACTCATTTTCTTGTTCTTGGTTCCACACAAGATGACTTTTGTCCCATTATCTTTGGTAGACCTTTCTTGAACACTGTTAATGCCCAAATAGATTGTCACAAGCAAACTGTTGGTGTTAGTTTTGGTGATGAGTCTCATGAGTTTAATTTTTCCAAGTTTAGTAGGAAACTTCATGAAAAAGAATTGCCTAGTAAGGATGAAATTATTGGTCTTGCTTCTATTGTTGTGCCTCCTACTGATCCTTTAGAGCAATATTTACTAGAACATGAAAATGATTCACATATGCATGAAAGAAATGAAATAGATAAAAAAAATCTTTGAACAACGTCCTCTGCTTAAACGCAATCTACGTATTGAAACTCTTGGAGGTCCTCCTCCACCTAAAGGTGATCCCATGTTTGAATTAAAGCAATTGCCAGACACTTTGAAATATGCTTATCTTGATGAAAAGAAAATATATCATGTTATTATCAGTGTTAACCTTTCAGAACATGAAGAAGAAAGACTATTGAATGTTCTAAGGAAGCACAGAGCTGCTATTGGATATACTCTTGATGATTTAAAGGGCATTAGTCCCACTCTATGTCAGCACAAAATTAATATGGAACATGGTGCTAAACCAGTTGTTGATCACCAACATCTGTTAAATCCGAAGATGAAGGAAGTGGTAAGAACGGAAAAATTAAAACTTCGGGAAGCAGGTATAATCTATCCCGTAGCTGATAGTAGATGGGTAAGTCATGTTCATTGTGTCCCTAAGAAAGGAGGTATAACGGTTGTTCCTAATGATAAGAATAAACTTATTCCACAAATAATTGTTACAGGCTATAGAATGGTAATTGATTTCAGAAAATTAAATAAAGCTACTAGAAAAGCTCATTACCCAATGCCTTTTATTGATCAAATGCTTGAAAGATTATCTAAGGACACACATTTTTGTTTCCTTGATGGATATTCTGGCTTTTCACAAATACATGTTTCTCAACCTGATCAAGAAAAGACCACTTTTACTTGTCCTTTTGGAACTTATGCTTATAGACGTATGCCTTTTGGTTTATGTAATGCACCTACTACCTTCCAAAGATGCATCATGGCTATATTATCTGACTTTTGTGAAAAGATTGTTGAGATTTTCATGGATGAATTTTCTGTTTATCGGAAGTCTTTTGATGATTGTTTAAGCAATCTTGAGCAAGTTTTGCAGAGATGTGAACAAACAAATCTGGTCTTGAATTGGGAGAAGTGCCACTTTATGGTTAATGAAGGCAGTGTTTTGGGTCATAAATTTTTTCAAAGAGGTATTGAAGTGGACCAAGCTAAGGTTGATGCAATTGAGAAAATTCCATGTCCTAAGGACATCAAAGGTATTCATAGTTTCCTAGGTCATGCAAGTTTCTATAGGAGATTTATCAAAGACTTTTCTAAAATTTCTAGGCCCCTTACTAGTCTCTTGCAAAGGGATACTCCTTTTGTTCTTGATGATGATTGTCTCGAAGCCTTTGAAACACTTAAGAAAGCCTTAATAGGTGCCTATTGTTCAACCACCTAATTTGAACTTGCCTTTTGAAATTATGTGTGATGCTAGTGCTTATGTTGTTGGTGCTGTTCTAGGACAAAGAGTTGATAAGAAATTAAATATTATTCATTATGGTAGTAAAACTCTAGACAATTCTCAAAGAAATTATGCTACTACTGAAAAGGAATTCTTAGCAGTGGTGTTTGCTTGTGATAAATGTAGACCTTATATTGTTGACTCTAAAGTAACTATTCACACAGACCATGTTGCCATTAAATATCTGATGGAAAAGAAAGATGCTAAGCCTAGACTTATTCGTTGGGTTCTCTTGTTGCAAAAATTTGATCTACATATCGTTGACAGAAAAGGAGCTGAGAATCCCATAGCCGATAACTTGTCTAGGCTTGAAAATGTGCTTGATGACCCATTACCTATTGATGATAGTTTTCCTGATGAGCAGTTAGCTGCAATAAATGTTTCTCATAGTACTCCGTAGTATGCTGACTATGCTAATTACATTGTTGCTAAATATTTTCCACCTAGCTTTACATACCAACAAAAGAAAAAATTATTCTATGATTTAAGACATTACTTTTGGGATGACCCACATCTTTATAAAGAAGGAGTAGATGGTATTATTAGACATTGTGTACCTGAGCATGAACAGGGACAAATCCTATGGAAATGTCATTCCGAGGCTTATGGAGGGCATCATGCTGGAGATAGACTGCTCACAAGGTATTGCAATCTGGATTTTATTGTCCCACTCTCTTCAAGGATGCCCGTAAGTTTGTCTCATCTTGTGATGAATGCCAAAGAATAGGTAATATTGGTAAGCGTCAAGAAATTCCTATGAATTATTCACTTGTTGTTGAACCATTTGATGTTTGGGGATTTCACTACATGGGACCTTTTCCTTCCTCTAATGGGTATATGATACGTCTCCAATGTATCTATATTTTTTGATTGTTCCATGCTATTATATTACCTGTTTTGGATGTTTAATGAGCTTTATTATGCACTGTTATATTATTTTTGCGACTAACCTACTAACCCAAGGCCCGATGCAAATTGTTGCTTTTTGCCTATTTCGGTGTTTCACAGACAAGGAATATCAAACGGAGTCCAAAACGGAATGAAATCTTCGCGAGGATCGTTTTTGGAACAAATGCAACCCAGAAGACTTGGAGTACACGTCTGGGAAGCCACGAGGCAGCCACGAAGTAGGAGGGCGCGCTCAGGGGGGTAGGCGCGCCTCCACCCTCATGGGCCCCTTGTTGCTCCACCAACGTACTTCTTCCTCCTATATATACTCATATACCCTAAAAACATCCGAGAGCACCACGAAACCCTATTTCCACCACAACAACCTTCTGTACCCGTGAGATCCCATCTTGGGGCCTTTTCCGGAGCTCCACTGGATGGGGAATCGATCACGGAGGGCTTCTACATCAACACCATAGCCTCTTCGATGAGTTGTGAGTAGTTTACCACAGACCTTCGGGTCCATAGTTATTAGCTAGATGGCTTCTTCTCTCTCTTTGGATCTCAATACAAAGTTCTCCTCGATCTTCTTGGAGATCGATTTGATGTAATACTTTTTGCGGTGTGTTTGTCGAGATCCGATGAATTGTGGGTTTATGATCAAGATTATCTATGAACAATATTTGATTCTTTTCTGAATTCTTATATGCATGATTTAAATATCTTTGCAAGTCTCTTAGAATTATTAGTTTGGTTTGGCCAACTAGATTGATCTTTCTTGCAATGGGAGGAAGTGCTTAGCTTTGGGTTCAATCTTGCGGTGTCCTTTCCCAGTGACAGCAGGGGCAGCAAGGCACATATTGTATTGTTGCCATCGAGGATAAAAAGATCGGGTTTATATCATATTGCATGAGTTTATCCCTCTACATCATGCCATCTTGCTTATTGTGTTACTCTGTTCTTATGAACTTAATACTCTAGATGCATGCTGGATAGCGGTCAATGTGTGGAGTAATAATAGTAGTAGATGCAGAATCATTTCGGTTTACGTGTCACGGACGTGATGCCTATATGCACGATCATGCCTAGATATTCTCGTAACTATGCGCTTTTGTATCAATTTCTCGACAGTAATTTGTTCACCCACCGTAGAATATGCTATCTTGAGAGAAGCCACTAGTGAAACCTATGGCCCCGGGTCTATCTTCCATCATATTAATGTTCCATCAACTAGTTATCTTTATTGTTCTTTTATTTTGCAATCTTTACTTTTCAATCTATACAACAAAAATACCAAAAATATTTACCTTATTATCTCTATTAGATCTCACTTTTGCAAGTGGCCGAGAAGGGATTGACAACCCCTTTATCCCGTTCATTGCAAGGTTCTTATTTGTTTGTGTAGGTACGAAGGATTTGCGTGTAGTCTTCTACTGGGTTGATACCTTGGTTCTCAAAAATTGAGGGAAATACTTACGCTACTTTGCTGCATCACCCTTTCCTCTTCAGGGGAAAAACAACGCAAGCTCAAGAGGTAGCAGTACACACATATTTTGGTTGCTATTGATTATGTTACTAAATGGGTAGAAGCTATTCCAACTAGTAGTGCTGATCATAACACCTCTATTAAAATGCTGAAGGAAGTTATTTTCCCAAGGTTCAGAGTCCCTAGATATTTAATGACTGATGGTGGTTCACACTTTATTCATGGTCCTTTCTGTAAAATGCTTGCTAAGTATGATGTTAACCATAGAATTGCATCACCCTATCATCCTCAGTCTAGTGGTCAAGTTGAACTTAGCAACAGAGAAATAAAATTAATTTTGCAAAAGACTGTTAATAGGTCCAGAAAGAATTGGTCTAAGAAGTTAGATGATGCACTTTGGGCTTATAGAACAAAATATAAAAATTCTATGGGTATGTCTCCTTATAAAACGGTCTATGGAAAGTCTTGTCATTTGCCTCCTGGGTTAGAACATAAAGCATACTGGGCGGTTAAAGAACTCAACTATGACTTCAAACTTGGTGGTGAAAAGAGGTTATTTGATATTAGCTCATTAGATTAATGGAGAACCCAAGCTTATGAAAACGCAAAGTTATTCAAAGAAAAACTTAAAAGATGGCATGATAAAAGAATTCAAAAACGTGAGTTTAAAGTCGGAGAATATGTTCTTTTATACAACTCTCGTTTCAGATTTTTTGCAGGGAAGCTCCTCTCGAAATGGGAAGGCCCATATGTCATCGAGGAGGTTTGCCGGTCTAGTGCCATCAAAATAAATAATTCCGAAGGTACTAACCCGAAGGTTGTCAATGGGCAACGAATAAAGCACTATGTCTCAGGTACGCCCATTAATGTTGAAAGTAATATTACCCAAACTTTGACACCAGAAGAGTACTTAAAAGAGTCCTTCCGGAACACTCCAGAATCGTGAAAATAAGGAGGTACGTGATACGGTAAGTAAACGGACTCCGAAAAATCCACAAAAATATTTCTTGTCAGTTTTGGAATATTTTAAAATTTTGGAAATAAAGAAACATCCAGGAAGCGTCCCCTGGTGAGCACAATACACCAGGGCGCGCCAGGCATACCTGGCGAGCTTTGTGCCCACCATGGGAATCTTCCGGACTCCGTTTTTCTTATGTATACTTGTCCTGCAAGATACAAATTCTACATATACTCCTCGAACCTATCAACCACCATATCGCGGAGTGATGACCCACAAGTTTAGGGGATCTATCGTAGTCCTTTCGATAAGTAAGAGTGTCGAACCTAACGAGGAGCAGAAGGAAATGATAGGCAGTTTTAAGTAAGGTATTTTCTGCAAGCACTGAAATTATAAGTAACAGATAGTTTTGCGATAAGGTAATTGGTAGCAAGTAACAAAAGGTAAAAGTAAATAAGGTGCAGCAAGATGGCCCAATCCTTTTTGTAGCAAAGGACAAGCCTGGACAAACTCTTATATGAAGGAAAGCGCTCCCGAGGACACATGGGAATTATCGTCAAGCTAGTTTTCATCACGATCATCTGATTCGCGTTCGGTACTTTGATAATTTGGTATGTGGGTGGACCGATGCTTGGGTGTTGTCCTTACTTGGACAAGCCTCCCACTTATGATTAACCTCTAATGCAAGCATCCGCAACTAGAAAAGAAGTATTAAGGTAAACCTAACCATAGCATGAAACAAGTGGATCCAAATCAGCCCCTTACGAAGCAACACATAAACTATGGTTTAAGCTTCTGTCACTCTAGAAACCCATCATATACTTATTACTTCCCAATGCCTTCCTCTAGACCCAAATAATGGTGAAGTGTCATGTAGTCAACGTTCACATGACACCACTAGAGGAGAGACAACATACATCTCATCAAAATATCGAACGAATACCAAATTCACAGGACTACTTATAGCAAGACTTCTCCGATGTCCTCAGGAACAAAAGTAACTACTCACAAGACATAATATTTTTCATGATAAGAGGGGTATTAATATGCATAATGGATCTGAACATATGATCTTCCACCAAATAAACCAACTAGCATCAACTACAAGGAGTAATCAACATTACTAGCAACCCACAGGTACCAATCTGAGGTTTGGGTACAAAGATTGGATACAAGAGATGAACTAGGGTTTGAGAGGAGATGGTGCCGGTGAAGATGTTGATGAAGATAGCTCTCCCCAAGATGGGAGAGTTGTTGGTGATGACGGCGGCGATGATTCCCCCCTCCCAGAGGGAAGTATCCCCGGCAAAACAGCTCTGCCGGAGCCATGGATTGGTTTCCGCCAAGGTTCCACCTCGAGACGGCGGCGTCTGGTCCCGAAAGCCTCCTTATGATTTTTTCCATGTCAAACCACCTCATATAGGAGAAGATGGGCATCGAGGGGCCATCGGGGGGTCCACGAGGCAGGGGGCGCGCCCCCACCCTCGTGGACAGGTGGTGGCCCCTTGGTGATCTTCTTTCGCCAGATATTTTTTATATTTTCTGAAACGGTGTCCTGTTGAGTTTCGGAGCTTTTTGAGTTGTGCAGAATAGGTTTCCATAGTTTCCTTCTTTTCTAGCCCAGAATTCGAGCTGCCAGCATTCTCCCTCTTCATGTAAACCTTGTAAAATAAGAGAGAAAGGGCATAAGTATTGTGACATAACGTGTAATAAAAGCCCATAATGCAATAAATATCAACATAAAAGCATGATGCAAAATGGACGTATCAACTCCCCCAAGCTTAGACCTCGCTTGTCCTCAAGCGAAAGCCGATATCGAAAAATATGTCCACATGTTTAGAGATAGAGGTGTCGATAAATATAAAATACGGACATGAGGGCATCATGATCATTCTTATAACAACAACACACATATATATTGTCATATGATTCTTATGTTAAAGTAACAATTCATTCACAATGTCAAGTATGAATCATAAACTTCATTGAAAACCAACAAACTATGATCTCGGTCATTGAAGCAATTGCAATTTATCGTAACATCGGAAAGAGTTAATATAAGAGCTTTTCAGCAAGCCCACATACTCAACTATCATATAGTCTTTCACAATTGCTCACACTCACGCGATACTTATGGGTATGGAGTTTTAATCGGACACAGATAAAGATAGGGGCTTATGGTATTGCCTCCCAACCTTTTACCTCAAGGGTAATGTCAACAGTGATAGACCATGATAACTTACATCCAAGTGGGTATATATCTCAGGATCTTTCCAACACAGTGTGCTTGCCAAAGGATAAAATGTAAAAAGCAAAGGTGATTTTCACCTTGACTCTTATAAGGCAAGAATAATAGATAGGCCCTTCGCATAGGGAAGCAGAGGTTGTCATGTGCTTTTATGGTTGGATGCACAAAGTCTTAGCGCAAAAGAACGTCACTTTATATTGCCACTTGTGATAAGGACCTTTATTATGTAGTCCGTCGCTTTTATTACTTCCATATCACAAGATCGTATAAAGCTTATTTCCTCCACACTAATAAATCATACATATTTTCGTGAGTTTGCAACATGACAACTTACTTGAAGGATCTTACTCAATCCATAGGTAGGTATGGTGGACTCTCATAGCAAAACTGGGTTTAAGGATGTATGGAAGCACAAGTAGTATCTCTACTTGGTGCGTGGAGTTTTGGCTAGCATGAGGGGGAAAGGCAAGCTCAACATGTTGGATGATCCATGAAAATATACCTTATTTTGGATATAAGAAAACATAACCCATTATGTTGTCTTCCTTGTCCAACATCAACTCTTTAGCATGACATATTTTAATGAGTGCTCACAACCATAAAAGATGTCCAAGATAGTATATTTGTATGTGAAACCTCTCTTTCTTTATTACTTCCTATTAATTGCAACGATGACCAAAACTATGCTTGTCAACTCTCAACAACTTTTATTCATCATACTCTTTATATGTGAAGTCATTACTTCCCATAAGATCAATATGATCTCTTTGATACTTTTATGTTTCCCTTTTTTTCTATCTTGACCAAAGTGAGGAAATCAAGCCCTTCACTCAACACTAATCTTTATTATAAAGCTCACGGAGTCGATTACAAAGGGTAAAGATCATAAAGCAAAAGCTCACAACTAGATCATGCTAACTTTATTCTACTAGATTAAGATACTACCAAAAGGATCGAACTAAGAAAAATGGTAAAGATAGGAGTGTGATGGTGATACGATACCGGGGAAACACCCCCAAGCTTGGCATTTGCCAAGGGGAGTGCCCATATCCATATGGGTATCTCTCCTTCTTCGGAGGTGGTGATGTAGGCTTCTTCCTTAACTTGCGCTTAAGGGCAGAATTTTGCTCCCTTAGATCATTGATCTCCTGCTCAAGGTTTAATATTTTCTTGCATAATGCCTGCTTGTTTTCCTGCAAGAGGTGAAAAGGGATAAATTTGATCTTAGATTTCTTTGCCTTGTCGGGGAGGCTTGACTTTTTGAACTCCACATGCATGTCCCCAGGTTGAGGTAGTGGGACTTCGTCTTCATCTGAGCTAGTCCAATCCTTTCCCTTGGGATCATGGTCTTCTTCTTCCTCTGTGGTCCAACCATAATGCTCCCAGTCCCCATAGACCTTAGGGTCAGCAAGGGAATCAGCCACATAGCTTTCTCCCTCGGAATCCTGGGACGACATATTGCTTTTATCTGCGATAGAAACAGCTCGAAACAAAAACAAAGGATTTTGGCGTGATACAGAGGTCAAAACCTTCGGGAGAATATATAATGAATTTTTACCGACCAAAAGGAGTAACCTACAAGAAATGGGAGTCCGGGAGGCACACGAGGTGCCCACGAGGCAGGGGGGCGCGCCTAGGGGAAGGGGGCGCACCCTCCACCCTCGTGGACGCCTCGTGTCTCTTCCGGACTGCCACCTATTTTTTATTTTTCTAAATATTCCAAAACAGTGAAAAAGTGCCTTTAGAACTGTTTTGGAGTCTGTTTACTTACCGTAGCACATATCTCTTCCTTTTCGGGGTCTGAACCGTTCTGGAAAGTGTCCCTTATGTATTCCTCTTGGGTTACTGTTTCAATAACATTGGTTTCAACGTTTATAGGGTTACCTGCGATATAATGTTTGATTCTTTGACCGTTCACCACCTTCGTATTTGTACCTTCGAAGTTGTTGATTTTTATGGCACTGGAACGATAGACCTCCTCGATAACGTAAGGGCGTTCCTATTTCAAGAGAAGTTTTCCTGCAAATAATCTTAAACGAGAATTGTATTGCAAGACATAATCACCTACATTAAACTCACGCTTTTGTATCCTTTTGGCATGCCATCTTTTAACTTTTTCTTTAAACAGCTTGGCATTTTCATAGGCCTGGGTTCTCCATTCATCCAGAGAGTTAATGTCAAATAACCTCTTCTCACCGGCAAGTTTGAAATCATAATTGAGCTCTTTAATAGCCCAATATGCCTTATGTTGCAGCTCAAGGGGTAAGTGACATGCTTTTCCATAAACCATCTTATATGGAGACATACCCATAGGATTTTTGTATGCAGTTCTATAGGCCCATAATGCATCATCAAGTTTCTTGGACCAATTCTGTCTAGACCTATTAACTGTCTTTTGCAAAATTAATTTCAGCTCTCTATTACTTAATTCTACTTGACCACTAGTCCGAGGGTGATAAGGGGATGCAATTCTATGATTAACATCATACTTTTCAAGCATTTTACGGAAAGCACCATGAATAAAGTGTGAACCACCATCAGTCATTAGGTATCTAGGGACTCCAAACCTCGGGAAAATAACTTCTTTAAGGATCTTAATAGAGGTGTTGTGATCAGCACTACTAGTTGGAATAGTTTCTACCCACTTAGTAACGTAATCAACAACAACTAGAATATGTGTATACCCATTAGAGGAAGGAAATGGTCCCATATATTCAAAGCCCCAAACATCAAAAGGTTCAATAACAAGTGAATAATTCATAGGCATTTCTTGACATCTACTAATATTACCAATCCTTTGACATTCATCACAAGAAAAGACAAACTTACGAGCATCCTTGAAGAGAGTAGGCCAATAAAAACCAGATTGCAATACCTTATGTGCAGTTCTATCTCCAGCATGATGTCCTCCATAAGCTTCGGAGTGATACTTGCGTAAGATCTGTTCCTGTTCATGCTCAGGTACACAACGTCTAGTAATACCATCTACTCCTTCTTTATAAAGATGTGGGTTATCCCAGAAGTAATGTCTCAAATCATAGAAGAACTTTTTCTTTTGCTGGTATGTGAAGCTAGGAGGTATAAACTTGGCAACAATGTAATTAGCATAATCAGCATACCATGGAGCAGTACGAGAAGTATTTATGACAGCTAATTGTTCATCAGGAAAGCTATCATCAATAGGTTGTCGGTCATCAAGTATATTCTCTAGCCTAGACAAGTTATCGGCAACGGGGTTCTCAACTCCCTTTCTATCAATAATATGCAAGTCAAATTATTGCAGCAAGAGAACCCATCTAATAAGTCTAGGTTTAACATCTTTCTTTTCCATAAGGTATTTGATAGCAGCATGATCAGTGTGAATAGTTACTTTAGAATCAATGATATAAGGTCTAAACTTATCACAAGCAAATACAACTACTGAAAATTCCTTCTCAGTAGTAGCATAATTTCTCTGGGCACTGTCTAGAGTTTTACTAGCATATTGGATAACATTTAACTTCTTATCAACTCTTTGTCCTAGAACAACACCTACAGCATAATCACTAGCATCACACATAATCTCAAAGGGTAAATTCCAGTCAGGAGGCTGGACAATAGGTGCAGAGATTAATGCTTTCTTAAGTATTTCAAATGCTTCTAGAAAATCATTATCAAAGACAAAAGGAATATCTTTTTATAAGAGATTAGTCAGAGGCCTGTATATTTTGAAGAAGTCCTTAACGAACCTCCTATAAAACCCGGCATGACCAAGGAATCTTCGTATACCTTTGATGTCCTTTGGACACGACATCTTTTCAATAGCATCAACTTTAGCTTTGTCAACTTCAATACCTCTTTCAGAAATTTTATGTCCCAAGACAATGCCTTCATTAACCATAAAGTGGCACTTCTCCCAATTCAAAACAAGATTAGTGTCTTCACATCTCTACAAAACTCGATCAAGGTTGCTCAAGCAATCATCAAAAGAAGTTCCATAAACGGTGAAATCATCCATGCAAACCTCAACAATCTTTTCACAAAAATCAAAGAATATAGCCATCATGCATCTTTGAAAGGTAGCAGGTGCATTACATACACCAAAAGGCATACGTCTATATGCAAAGGTACTGAAAGGACAAGTAAAAGTGGTCTTTTCTTGATCCCCTTTTGACACAGGTATTTGAGAGAAACCAGAATAACCATCTAGAAAGCAAAATGAGTATGTTTGGATAACCTTTCTAGCATTTGATCAATAAAAGGCAAGGGGTAATGATCTTTCTTAGTAGCTTTATTTAATTTGCGGAAATCAATCACCATCCTATAACCTGTAACAATTCTTTGTGGGATCAATTCATCTTTATCATTAGGAACAACAGTCATACCTCCCTTCTTAAGGACACAATGGACATGACTTACCCACTGGCTATCAGCAACTGGATAGATAATACCTGCCTCTAGAAGCTTTAGTATTTCCTTCCTTACCACTTCTTTCATCTTAGGATTTAACCATCATTGGTGATCAATAACCGGTTTAGCGTCTTCTTCCAATTTTATCTTGTGTTGGCATAAAGTGGGACTAATGCCCTTAAGATCATCCAAAGTATATCCAATACCAGCACGGTGCTTCTTCAGAGTTTTCAACAATTTTTCTTCTTCCTGCTCTGAAAGGTTAGCACTAATAATAATAGGATATATCTTCTTTTCATCAAGATAAACATACTTAAGATTATCAGGTAAAGGTTTAAGTTCAAACACGAGATCACCCTTGGGTGGAGGAGGATCCCCTACGATTTTAACAGGCAAGTTGTTTTTCTATAGGGGTCCCTGCTTAAAGATTATTTCAACTATTTCCCTTCTCTCATTCATATACATATCATTTTCATGGTCTAGCAAATATTGTTCTAAAGGATCAATAGGAGGCACAACAATAGAAGCAAGACCAATAATTTCATCCTTACTAGGTAATTCTTTATCAAGGGGTTGTCTATGAAATTTAGCAAAGTTAAAATCATGAGACATATCCCCTAAACCAACAGTAACAATATCTTTCACGCAGTCTATCTTAGCATTAACAGTATTCATGAAGGGTCTACCAAATATAATGGGACAAATATCATCTTGTGGGGAACTAAGAATAAGAAAATCAGCAGGGTATTTAACCTTCCCACACAAAACTTCAACATCTCTAACAATCCCAACTGGTGAAATAGTGTCTCTATTAGCAAGCTTAACAGTAACATCAATCCCTTCTAACTCAACAGGTGCAATATCATGCATAATTTCTTGATATAGGGAATGAGGATTTATACTTGCACTAGCCCCTACATCACATATACCATTATAGCAATGATCTCCTATTTTAACAGAGATAACATGCAAGCCTACAACAGGTCTATGTTTATTCCTAGCATCGGGTTTGGCTATTCTAGCAGCTTCCTCTTGGAGGTAAATAGCATGTCCATCTAAATTTTCAACCAAGAGATCTTTAACCATAGCGACACTAGGTTCAACTTTAATTTGCTCACAGGGTGTGGGTGTTCTAGTACTATTCTTACGAACCATAGTCGAAGCTTTAGCATGATCTTTTATTCTAACAGGGAAAGGTGGTTTCTCAATATAAGCAGTAGGAACGATAGGATCAACATTATAGGTGATAGTCTTTTCTTCAACTTTAACAGGTTTAACTACTTTTACTTCTCCTTGGGAAGATCAATATGAGTATCAAATGATTCACAGAAAGAAGCTACTATCTCAGAGTCAAGTCCATATTTAGTGCTAAACTCACGGAAAACATCAGTATCCATAAAAGCTTTGACACAATCAAACTTATGGGTCATACCTGACTCCTTACCTTCGTCGAGATCCCAATATTCAGAGTTGCGTTTAATTGTTTCCAATAAATCCCATTTGATTTCAACAGTCTTCATCATAAAAGAACCAGAACAAGAAGTATCGAGCATGGAGAGATTATTGAGATAAAGCTGAGAATAAAAAAATTGATTGATCATTTCTCTTGAGAGCTCATGATTGGGGCATGAATATAACATTGACTTAAGCCTCCCCCAAGCTTGAGCGATGCTTTCTCCTTCGCGAGGCCAAAAATTATAAATATAATTATGATCACAATGAACCTGGTGCATAGGGTAGAACTTCTGATTAAATTCCAAGTTCAGATGATTATAGTTCCATGATCCAATATCATCACATAGCCTAAACCATGTCAGTGCATCTCCCTTCAAAGATAAAGCGAAGACGTTCTTCTTGATAACATCCTCGGGCAAACCTGCAAGCTTAAATAATCCACAAACTTCATCCACATAGATTAGGTGTAAATCGGGATGCAGTGTTCCGTCTCCTGTAAAAGGATTATCTAGCAGTTTCTCTATCATACCCGAAGGAATTTCAAAGCAAATATTTTTAGTAGGTGTAGTAGGTTGAGGAGCAACTCTTCGCTCTTCTGGTCGGGGTGAACATACCCCGAACAATCCCCTCAACGGATGATGAGCCATAGTAAAAAGTGACAATGAATTTCAGCATGCTCTATAAATTTTTCCTTACCAAATTCCACTTACCAAAGGGGCTTCACTCCCCGGCAATGGCGCCAGAAAAGAGTCTTGATGGCCCACAAGTGTAGGGGATCTATCGTAGTCCTTTCGATAAGTAAGAGTGTCGAACCCAACAAGGAGCAGAAGGAAATGATAGGCAGTTTTCAGTAAGGTATTTTCTGCAAGCACTAAAATTATAGGTAACAGATAGTTTTGCGATAAGGTAATTGGTAGCAAATAACAAAAGGTAAAAGTAAATCAGGTGCAACAAGATGACCCAATCCTTTTTATAGCAAATGACAAGCTGCTACTTCTCAAGCTTGCGTTGTATTCCCTCGAAGAGGAAAGGGAGATGCAACACAGTAGCGTAAGTATTTCCCTCAGTTTTTGAGAACCAAGGTAGCAATCCAATAGGAGACCACGCGTGAGTCCCTCGCACCTGCACAAACAAATAAAAATTTCACAGGCAACGCGATAAGGGGTTGTCAATCCCTTTACGGTCACTTACGAAAGTGATATCTGATCGAGATGATAGTTTGATATTTTTGGTATTTTTTATTATAAGAACAGAAAGTAAAAGCGGAAAAGTAAAGTAGATTGTAGATTGATATGTTGAGAATAGACCCGGGGGCCATAGTGTTCTCTAGTGGCTTCTCTCATGATAGCGATATTCTACGGCGGGTAAACAAATTACTGTCAAGCAATTGATAGAAAAGCGAATAATTATGAGACTATCTAGGGATGATCATTATATATAGGCATCACGTCCGAGACAAGTAGACCGAAACGATTCTGCATCTACTACTATTACTCCACACATTGACCGCTATCCAGCATGCATCTAGTGTATCGAGTTCAAAAGAACAGAGTAACGCCTTAAGAAAGATGACATGATGTAGAGGGATAAACTCAAACTTAGTGATATAAACCCCATCTTTTTATCCTCGATGGAAACAATACAATACGTGCCTTGCTGCCCCTACTGTCACTGGGAAAGGACACCGCAAGATTGGTCCCAAAGCCAAGCACTTCTCCCATTGCAAGAACTATAGATCTAGTAGGCCAAACGAAACCAATAATTCGAAGAGACTTGCAAGGATATTATAATCATTCATAAAGAGTTCAGAGAAGAACCAAATATTTCTCATAGATAAGCTTGATCATAAACCCACAATTCATTGGATCTCGACAAACACACCACAAAAAGAGATTACATCGAATAGATCTCC
The DNA here is from genome assembly GCA_902687465.1 of Secale cereale. Classification (NCBI taxonomy): domain Eukaryota; kingdom Viridiplantae; phylum Streptophyta; class Magnoliopsida; order Poales; family Poaceae; genus Secale; species Secale cereale. The sequence continues at coordinate 254,612,361 of LR738710.1, forward strand.
TCGAAGACCGAGGAGAACTTTATATTGAGATCCAAAGAGAGAGAAGAAGCCATCTAGATACTAGCTATGGACTCGAAGGTCTATGGTAAACTACTCACAACTCATGGTGAGCCGACGATGATGATGTAGAAGCACTCCGTGGAAGATCCCCTTCCGACGGAGCTCCAGAACAAGCCCCATGATGGGATCTCACGAGAACAGAAGGTTACGGCGGTGGAACTAGGGTTTTCTGTGTTGTTCTGATGGTTTCGGGGTACGTAGGCATATATAGGAGGAAGGAGGGCACCGAGAGCCAAACGTGGGGCCCACGAGGCAGGGGGCTCGCCCCCACCCTCGTGGGCACCACGTAAACCCTACTCTGTGGTTCTCAAGTCTCCCGTGCGTGATTTTCTCCAAAAATATCTCTCCCGAAGGTTTCATTCCGTTTGGACTCCGTTTGATATCCCTTTTGTGTAAAACCCTGAAATAGGAAAAAAAACAGCAATCTGGACTGGGCCTTTGGGTTAGTATGTTAGTCCCAAAAATAATATATAAGTGTATGACAAAGCCCATTAAACATCCAAAACATCATAAATAATAGCATGGAACAATAAAAAATTATAGATACGTTGGAGACGTATCAAGCATCCCCAAGCCTAATTCCTGCTCGTCCTCGAGTAGGTAAATGATAAAAACAGATTTTTTTGATGTGGAATGCTAACCAACATAGTTTTTCAATGTAATTCTCTTAATTGTGGCATGAATGTTCAGATCTGAAAGATTCAAGACAAAAGTCTATATTGACATAAGAAATAGTAATACTTCAAGCATACTAACAAAGCAATCATGTCTTCTCAAAATACTTTGGCTAAAGGAAGTTATCCCTACAAAATCATATAGTCTAGCTATGCTCCCTCTTCATCACACAAAATATTCATATCATGCACAACCTCGATTTCAGCCAAGCACTTGTTTTCATACTCCATTCTTTCAAACCTTTCAACTTTCACGCAATACATGAGCGTGAGCCATGGACATAGAACTATGTGGACTAGAGAGGTGGTTGTGGAGAAGACAAAAAGGAGGGAGATAGTCTCACATCAACTAGGCGTATCAACGGGCTATGGAGATGCCCATCAATAAATATCAATGTGAGTGAGTAGGGATTGCCATGCAACGGATGCACTAGAGCTAAAATGTATGAAAGCTCAACAAAAGAAACTAGTGGGTGTGCATCCAACTTGCTTGCTCATGAAGACCTAGGGCATTTGAGGAAGCCCATTGTTGGAATATACAAGCCAAGTTCTATAATGAAAATTCCCACTAATATATGAAAGTGGCTAAACATGAGACTTTCTATCATGAAGAACATGGTGCTACTTTGAAGCACAAGTGTGGAAAAAGATAGTAGAAATTGTCCCTTCTCTTTTTTCTCTCATTTTTTTTGAGGGGCTTTCTCTTTTTTTAGCCCCTCTCTATTTTTTTGGGCCATCTCTTTTTTTATTGGACTTTCCTTACATGGGACAATGCTCTAATTATGATGATCATCACACTTTTATTGATTTACAACTCGATGCTAGAACAAGTATGACTCTATATGAAAGCCTCCTGCGGTGTACCGGGATGTGCAATGAATCAAGAGTGACATGTATGAACGATTATGCATGGTGGCTTTGCCACAAATACGATGTCAACTACATGATCATGTATGGCAATATGACAATATGATGCGTGTCATATGAACGGAATGGTGGAAAGTTGCATGGCAATATATCTCGGAATGGCTATGGAAATGCCATGATAGGTAGGTATGGTGGATGTTTTGAGGAATATATATGGTGGCTTTTTTGAGGAAGGATATATAGTGGGTGTATGATACCGGTGAAAGTAGCGCAATACAAGAGAGGCTAGCAATGGTGGAAGGGTGAGAGTGCGTATAATCCATGGACTCAACATTGGTCATAAGAACTCATATAGTTATTGCAAAAATTTACAAGTCATCAAAACAAAGCAATCAACGCATGCTCCTGGGGGGAGGTTGATAGGAGTTAACCATCGCGCACCCTCGACCTCCACACAAAGGTTGACACTTTACAAATACCTCATGCTCTAACTTCATCACATAGCGGTTCGCCATATGTGCATGCTACGGGAATCACTAACTTTAACACAAGCATTTCTCAATTTCATAATAACTCCACTAGCATGACTCTAATATCACTATCCTCATATCTCAAAATAATTATCAAGCATCCAACTTCTCATCATATTCAATGCACTTAGTGAAAGTTTTTACTACATTGATATTGGATGTCTATCATGTGAATACTAGTTTTATAGCCTAAGCACATTAACATGCTGTTTTAATATACTCTCAAATGGATATAAGTGAGGCATGAGAGTTCAACAATTTCTTCAAAATATTATCGCCACCGTGCTCTAAAAGATATAAGTGAAGCACTAGAGCAAAAACTATTCAACTCAAAAGATATAAGTGAAGCACATAGAGTGTTCTAACAATTCCTAGGCCATATTTAACTCTCTCAAATAGGTGTGTACAGCAAGGATAATTGTGGCAAACTAACAAGCAAAGACTCAAATTATACAAGACGCTCCAAGTAAAACACATATCATGTGGTGAATAAAAATATAGCTCCGAGTATAGGTACCGATGGATGAAGACGAAAGAGGGGATGCCTTCCCGGGGCATCTCCAAGCTTAGGCCTTTTGGTTGTCCTTGAGTTTTACTTGGGGTGCCTTGGGAATCCCCAAGCTTAGGCCCTTGCTACTCTTTGTTCTATAGTCCATCAAAGCAATACTCAAAACTTTAAAACTTCACAACACAAAACTTAGATAATTATCTCGTGAGCTCCATTAGTATAAGAAAGCAAACCACCACTCAAAGGTACTGCAATGAATTCATTCTTTGTTTATATTGGTGTTAAACCTACTGTATTCCAACTTCTCTATGGTTCATGCTTCCCAATATTACTCATAGATGCATTGAAATAAGCAAACAACACACGAAAAACAGAATCTGTCAAAAACAGAACAGTTTGTAGTAATCTGCAGGTTTCGCATACTTTTGTAACTCCAAAAAATTCAAACTAAATTGGTAGACGTGAGGAATTTGTCTATTAATCATCTGCAAAAAGAATCAACTAAATAGCATGGTCTAGTAAAATCAGATGACCATTCTAGCGAGCGCTAACGATTTTTTGTTTTTCACAGCAAGATCTCATAAACTTCACACAAGTCTTCCCAAAGGTTTTACTGGGCACAAACATTAAACAAAACACAAAACCACATCTAAACAGAAGCTAGATGCAATATTTATTCCTAAACAGAAGCAAAAACAAAAAATATAAAATTGGGTTGCCTCCCAACAAGCGCTATCATTTTACGCCCCTAGCTAGGCACGATACATGGATGGATCTAGGGAATGCCATAATGATATGATATATCGCGAAAACTCATCTCATATTCCCTACGTTCAGCAGCAATTTTCCTTTGTGGCAAGCAAAAGTAATCAAAAGGGCTAAATTTAATCGGACAAAAGTCCTCAACATCAATCTCAGGAGGAATAGGTTCCTCTTTTGGCCCTTTGTAATGAACAACCAATACATCATTATAGGCGTTCTTTTGGTAGAAGGTCATAAACCTTCGCTCAAGGGAGAAGCCTAACCCACTGTTTTGAATAGCAAAATCATCATTCATCTTAGAAATTCTATCAACCAAGACATCGTTAGGAACCTTTTTTCTAAGGTTTTCATTAAAAGCAACATGATCAGGAGATCGCAACCGCATTATGTTTCTTGATTATATAAGATAGCCTCTATGGGAGGTCAACCGGCATCTACCCCGTAATGAGCAAAGATTTCTTTGGCCTCTTTCATGATAAATCTAAATTCATGAGCCAAAAAGATAGTAGATGCACGCTTAATAGAAGAATCCTCAATATTGGAAAACTCCAGAAAGATTCTCTGAATATAGGGATGCATATGGATGAATTGCCCTTCAATTTCAACTATAAGCATAGATACATCATCCGGAAGGCTAATAGTTCTGTGAAGAATAGAGCCACCCATAGTGGACAAAGCACCAGCACAAGTAAAGAAATCTTGAAGAACTCCTTTTCCAATGATATTACCACTACCAACCCGGAACTTCTTAATATGTAAAGTGGTAGTTTCATCCGGGGGGTCAACATAGATGTTGCCCTCGACATTACTTCCCTTCTCGATAAAATCGTCCCCCATCTCAGACATGAGGGCAAGGGAATGATAAACACACGGCAGAAGAAGGGCAAATAAAACGGCTAGGGTGAAGTGGGGGAGAGGAAAACGAGAGGCAAAAATATAATGCGAAGGATAAGGGTTTGTGATAGGTACTTGGTATATGACTTTTGCGTAAGCCTCCCCAGCAACGGCGCCAGAAATACTTCTTGCTACTTCTCGAGCTTGCGTTGTATTCCCTCAATCAGGAAAGGGAGATGCAGCACAGTAGCATAAGTATTTCCCTCAGTTTTTGAGAACCAAGGTATCAATCCAGTAGGAGACCACGCGTGAGTCCCTCGCACCTGCACAAATAAATAAGAACTTCGCAGCCAATGTGATAAGGGGTTGTCAATCCCTTTACGATCACTTACGAAAGTGAGATCTGATAGAGATGATAGTTTCATATTTTTGGTATTTTTTATTATAAGAACAGAAAGTAAAAGCGGAAAAGTAAAGTAGATTGTAGATTGATATGTTGAGAATAGGCCCGGGGGTAATAGTGTTCTCTAGTGGCTTCTCTCATGATAGCGATATTCTATGGTGGGTAAACAAATTACTGTCAAGCAATTGATAGAAAAGCGAATAATTATGAGACTATCTAGGCATGATCATTATATATAGGCATCACGTCCGAGACAAATAGACTGAAATGATTCTGCATCTACTACTATTACTCCACACATCGACCACTATCCAGCATGCATCTTTTGTATTGAGTTCATAAGAACAGAGTAACGCCTTAAGCAAGATAACATGATGTAGAGGGATAAACTCAAACTTAGTGATATAAACCCCATCTTTTTATCCTCGATGGCAACAATACAATACATGCCTTGCTGCCCCTACTGTCACTGGGAAAGGACACCGCAAGATTGAACCCAATGCCAAGCACATCTCCCATTGCAAGAACTATAGATCTAGTAGGCCAAACCAAACCAATAATTCGAAAAGACTTGCAAGGATATTATAATCATACATAAAGAGTTCAGAGAAGAATAAAATATTTCTCATAGATAATCTTGATCATAAACCCACAATTCATCGGATCTCGACAAACACACCGCAAAAAGAGATTACATCGAATAGATCTCCTCGAAGACCGAGGAGAACTTTGTATTGAAATCCAAAGAGAGAGAAGAAGCCATCTAGATACTAGCTATGGACCCGAAGGTATGTGGTAAACTACTCACAACTCATGGTGAGGCGATGATGTTGATGTAGAAGCACTCCGTGGAAGATCCCCCTCCGGCGGAGCTCCGAAACAGGCCCCAAGATGGGATCTCACGGGAACAAAATGTTACGGTGGTGGAACAAGGGTTTTCTCTACTGTTCTGATGGTTTCGGGGTACGTAGGCATATATAGGAGGAAGGAGGGCACCGGGGGCCAAACATGGGGCCCACGAGGGTGGGGTGCGCGCCCTATAGGGGCGGCGCCCCCCACTCTCGTGGGCACCATGTAAACCCTATTCCGTGGTTCTCAAGTCTCCCATGTGTGATTTTCTCCAAAAATATCTCTCCCGAAGGTTTCATTCCATTTCGACTCCGGTTAATATCCCTTTTCTGTAAAACCCTGAAACAGGCAAAAAACAGCAATCTGGACTGGGCCTTTGGGTTAGTAGGTTAGTCCCAAAAATAATATAAAAGTGTATGACAAAGCCCATTAAACATCCAAAACATCATAAATAATAGCATGGAACAATCAAAAATTATAGACACGTTGGAGACGTATCACAAGCCTGGACAAACTCTTATATGAAGGAAATCGCTCCCGAGGTCACATGGGAATTATCGCCAAGCTAGTTTTCATCACGATCATCTGATTCGCGTTCGGTACTTTGATAATTTGGTATGTCGGTGGACCGGTGCTTGGGTGCTGTCCTTACTTGGGCAAGCCTCCCACTTATGACTAACCTCTAATGCAAGCATCCGCAACTAAAAAAGAAGTATTAAGGTAAACCTAACCATAGCATGAAACAAGTGGATCCAAATCAGCCCCTTACGAAGCAACGCATAAACTAGGGTTTAAGCTTCTGTCACTCTAGCAACCCATCATCTACTTATTACTTCCCAATGCCTTCCTCTAGGTCCAAATAATGGTGAAGTATCATGTAGTCGACGTTCACATGACACTACTAGAGGAGAGACAACATACATCTCATCAAAATATCGAACGAATACCAAATTCACATGACTACTTATAGCAAGACTTCTCCCATGTCCTCAGGAACAAAAGTAACTACTCACAAGACATAATATTGTTCATGATCAGAGGGGTATTAATATGCATAATGGATCTGAACATATGATCTTCCACCAAATAAACCAACTAGCATCAACTACAAGGAGTAATCAACACTACTAGCAACCCACAGGTACCAATCTGAGGTTTGGGTACAAAGATTTGATACAAGAGATGAACTAGGGTTTGAGAGGAGATGGTGCTGGTGAAGATGTTGATGAAGATAGCCCTCACCAAGATGGGAGAGTTGTTGGTGATGACGGCGGTGACGATTCCCTCCTCACGGAGGGAAGTATCCCCGGCAGAACAGCTCTACCGGAGCCCTAGATTGGTTTCCACCAAGGTTCCGCCTCGAGACGGCGGCGTCTGGTCCCGAAAGCCTCCTTATGATTTTTCCAGGTCAAAACACCTCATATAGGAGAAGATGGGCTTTGGGGGGCCATCGGGGGGCCCACGAGGCAGGGGGAGCGCCCAAAGAGGGGGGGGGGGGGGCGCCCCCCACCCTCGTGGATAGGTGGTAGCCGCCCTGGTGATCTTCTTTCACTAGGTATTTTTTATATTTTCTAAAACGGTGTCCTGTGGAGTTTCAGAGCTTTTTGAGTTGTGCAGAATAGGTTTCCAGAGTTTGCTTCTTTTCCAGCCCAGAATTCCAGCTGCCGGCATTCTCCCTCTTCATGTAAACCTTGTAAAATATGAGAGAAATGGCATAAGTATTGTGACATAACGTGTAATAACAGCCCATAATGCAATAAATATCAACATAAAAGCATGGTGCAAAATGGACGTATCACGGAGAAATCTTCTATTTTCTTTACTTGTTGTTTTCGGTCAGATCTACCGTGTTGGGCGTCATGTCTTCCTCCTCCAACCCGATGGAAGAAGACGCTTGGCTGATGTAGATCAAGCTAAAAAAGGAAGATCACGTAGAAGTTGCAAGGGGTGACAAAGACAAGGAGGTCGTCGGTGGTCAAGCACCGGCAATCGAGCAAGCACTGCCAGAAGAAGAAGAAGAAGAAGAAGATATCCTTAAACCATATTACCCTCTTCTTATTCCCACTGAAATTGAAGCCTTTCAGATCATTGAAACGGTTCGTGTGCAAAATAAATATCTCACTCGAGAAAACATTCCTCATCTAGAGCACATCGTCTTTCGTCGAAGCTTCATCAGTAGATTGAACGACCTCTTGATCCTAAAGGACAAGATCGCATCTTCTTCACCACCAAAAGAGAACTGAGCATCTTGTATGGGCACTCCCCTTGGCTTCCGCCAAGCTTGGGGGAGGTGCCCCGGTATTGTATCATCCCACTATCCTTTTGCTTTTACTTATCTTAGTTCAATCTTTTGCTTAGATGAATAAAGTTTAGTCTGATCTTTCCTTCTTTGAGTTTGCTTAGTGATCTATCATTGTTATCATGCGCAAGTTATATAATAATTTTAGTTCAAGTGTTTACTTTATTTACTTTCATGTTGCAAATAAAGAAAATAAAAAGAGAAAGAAAGGTTATCATTGTTTGAATCAAAAGAATGGAAATAAATTAGATGACCATATGCTAATCTTATGGTAGGTGACGGCACCACATAAGGAAAAGTATAAGTAGAAAATTTTGTTAGAGATTGACAATCATAGCATTGGTCAATGATGCAACTCATGAAAGAATTAATAAGGGAAGAGAAGATTCATATATAAATATACTATCCTAGAAATCTTTTGTGATTGTGAGCCCCCATCAAAATATTATTTGCCAAAATTGTTGACGTTGGACAAGGAATACAACTTAATGATTTATGTTTGTTCATATTCACATAGAAGTCATATTGTCATAGATCCTTTAACATGTGGTGCTTGCCCGATATCTTTTCTAGCCAAAAATTCCGCACTAAGTAGAGACACTACTTGTGCATCCAAAAACCCTTAAACTCGAACCTTTTTCGAGAGTCCACCATACCTACCTATGGATTGAGTAAGATCCTTCAAGTAAGTTGTCATCGGTTCAAAAAGGCAATAAAAATTGCTTCTAAATATGTGATATCATTTAGTGTAAGAGAAAATTGAGCGTTGTACGAACTTGGATGACAAAGAATAAAAGCAACAAACTGCATAATAAAGGTTGTCATCTTAAGGGGCAATATAACATGACGTTCTCTTGCACTAAGGGATTGAGCATGCAAAGGAATAAAGCACATGGCAACCTCTACTTCCCTTTGTGAAGGGCCTATCTTTTACTTTTATGCAAAGAGTCAAAGTTTTCCCTCTTCCCTTTATTTTTATCTTTTGGCAAGCATCATGTGGTGAGGAAAGATCTAGGCACATATGTCCAGTTGAATATGGGTGACATGAGTTATTATTGTTGGCATCACCCTTGAGGTGAGTATGTTGGGAGGCGAAACTATAAGCCACTATCTTTCTATGTGTCCGGTTGAAACGTTTTGCTCATGTGTATGCGGTGAGAGTTAGCAATCATAGAAGACTATATGATGGTTGAGTATCTTGACTTGCCTAAAGGCTCCGATACGTGACCCTTCCTGAAAAGATGATGAATTGTAGTTGCAAAAGTTGACTGAAAACATAGTTTGTCGGTTTCTAATAGAGTTTATGCTTTATACTTCAGTTGTGTGATGACCTGTCACTTATTCATGAGAAGTTTATGATACAAGTTCTATGATAAAAGTCTTATGTTTAAATGTATTGTTGTTATAACAATCAACATGATGCTTCTATGTCCATATTTTGTTTTCATCGAGACCTCTCTCTCAAAGCTTGTGGACATGCTTTTCGATTTCCGTTTTTGCTTGAGGACAAGCGAGGTCTAAGCTTGGGGGAGTTGATACGCCCATTTTGCATCATGTTTTCTTACTGATATTTACAATGTTTTTATCCATAATAATACTTTTTGGAGTAATTCTAATGCCTTTTCACTCATAATTTGCAAGGTACACACCAAGAGGGAGAATTATGGCAGCTGAAAATCTGGACCTGAAAAAGCTACGTCAAGCCACCTATTTTGCACAACTACAAACAAGATGAAACTCAACAGAGATTTTTTATGGAATATTTAAGAAATATTGGAGCCAATAAACACCAGAGGGGGCCACCAGGTGGGCACAACCCACCTGGGCGCGCCAGGCCCCCATGGCGCGCCCTAGTGGGTGGTGGCCTCCTCGGCCCACCTACGGTGCCTATCTTCTGGTATATAAGTGATTCTGACCTAGAAAAAAATAAAGGGAAGACTTTTGGGACGGAACGCCGCCATCTCGATGCCGAACTTGGGCAGGAGCACTTTTTCCCTCCGGCAGAGCGATTTCGCCGGGGGGGGGCTTCCCTCCCGGAGGTCGAAATCATCGTCATCATCATCACCAAGTACTCTCCCATCTTGGGAAGGGCAATCTCCATCAACATCTTCACCAGCAACATCTCATCTCAAACCCTAGTTCATCTCTTGTGTTCAATCTTGTTATCGAAACTATAGATTGTTGCCAGGGGGTGACTAGTAGTGTTGATTACATCTTGTAGTTGATTACTATATGGTTTATTTGGTGGAAGATTATATGTTAAGGTCTATTTTGCATATTAATACCCCTCTGATCTTGAACATGTTCATCACTTGTGAGTAGTTACCTTTGTTCTTGAGGTCACGGGAGTAATCATGTTGCAAGTAATCATGTGAATTTGATATGTGTTCGATATTTTGATAGTATGTATGTTGTGATTCCCTTAGTGGTGTCATGTGAACGTCGACTACATGACACTTCACCATATTTGGGCCTAAGGGAATGCATTGTGGAGTAGTATATAGATGGTGGGTTGCGAGAGTGACGGAAACTTAAACCCCAGTTTATGCACTATTCAGTAAGGGACCGATTTGACCCTAGAGTTTAATGCTATGGTTAGAATTTATCCTTAATACTTTTCTCGTAGTTGCGGATGCTTGCGGGAGGGTTAATCATAAGTAGGAGGCTTGTTCAAGTAAGAACAGCACCTAAACACCGGTCCACCCACATATCAAATTATCAAAGTAGCGAACACAAATCAAACCAACATGATGAAAGTGACTAGATGAAATTGCCGTGTACCTTCAAGAACGCTTTGCTTACTATAAGAGACCGATTTGGCATGTCCTTTGCCTCAAAAGGATTGGGCTACCTTTCTGCATACTTGTTACAATTTTCGTTACTTGTTACAAAATACTTTGCTATCAAACTACTCGCTACTTAAAATTTCAGCACTTGCAGACACTACCTTGCTGAAAACTACTTGTCATTTCATTCTAGTCCTCGTTGGGTCTGACACTCTTACTTATGGAAAGGAGCTACAATTGATCCCCTATACTTGTGGGTCATCAATAACAAGTTTGAGCATTGGTATGCTTGTTGTGCAACAGCATTAGACCAAATACAAAAGTCTGAAAGTAACTAATGACAGTATATATTTTTTGCAAACCATGTACCTTTAAGGAAAATATCATTTCGAACTCGAGGGGACCTAAAAAAATTACTATCCAATCTTGATAGTTGATCAAACATAAAAACTTGATTAAACAAATCAAGAAAACAACAGGAGGAGGAGGTGCCCACTCCTGACCTTTCCTCTTCGCCTCATATTTTTTGTGCAGTTTAACTGAAATAAAATGCCATTGCCTCATTGACATTTAGGTGACACTATAAAAAATATTTGACTTATCATTACATCATGAAGTGAGGTATGTAATCTATAAGCATTAACAATGAAAAAAATTTAAAGGTAGTAACAAGTTTCATCGTTGGTATACTGGCTATGCAACAGCATTAGAATGCCTTAGCTCAAAAATCTTTAATAACATCCACAATCAACAGCTAACACAAATCCAGTACGATGTACCTCCACAGACGCATAGAGTGGTGAGGGAGGGATGGTGGCCCAGAGAAACAAATATCCGGGAAGCATATGTGGATTACGTCCCATTTTTGTTTTCTTTAGCCAACTTTTTCCTATGTGAAGACAACAAACCTATCAACCCGGTCATTCCCTATTGGGCTGTCCTGCCTTTCTACCCTTTTTCAACCAAGAGACAAGAGACGCTCCTTAGATACTACTTTTCCCCTTTTCAACCAAGATGCAGGTTTGATACCTAGTCTCTTCGACAGTACTTCCCCCCTTTCTTTCCTTATTCAACCCAGACATGGGTTTGTCTGCATGAAGTAGGGTTTCCTTCAGTAGTGCAAATTAAGGTTTTTGCAACGTGACTAGCAGAGCGGAGGATGGTAAATTCGGGAGATGGGGGAGTGGAAAAATATCCACATCCGGCGATGTGGCAGATGGGGAAAAAGAACAAGGTTATTGTTCTAAAAGATGTAGCATACCCAAGGGTCGGTGGGAAGTGGCTTCGCTCGTGGTCATCGTCCTCCGCACATACTACGGCAATCTTGGGAATGAAGTCCAAACCGTGCCGGTGCTAGGTCTGAGAGGATGGCCTTAGTCAGTGTGTGACCTCAGTCATCGAAGATGAGTGCTTCAACGCTGCACATCCTTTTCTTCCTTGGAAGATGGGATCCTGGCGAAAATGTGACCATTCGTGAGGAGGGAGAGAGAGGGGCCGCCATCGTCTTTTTAGATCTGGAGAGAGGGTGATAGTGTGAGAAGCAATTGGCAGCTGTAGGATCAAAAGTATGTCTAGAGGGGGGGTGATTAGACTACTTAACCAAATAAAAATATAGCCTTTTTCCAAATTTTATGTCTTGGAAGATTTTAGCAACTTAACACAAGTCAAGCAATCAACCTATACATGCAATTCTAAGAGTTTAGCAGCGGAATGTAAATAATTTCATATGAAGGTAAAAGGGAGGAGTTTGGAGGGAGCAAACGCAATGTAGACACAGAGATTTTTGGCGTGGTTCCGATAGGTGGTGCTATCGTACATCCACGTTGATGGAGACTTCAACCCACGAAGATTAATGGCTGCGCGAGTCCACAGAGAGCTCCACCCATGAAGGGTCAACGAAGAAGCAACCTTGTCTACCCCACCAGGGCCATCACCCACGAAGGACTTGCCTCACTCGGGTAGATCTTCACGAGGTAGGCGATCTCCTTGCCCTTACAAACTCCTTGGTTCAACTCCACAATCTTGACGGATGCTCCCATGTGACACCTAACCAATCTAGGAGACACCACTCTCCAAAAGGTAATAGATGGTGTGTTGATGATGAACTCCTTGCTCTTGCGCTTCAAATGATAGGCTCCCCAACACTCAACTCTCTCTCTCTCTCATAGATTTGGATATGGTTGAACGATGGTTTGAGTGGAAAGCAACTTGGGGAAGGCTAGAGATCAAGGTTCTTGTGGTAGGATTGGAATATCTTGGTCTCAACACATGAGTAGTTGGTCCTCTCTCAAAAAATGAGTAGTGGAAGTGTCGGCACGTTCTAATGGCTTTCTCTCTGATGGAGAATGGGGTGGAGGGGTATATATAGCCTCCACACAAAATCTAACCATTACACACAATTTACCAAACTCGGTGGGACCGAATAGTGAAACTCGGTGAGACCGACCTGGTTCAAAATGTGAATGTTAGGCTTTTCGGTGGGACCGACATGATCAACTCCGTGGAACCGATGCGTTAGGGTTAGGGCGAAACCTCATCTTGGTGAGACCAATCACATGAACTCGGTGAGACCGATTTCTGTAATAAGCAAACAGAGACTTGGTCAGGAAAACTCGGTGGGACCGATCGCTCATTTTGGTGAGACCGAAACGTTACGAAAAGGAAACAGAGAGTTTGCATTGCCAAGTCAGTGGGACCGATCGCTCTACTCGGTTAGACCGAAACATTATGAAGGGAAACAGAGAGTTTGCAATCCCATCTTGGTGAGACCGAGAGCCCTATCGGTCAGACCGAACTGATTAGATTTTCTGGCATTGGCTATGTTAAGTGAACTCGGTGGCGTCGGATAGATCAAATCGGTGGGGCCGAGTTTGACTTTAGGTTTAGGACATATGTGGAAATGAGAAAGTGGTTGAGTGTTTTGGAGCATATCACTAAGCATTTTGAGCAAATAAGCCATTAATCAACACCTCATCCCCTTTAAATAGTATTGGCTTTTCCTATGGACTCAACGTGATCTTGGATCACTAAAATGAAAATGTAGAGTCTTGAGTTTTTTCCAATATGTGTCCTTAGCATGCTGAGGGGGTCCACATCTCTAGTCCATGCCATACTAATCACTGAAATTTCTGAAATATTAATCTTGAATGGATATTAGTATGTTTTTATGAATTACCAAACCACCCGGGGATTAGTTGCACTTTCAGCAAACCTTAGGAAGGAAGCGCTGAAGCTGCAGCCTATATATCTTACTAGTACTAGTACTAGACTAGAGGTAGAGTGGTGGTAGAGTAGGTTATATTTTCTCTGCATAAAGTACCAATTACTACACGCCATTAAAAAATAAAGTCAAGAAATAATGCGGCACCTCGGGCCAACGCGGCCAGATCGCATTTTAAACGAGAAATGACACACGATATTTCATTGATATGTGGTCCCGTTCCAACATGTCAATGAGACAATGGCAAGTCCTTTTGTATAATTTCCGAACGGACATCTATGTAGATCGGGGCACCTGTTTCTATATCGTGGCAACCGTCCACCGCTCCCCACTAGCCTCTTCCTGTAACGTGATAACCATCCACCGCATCTTCGTCTTTCCCTCTCGATTTGGAACTACCGTCATACGCTCTTCCTCCCTCCATTTGCCTTGACTCTTCCTTCTGCCATTGTTCACGATGGAGGGAACATGCCGGAAACGACCCCGTTCTTCTTGCCCCGATCCTAAATATGACGTGTTGGAGGAACTCATTGATGGATGCAATGTAATCACCACGGCTAGCATGGCAGGTTTGTTCAAGACCATTCTCGACTCAACAAATAACAGCATTACAAAGAACCCAAGTGTTCACGAGCGGTTTGATCTCCCCTATCTTCTTTGCCATGACACTGCTCGCTGGCACGGGGACGACGGAAGCCTTGCCTTGTGCAAGTTGATGTTGCTTGATAATGCTACAAGTGATGTTAAGATGCCATCTCTTGAGGGTAAGGCCTGCGCAAGCGCAAATTGAGATTGGGTTGCTTATATTGGGTACAACTGCGTGTGGGAACTTGTGAATGTGTACACTCGTCACTGGGTTCCACTTCCAAAAATCTCAGACTACCCTGAGGTTGAGCACACCGGTATTCTATGTATGTTCAAATACGATCTTGGTGACTATCGTCTACAGAAGATGGAAATTTGTCAAGTGCCCAACCCGTCTTGGGGTTATATGAACTATCATGTTGTTGCTATCTTCGACAAGCTTGTTGCCATCCTTGATTACACACCTTGATGGTTATTGATCTAAAATTAGTTTCTATACATGGATGTGTACCGTGATGCAATTAAATACGAGCGTCTGTGTTTGCTGCCACCACTTCTGGCACTGTTTTTGCATGGGATCCTTGTTGCACTACAAAAAAATACTTCCATGATAATACGTGTTTGTCACAGTAGGGCATGTTTTCTGTCATGCATGTACACCCATGATGATTTTATGACAGAATCAAGATAGTCATACCTCTGCTATCATAGAAGTGTTCCATGACAATACCAAAATTATCATCACGGAAGTGTTCACTTCCATGACGATAAATGGCGGGTCATGGAAGTGCTTTCGTCAAGGGTAACCGACACATGGAATCCACTGTAAAGGGTCGCCATTAAGCTATCGAGCCCGGTTTTGGATCTGATAACCCGCTAACAGAGAGGACCAATGGGAATTTTCCATGTGTAAAATTCTCATTGGCCGAACGAACCACATGTTAGCTCCACGTGCCTACAGCTGTCAACCAACCAATGGGCAGGAGGTGCCAATGATACGTCGACACGTGCCACGGCCCAACAGGGGCCCATTCAGGTCAAAAGGCCGGCCCGTTTTACTTGGACAAAGGATAACGGCTCGGCCCATCGAAAGCCTTCTAATGGCCTGCTTGCATATAGCCCATTCAGGCCCGATAACTCACAACCCATTATGGCCTTTCACAATTCGGCACACTAGCTTCATCTGGGCCGTCCAATATGATTCCATCCCATTGCAACTTCCGGCCCATGTACGACCCATGACGTCTTTCGGCCCATATGAGGCCCTTTGTAACTCTTGGCCCATTAACAACCCATAGTGAAAGTGGCCCACAATGAACAATATATCACTTCATACCCATTAACGACCCATTACTCCATTGGGACGTTCCCAGCCTGTGTTATCTTTCGGCCTTTTAAGGGCCCATTTATTCTTGGGCTGATTTGCAACATTCGGTAGCTTATGGTCTGTTACTGGCATTTTCCTCTTGTGGGCCAAATTCAACCCGTGGTTAAAGTCGACCTGTTTGTGCCTCGTTGACCCGTTGGGCCGTTTTCATAACGGCCCATTAACGACATGTTATGCCTGTCGATGGAATTAAGCCCATTATACTCGTCGGCCTCTTAAAGGCCCATTATGGTCGGCCCATGAACGGATGGCTGCCACTCTAGCCCATTTACGGCCCATAATGCGGTCCGTTGTTTGGCCAATCAATCATATGGCCCGTAGAAGGCCCATTGATTCTATGGCCCGTAGAAGGCCATGGTGACAACGGTCCGCATGTTGCCCATCTTACTGTGGCCTAGTTTCAAATAATAGGTTATTGCGACCACTAGCAAACCACGGAAAAAGAACTGCACAAACTACAAGCAAACAAATAAAAAAGACAACGAGGAAATAAATAAGCAAGCAACATACGCTAGGCTATTATGGCTATTACACATATTTCAACCACTGGGCATCAAAGTTCGCCACCAGTCTAAATATGGGGAAGAAAGCAACATATTACATACACTATTGTCAAAGTTGGCGACCAGTGCAAATAAACGCCACAGCAAAACAAGTCTAGAACTGAAAGCACTTCACAAGAGCTCAAGAAATAATATCTTGGGTATCCACCATGCCGGCAAGACGCTTAGCAAGCTTATCAGCTTTCTCTTGTTTGGCGCTTAAATCCCACAGCACTTGTTGTTGCACCAGAAAGTATGCATCTGAATTCTGCAGGGACTTCCTCATTCCTTCGGCTTCCTATTGCAGCACATCCGATTGATGGATTTCAACTTGAAGTTGAGACTCGAGAAGCCGAACCGATTCAGGCAGCAAGTTCGAAGAGCTTGTGCCAGTAGTAGTGGCCAGTAACTCAAACACTACATCAAGGAAAGACTTTGGGGTTGTCGCATTGTCCACAAGATAGTTTTTATCAGCTTTCTTGGAGACCAATAGTGTTGTCTCACTATCTTGAACCTTATCTGTATTACTTTCTCTACCATTGCTTAATGGGGTGCTCTTCTCCAATATTATGTCGGCATTCTACAAGAGGAACAAGCAGACACGTCACAGGTTTACCATGTTGTATATGAAACTCATTTTGGTAAACCAGTTCAGTTGTAAGGTGGACATGATAACATCATAAAACAAACATATATCTATGTAGTATGGTCACTGTATGGTCTATATCATTCTAGTTTATGTTGCTAAATCAAGATAGAGATAGTTCAAATCATATTTGTTTAAGACAAAGCAGAATAGACAGAATATAAGTGTGGGAAACTACACAACACTAACAACACTTGTAATGTGCATGCCATGAGAACATAAATGTTTATTCAATTGAAACTGAAATCAACATAGAGCAAGTTACAACAGCAAACCAATTAAAGAAAAAGGTTTAAAACATACCTTTTGCACCATTGGAGTTTAAATTGCATCCTTCAAAATTGAAATTAGTTGGTATGAGTATATATAGTGATGCTAGAGCAAAGGAATATGAACCATAGCTACGAAACCTGACCTGAGAACAATTTTTCTTCTGCTTTAAGCATTGACTTGGGGTTCAGACTGGTGGTCCTCATACTTTGGGCACTGCACTTGCCTTACTAACTGCTCGTGTTTGGGTGCTCTGTGGTGGAGACGGTGTTGTGTCAACTGGAACCGGGTTATTGTCTGATAGGGTTGGGGTTAGAAGGGGTGTAGCTGGTTCTCTGTCCAACTGGGTAGGGGTACAATCTATGTGAGTCTAGGTTATGTGTGGTGGGGCTAGTTCTTGGGCAAGTACAACTGTGGTTCTATCTGCATCGACGGGTAGCATGATCTTTTTTGAAGACCGTGTTTTTATTCCCATAGATACTGCCATCACCCTCTCCAATTCAAATGACTGATAAACAAGAAAAGTAATTGAATGTACAAATATTGTATGATAGACAGGTTCAATGGATAGTAAGGAAGAAAACAGGGCATGAAATAATTCACATTTATGTTGTGTAACCAAACAAGATAGCATTTCACAATTTCCCATATATGATAGCTAGTTAAACAGGATAGCATGACACAAATTCACATATATGATGTCTAACTAAACATGATAGAATGACAAACTTCAAAAAATGATGACTATGTAAAAGGATGACATGATATAACTATACGATGTGTCTATTAAAGTGGTTGGCATGCCATAATTCGCATACATGGATGGAAACGTGATGGCATGATATAATTCACGGATAGAATGACATAATTCAAAATATGATGACTATGTAAACATGATGAGATGATATAACTATATAATTTCTATAGAACTATGTAAACAAGATGAGATGATATAACTATATTATTTCTATAGAAAATGGGTTGGCATGCCATAATTTAGATACATGTTGTCTATGTAAACATTATGGCATGATATAATTCAAATATATTATTTATATACTAAGCAAGTGAGCAGAGGGCAATCGCATATATGATGTGTCAACTAAGAAGATGGCATTCAATATTGTGTATATGATGTAAAACTAAGCATTGCAAGACAACATATGCATGATATGAGTAATATAACCCTACCAAGTTTGAGCATACACCTCTGGGGGAAATAGGACTGGTCATCTGTCTCTGAATCCTCCTCTAAGGAGCTATCCGTAACCAGCAAGATATCTGCTTTAGTAGGTAGCATTGTCTGCTCTGAGGACCTTGTTTTCACTCCAGATTTTTGCATTACCAATTCAAATGGATAACGCACAGGAATAGTAGTTGGATATAAACACTAATGGCAAATGGAATACGTAATACAAAAAAAGGATGGCATGATATAATACACATATATGATGCTTGGCTAAATAGCATGCCATTTCATAATTCACATATATAGCGCCTTGCGACAAGATAGCATTGCATAATTCACATATATAATGTCTTGCAACAATATGGTATTGCATAATTCACATATATGGTAACTAGACACTAAACAGGTGGCATTCACACAAAGCATGTCTAAACTAAGCAAATAACATGGCAATGCAAGAAACCATATGCACGATATGAGCAATATAACCCTGCCAAGTTAGAGCATTCACCTCGGCGGGGAGGAATAGGACTAGTCATCTGTCTCTGAATCCTCCTCCGAGGAGCTATCCGTAACCAGCAAGACATGCGCTTCGTCAGATAGCATTGTCTGCTCTGAGGACCTTGTTTTCAATCCAGATTTTCCATGACCGTGTCGAATGGCTGATGCACATGAAGAGTAATTAAATGTACTGACATTGTTGACAAATTTATTACATAATAAAAAAGGATGGCATGAAATAATTCACATATAAGATGACTGGCTAACCAGGGTGGCATTGCAAAATTCACATATATGACCCCGGGCTAAACAAGATGGCATTGCATGATTCACATATATGATATAGAAACTAAACAGATGGAATTCATACAATACGTGTCTAAACTAAGAAGATGACATATTTTATGTGTAAAATAAGCAATGCAAGTCACCATATGCATGATATGACCAACATCAGCATGCCAAGTTAGAGCAAAAGACCTGAGGGGTTAAATAGGAATGGTATGCTCCCTCTGAATCCCCGTCTGAACAGTTATCTTCCTCTTGATTACAGTCTAGAATCGGGAGAGGGGGTTGCTTTAGCGCCCACCATGGAGCACCGTTTGCATGAAATTTTATGCCATGCAAGGCTCGGCTCTTCTGCTCTACATGTTCAGTACCATTGTGTACAACAAATGACATGAATAGGAATAAAACATAGTGAGATTACATAAGGAGTGCATACAGTAGATAGACCCAAAACCAATGATACCAGGCAGATAATAGCTTTAGTTAAAAAAATACAGATAATGGCTCCTTTAATGTTTGTTTCCACCCAACATGGAACTCACAGTAGACACCCGAGATCAATCAGATAGTAGACAGATAGTATTGATTGCTGACCCAATATGTACCCCACAACCATTTAAAAACTCAAGTTTGAGCATTAGTTTGGACCAGACTCAGAGTCTAATTAGTGATGATAAAGTACCATCTCATCATGTTATAAGCAATGCATAACGTAAGCATACACGAAAGAGTGCGACCTCTATTGCAGACCCGTGTAGTGTCTATACAACAAACCCTGGGTTTGTTGCCCTGACTGTGCACAGGCACGGGAGCAAGATTGACGCGCTAACCCAAGCCACAATACAAGAGACCAAGAGATTTGAGGGACCAGCAAGCAGATTAGAGAGACCAAGGCCAATCCAGAGAAGCAAGATATCGCCGGGATAAAGGCCTCCCTTGCTGGGAAAGTGAGCCTGGCAAGGGGCGAGGCCACCCCCAAAAGAAGGCAATCAAGGCACCCCAGCAGAGCCTACCAGGGCTCGCAGAGGCTAAACCGCCTCACCGGCCGCTCCTCCACGACTCAAGTCATGGATCAGTGCGGTGTCAAGCTGCAAGATGACTAAGTGGCAGCCATTAGCCACATGGCTGCCTCTCTCTACGAGAAGAACCTGCAGATGACATCCATCCTGCAACGTGTCAAGCAAGCAGGCGCAGAGTTGGAAAGATAGCCCGGCAAGCCTTCTCGGGCAACCAGTGATGTGACACTAAGTGGTGCATTTAATGTGCACTATCAGCCCGCAGAGTTAGGTATGATAGCACTGTTGCTGTCATATCAGTGCATAATGATTGCTTTGCCACTGTGATGACCCCTTAATCTATAAAAGGAGGCCCATGGCAACCATAGACAGGGTTATAGGATTGGAGAACCCACAGACCCATATGCCCGTAATCGCTGCTGCCCTAAGGCAACCCTTGCCGGGCAAGTGTACTACGCTCCACCACCTCATTTTCCACCATCAATCCACCAAAGCAAGATTAGGGTCTTACGCCACAATGGCGGCCCGAACCTGGGTAAATATGCCCGAGTAATCTCTGTCGTCCTATCTCACGCTCGTCTGCTCTTTGTGCAAGGTGACGTCCCCCCGCCAAACCAACAAGGGACCTCATGGTCCCATAGGTGGCCGTGGTTTCCCGCGACATCTTTGGTGTGCCGAGTAGGGGGATTCGCTTGCGCGAACCTGAAGGCGTGTGCAGCGCGTCATCTTCATCGCCGTTTTCATCTTCAAAGGCACCATCAACCATGGTGCCCAAGAAGAAACCGGCTTCTTCGGCGCGTCCGTCTACTTCAAAGGCTCTGCAGCCCGCGGCCTCAAATGCTGCGGGAGGTACGACGGACCATGAGGACGCATACGCTACGTGGGATGTGATCAGAGCAGGCGGCACCATCACCACTTCCCCCGCGGCCGATGCAGGAGCAAGAGGCACCAGAGGAGAGTAGCATCAGCAAAACCTCGACGGCCATGCTCCCCGAGGCCTGGGTGAAGGGGTTACCCTGTCTGCGCCCCTTCTGCCCACCAATGAGCATAGCTGCAGCAACAGCACCCAGACTAGGGCGAATCGCCGTCCTCTGACCGTTCCCACCACAAGTGCGGTCGTAGCACGCCCGCCTCCCCCGGGACGGGTCAACCAAGTCGATGCGCTGGACGGAGCCGCTGGCCCTCCTGTGCCTTCGCCGCACTACCCTGCCATCCAGGTGGTCGCCCCGCAGCAGTGGGGGCGCAATACTGCCGCCGCTAGCACCGTAAGGAGCGAGCGACGGTACGTTCGACTTCTTCAGCACCTATGCCTAGTACAGCCTCGGAAACCATGGCGCGGGTCCAGCTGCTGCTGAGATTTCCGCCAGCGGACGAGTAGATGGTCAAATGGTGTGCCACCATCCAAAGCGGGTGAATCGTCGAGCTCCGGAGGATAGGCGGAGTGGAGACGCGTGCGTAGGTGTCGAGAAACACCGTGGCAACATCCGCTAGGCCGACGGGTGCGACGGCCCCGACATTGACAAGCCCACGCTCGGGGTTGGCGGGTGCTTACCTTTCGAGGTTGGTTGCCCTGCCTTTACTATTGAGCTGCGGCAAGTCCGTTGGCCGTCCATTCGCACGAACAATCCAGAGATACCTGAGAAGTACGATGGGAGGCTGAATGATAGGTGAGAACCCGCTGAACGAGTTCACACCCGAGGGTGGCCCGATCTTCACATCGTAGGATCGAATTGTTGAGAAATTAAGCAATTGTTCGATTAATTTAATCCAAGAATAAATCATGAACATGATATAGACAGTGCTAATGACATACTGAAAATTCATGATGTACGCACATACTAGACATATAGTAGAAACATCTACGCAAACCACTAGTACTGCACACATGGAAATAATCAGGATAAGGGTAAGCATGTTATACCCTCCAGTAGGCCAGTTGGCCGGATCAGCAGCAGAGGCGGCGGCCTCGTCGGCGATGCGCTTGTCGGAGGCGGCCTTGTCGGCAGCAGCCTTGTCACCGTCGGTGCTGGTGCTCATGGTGAAGGCGAAGGCAACGCGGACGAAGATGTAGTCGACGTAGAGGAAGCAGTCGAACCGAGGCGAGCAGTCGCGTAGAAGACGCTCCCCAAAAACCTAATCGCCCCTCTCCCGTACAGGATCTGGAGAGGCGGGGTTTCGGAGGCCTGCTCTCCCGTCGGCCGTGTACGCGGAAGACGGGATGGAGTCACCGGCGACAACAGCAGCGAGAGGAACGACAGAGGTGGTGGTGGCAGAGCAGATGTGATCTGTCTTGTTCTCTGGAGAGGAGCGACCTCTCTTATATATAGGCGCAGAGGAGGAGACAAACGGTCCAGCATAAACGCACATAATGAATCACAATGAATTCTGGTAACGGCCGTACTTAAGACCGCACATAATGAATCACAATGAATTCTGGTAACGGCCGTACTTAAGACCGCACATAATGAATCACAATCAATTCTGGTAACGGCCGTACTTAAGACGAAACGTTTCAGCTCGTATTCATTTTCCATTAATCGTTTTCAGTTGACTGTTCAAATTCCAATCCTGCGTGACAAAAAGAACACATCGGCTCGGCGAGATTCCCGCAACCCGCAGCATGGGCCCTTAGGGATTTTTTATGTAATTGCTAAATGGGCCCAAAGCCCATCTCATATTCAGCAATCCCCCACCAGATCCCAAAGGCCCATGGTGTTGTCCTCTGTTCCAAACTCTATTTTGATATACCAGTATTTCAGTGGAGACCTGTTAAGATTGAACATCCACCTAGAGCAAA
The DNA here is from genome assembly GCA_902687465.1 of Secale cereale. Classification (NCBI taxonomy): domain Eukaryota; kingdom Viridiplantae; phylum Streptophyta; class Magnoliopsida; order Poales; family Poaceae; genus Secale; species Secale cereale. The sequence goes on from LR738710.1 coordinate 254,635,374, forward strand.
TAGCTACACCCCTCCACAACTGAACAATGGACTAAGCCTTGAATTGTCAGTTTGGCGTAAAGAGGTTTCACCACATGTCTTACTGATACTAGGCTGCCGAAGGCTGACCCCTCGGGTGGAGCATATTAGTCACTCCTGGCCCATTCATGAACTTACTAGAGATCACCCTAATCTCATAGACTGTGACCAACAGTCAGGCTCATATAGGTGTGTTCCTCCAAAGATCGCTCTGTAGGAAAGCATCTTGCTTATTCAAGCCTTGGAACACATTAAGACATAAGTCAACCTGCCATACAGTTACCGAGAGTTGTGCATCTCCAACGGAGCGGGTTAGTTAAAATACTCTCCTCAGTTAACCACTAGCTTGTTTTCCCAGGTCCTACTTCACGGGATCTCCGATCACATAGGTTGGGTTACTACCATGGCAACTCATGTGGGTCTCATACCCATCTCCCTCGATGCATTGTCTATCACAACACGTGATAGCCCTTTAGTAAAGGGATCTGCCAGATTCTTAGCCGTATGGACATATTCCAACGCTATCACTCCGGAGTTTCTCAATTTTCTGTCAGCTTTTAATCTCAATCTTATGTGTTTGTTGGACTTCATGTTGTCCTTTGAACTTTTCACCTTGGTGATGACGGTCTGATTGTCACAGTTCATAAGGATAGCCGGAACCGGTTTATCAACCAATGGCAAGTCCATCAAGAGATCTCGAAGCCATCCCGCTTCGACACCAGATGTGTCTAATGCTGTTAATTCTGCTTCCATTGTCGATCTCGTTAAGATCGTTTGCTTGCAAGACTTCCAGGAAACAGCGCCACCTCCAAGAGTAAACATATACCCAGTTGTGTCCTTCATCTCATCAGCATCAGAGATCCAATTCGCATCACTATACCCTTCAAGTACCGACGGGTATCCGGTATAGTGAAGTCCATAGTTCATAGTACCCTTCAGATAACGCATAACTCTTTCAACAGCATGCCAATGTACATCACCCGGTTTTGATACAAACCGACTCAGTTTGCTCACAGCAAAAGCGATGTCAGGCCTCATAGCGCTAGCTAGGTACATCAGTGAACCAATGATTTGAGAGTATCTCAATTGATCTATAGCCGTGCCTTTGGATTTTCGAATCAACACGCTAGGATCATATGGTGTTTGAGATGGTGTGTAGTCCGAGTATCCAAAACGACTCAACACCTTCTCAACATAATGGGATTGCAAAAGTGTAATCCCACCCTCATTATCTCTCAGTAGCTTGATGTTCAAGATAACATCAGCCACACCAAGGTCTTTCATCTCAAAGTTCTGAGATAGAAACGACTTGACCTCCTCAATTACTTTGAGGTTGGTTCCGAATATCAGTATGTCATCAACATACAAGCACAGTATAACTCCTTCGCCCCCACCATGGCGATAGTATACACATTTGTCAGCTTCATTAACAACGAAGCCAACAGATGTCAGTGTTGTATTAAACTTATCATGCCATTGCTTAGGTGCTTGTTTCAGGCCATATAAAGATTTTATCAACCTACACACTTTTCCTTCCTGACCATCTATCACAAAGCCATCTGGCTGTTGCATGTAGATTTCCTCGTTTAGCTCTCCATTCAGGAAAGCTGTCTTAACATCCATCTGGTGGACGAGAAGACCATGCGAGGCCGCCAACGAGAGTAATACTCGAATGGTGGTCAGTCTGGCCACAGGTGAATAAGTATCGAAGAAATCCTCATCTTCTTTCTGGGAATAACCCTTGGCCACAAGCCTAGCCTTGTATTTTTCAATCGTACCATCAGGCCTAAGCTTCTTTTTGAACACCCACTTACATCCCAATGGTTTACAGCCATAGGGAAGTTCTGTGATTTCCCATGTCCCATTAGCCAAGATGGAGTCCATCTCGCTACGGACCGCTTCTTTCCAGTAGTCAGCATCCGGGGACGCATAAGCTTCTGAAATAGAAGTGGGAGTATCATCCACAAGGTACACAAGGAAATCATCACCAAAGGACTTTGCAGTCCTCTGTCTCTTGCCCCTACCAAGGGTTTCCTTGTCCTCCTCCTCAGGATTTTCATCATGTGTTTGTTCATAATATTCCATCGGAATGGCAGGTTCAGGAGTCTCATCAGATTCCAGTCTAGAAGTGCTTTGCATATCTCTCATAGGAAAAATATCCTCAAAGAATGTAGCATCTTTAGACTCCATAATCGTACCGACTTTCATGTCAGGTACCTCAGATTTCACTACCAGAAATCTATAGCCGACGCTATTCTTAGCGTAGCCCAAATTAACGCAATCCACAGTCTTTGGTCCAAGCTTACGCTTTTTGGGGATCGGCACATTGACATTCGCCAAACAGCCCCAAGTACGTAAGTATGAGAGTGTTGTTCTTCTCTTTTCCCATTGTTCATAGGGAGTGATCTCATTGTCTTTTGTCGGAACTTTATTCAGGACATGACATGATGTCAATATAGCCTCCCCCACCATGCCTTGGATAAACCCGATGTATCTAACATGGCGTTAACCAAATCAGTTAGAGTACGGTTTTTCCGTTCGGCAACCCCATTTGACTGAGGTGAGTAGGGAGGCGTCCTCTCATGAATAATACCATGTTCTGCACAAAAGGAATCAAACTCATTAGAGAAATACTCTCCACCACGATCTGACCGGACTCGTTTTATTTTCTTTTCAAGTTGATTCTCAACTTCTGCCTTATAGATTTTAAAGTAGTGTAGAGCCTCATCTTTAGTGTTTAAAAGATATACATATCAGTATCTAGTAGAATCATCTATCAGTGTCATGAAGTATCTCTTTCCACCTTTAGTCAACACACCATTCATCTCACAAAGATCAGAATGTATGAGTTCTAATGGCGCCAAGTGTCTCTCCTCCGCAGCCTTATGGGGCTTGCGAGGTTGCTTTGCTTGCACACACGAATGGCACTTAGAACCTTTGGCTAAAGTGAAACTTGGGATTAAATTTAACTTTGCTTACCGCGTCATACAACCAAAACTAATGTGACAAAGACGTGAATGCCAAACTTCTGTTTCATTAACATTTGAATGAATATTGTTCACGACTTTATTACAAAAATCAGCGAGGGAAAAGCGGAATAGACCTCCACATTCATAACCTTTTCCAACAAACAGTCCATATTTCGTAACAACTAATTTATTAGACTCGAATACCAGCTTAAACCCTTCTCTACATAGAAGGGAACCACTAACGAGATTCTTCTTGATGGCGGGGACATGCTGCACGTTCTTCAGTTGCACGATCCTTCCCGAAGTAAACTTCAGATCGACCGTGCGAACACCATGAACAGAAGCACTCGCGCCATTCCCCATCAGTACGGACCCGTTTCCTGTGGCCTGATAAGAAGAGAACAATGAAATGTCAGCACGCACATGAATATTTGCACCTATGTCAATCCACCAATCGGTAGACTGGCAAACTGAAAATACAGTAAACAAATTACCGTACCCAGATGGCCCACTCTCATTGTTGCTCACAATCATGTTGACAGTCTTGGAGTCCTGTCCTGGCTTCTTGAACTTGTGTGGGCACTTGACAGCCCAATGTTCATCAGAACCACAAGTGAAACAACCACCCTTCTTCTTATCCTTCTTGAAAGGCTTCTTGCCCTTCTTCTTAAACTCGGTATTCTGTTGGACACCAGTCTTTCCCTTGGGCTTGTGGGGGTTGAAGTTCTTCTGCACCATGTTGGCGACAGAGGTTCCTTCGTTCCCTTTTCCATTCGAGTCCTTTGCTCTCGAGTTCTGCTCAACACTCAGATGGCCAATGACATCCTCAACTGAGAATTCACGCCTCTGATGTTTCAGAGTGGTAGCAAAATTCCTCCAGGAATTGGGTAGCTTAGCGATGATGCATCCCGCGACAAATTTGCCCGGCAGCACACACTTCAGAACCTCAAGTTCCTTAGCGATGCACTGTATCTCATGAGCCTGTTCCAATACAGGACGGTTTTCAACCATCTTGTAATCGTGGAACTGCTCCATAATATACATCTCGCTTCCAGCATCGGTTGCGCTGAATTTAGATTCGAGCGCCTCCCACAAGTCCTTGGCAACCCGCATATGTAAATATGCATCAACCAACTTATCTCCGATCACGCTCAGAACGCATCCAACAAAGACGACGGTGGCCTCCCTGAACGCCTTCTCCTGTTCAGGAGCAATCGTTCCCGTGGGAGTCACACCGGCGACCCAGAACACATTCATCGCCGTGAGCCATAAGACGGTTTTGGTCTGCCAACGCTTAAAGTACGTCCCCGTAAACGGGGCAGGTTTCAGTGCAGCAGCAAAACCATGGATCAAAAATTGCCTACACAGATTAGGTTTTTGGATTGTTGAGAAATTAAGCAATTGTTCGATTAATTTAATCCAAGAATAAATCATGAACATGATATAGACAGTGCTAATGACATACTGAAAATTCATGATGTACGCACATACTAGACATATAGTAGAAACATCTACGCAAACCACTAGTACTGCACACATGGAAATAATCAGGATAAGGGTAAGCATGTTATACCCTCCAGTAGGCCAGTTGGCCGGATCAGCAGCAGAGGCGGCGGCCTCGTCGGCGATGCGCTTGTCGGAGGCGGCCTTGTCGGCAGCAGCCTTGTCAGCGTCGGTGCTGGTGCTCATGGTGAAGGCGAAGGCAACGCGGACGAAGATGTAGTCGACGTAGAGGAAGCAGTCGAACCGAGGCGAGCAGTCGCGTAGAAGACGCTCCCCAAAAACCTAATCGCCCCTCTCCCGTACAGGATCTGGAGAGGCGGGGTTTCGGAGGCCTGCTCTCCCGTCGGCCGTGTACGCGGAAGACGGGATGGAGTCACCGGCGACAGCAGCAGCGAGAGGAACGACAGAGGTGGTGGTGGCAGAGCAGATGTGATCTGTCTTGTTCTCTGGAGAGGAGCGACCTCTCTTATATATAGGCGTAGAGGAGGAGACAAACGGTCCAGCATAAACGCACATAATGAATCACAATGAATTCTGGTAATGGCCGTACTTAAGACCGCACATAATGAATCACAATGAATTCTGGTAACGGCCGTACTTAAGACCGCACATAATGAATCACAATCAATTCTGGTAACGGCCGTACTTAAGACGAAACGTTTCAGCTCGTATTCATTTTCCATTAATCGTTTTCAGTTGACTGTTCAAATTCCAATCCTGCATGACAAAAAGAACACATCGGCTCGGCGAGATTCCCGCAACCCGCAGCATGGGCCCTTAGGGATTTTTTCTGTAATTGCTAAATGGGCCCAAAGCCCATCTCATATTCAGCACGAATCGGGAGGGATAACTAGCTGCAAGCAGCCGGGATAACTAGCTTTATACCTGCCAAGGTTGGATGCAACCCGTACGTTGGGGATGGCCGACCGAAGCTACAAGAACTACAACCCGCTATCCGAACAATCGCGGAACCACAAACCGGGACTAATCCACAAAAAATGGCCGGAACCGTAGAGCACGAACTAGGGGGAACCAGAGGCTCCTTCTCACGAATCCAAATGAACTCACAAGAGCAAAGGTAGCAAGATCTCTCGGATCTCTCTAGCAGTCTTGCTGCATAAGCTTGTAACTGAATGGTTTGACAAAAGGTTTTTTTAGAGGATGGGGGAGGTGTGGTTCTATAGCAGGGACAACCCCCTTAGCTAGGTGTGAAAATAGTTTCAAAAGTAAGCAGGTTTGCATGGCTTCCTTGAGTGAATAAGCAGTCAACTTTGGGAGTTATTCGAGAACTCCTCGAAAATTCGTGAAGCCGTGACAACCTGGACACCTTCCACGAGAATGACTAGTACTTTTGACACACAACTCCAAATGATGTGAGGTTTTTTGCATTGGAAAGATAATTTGATTTAGCTTATGTTGATGTACCCCTATGGCCCCGTCTCTTCACCACATGGGTGTGGCACACCAAAACATCAGAGGTAAAAACTGATAGCATCAGCTTAACTTGAAATTTGTTTTCTCCAAACTTGTTCCTCCAAAGCGGTTGCTTCAAGTGCTCATAGGTTGTTGGATTTCTTCCATGTGATACCTAAGTTCAACCAAAAACAATGGATATGAAAGTGCAGCCATGTATTCAAGATTATAGTACGAACATAAGTTAGCGTTCATCTGGTCATGTGTTTGCTTGATTCGGTTAGTAATTCCTTCCAACTAAATTGTGCACTTTTCTGAAATGTCATGTATGTATTCCCATGTGCTCATCATCCTCCCTTCCTTGATGAAGAGTCGTCCTCGACTCTCTTTGATCTACAAAAGATACGTAGAAGGGAAGTAGATAACATCCATGGAAAGGAATAATGGAATCCTCATTTGTAGCTTTCACCTTTGAATTGTGTTGCATCTGATCATTTATCTGTTTGTCACAATTTGGAGTTTGTCCTGGGATGATCGATGTTGTTTCAATAACCGAGATGTCCTCATCATCCCTCCTATCTTCAAAAGTAGTCATCCTCGACTTTACCTCATGGAGTACTTGAATGCCTTTATGAAAATCAATCTTCACACATGCACATTTTGTAGTACTACTCCATGTCCTCCATATTTGTTCTTGGATCTCAACCTTCCATCTTTGAAAGAGGTAAGCAAGGTATCATCTTTTCATCTGCACATATTGAAAAGAAAGAGAATTTCGTGAATCATTAATAACAAAATAATCATCTCCCCTTTTATTTGGTGGATCACCCATCTCATTTCTATTGTGGGGAAACACCTCAAGCTCACATTTGGTGGACTCACTGACCCTCTCTCTTGGATGATGTGGTATATCTAGGTGGAGATCTTTCATTTCTCTAATCTCATGATGAACAATCTAGTCCTCACATTTTGTGGACTCACTCACCTCACTTTTCTTGTCACTCTCAATATATGGAATTTTGGAAAGTGGACACTCTTCCTCACTATTGGTGGGGTCACTCAACTCATTTTTGTTTTCAATCTCAAGTGGTGGGATTTTTGGAAGTGAACACTCTTCCTCATTTTTGGTGGAGTCACTCAGCTTGCTTTTCTTATCACTCTCAAGTTGTGGGATTTTGGATTGTGGACTCTGTTCCTCACATTGAATTCGTGGCACGTGTTTCTTGGATGTTGGGACAATAGTGGTGGTCAAGATGGCAACATTAGGAATGGGATTCTTATGTAAACATGGTCTATGAATCACCAGAGTCGGTTCATCAACCACGATCATGCTTTGCGGTGGGTCATCGGTGTGCCGACGGGTACCACTACTTCATCCGTGAGCATGACATCCTTGTTGCACTTTAGGAGCAGTAGTAACACGCCCATGAGCAGCAACACCTTGCCCTTGAGCATATCTTCTTTGCTGCAATTCATGAGCAGTAGTGACACACCTAGGGGCAGTGATAGCTTGCCCTCGAGCATGCCATCCTAGCCGCATTTCAGGAGCATCATCGACACACCCATGAGCAGCAGCGACACCATGCCCTCGAGCATTTCCTCCTTGTTGCACTTCCTGAGCAGCAGGGTATTGTCGTTGTCGAACCCTATCTCCACATGTTGGAGGACGCTCGTGAAGCATCCTCTCCATGGCTTGGAGTATGGTGTTCTTGAGTTGCTGCACATCAGTGCGGGTGGCCAAACAATTTTCTTCTCCATAATTCTTTGTACGCACACTTCGTGTTGATCCTGCCATGTTAGTAGGTCTAAAAGTGGAGTAGGATAATTTTGTGGAATCACACAACCTCACCTCATACTCACCAAAGTCCTTATGAGTTCACATCAGATTGTGCTTCTCCGGGGTGAAAGCGATTGAAAGACAGGGATCAAAGAACTAGCTTCGGTTTTTGGTGGAGCTCAGTGGGGTAAACAAAAGGAAGGCTTGTCCTGAAATCAAGTTGATGCAAACCAAGAAAAATATGTGGATGGATCTGCTGCACCTTTGCACCAAGATTGAAAAACACAACACACAAGCTTCTGAAAATTTTCAATCAAGCTAAAACTTTTGGATCTTACACAACAATTTATTTTTCTCTCTTGACTTTTTTTCTGCCACTCTTTTCTTTCTCTCTTTGATTTTTTGCCACTTTTTCTCTCTTTTTCCAAAGCATAAAAATCAAATTTGAAAGAAATTACGAAGATGAACTTGGTGCAGTTCTAAAAGATGAAGAACATGCAAGGTATGCAACAACAAGATCTCAGCACCAACAAGGCTTGGATTTATTTTTGGTGGGGCTTTGGAGTTCTAGGACAGAAACTATAGCATGAAAAACACTCGATCTAAAGATATGATAGCAAGATAAATTTGGATATCAGATCCGACCGTGTTACCGAAGGATCTGATGCCAAATGATAGGTGGGAACCCGATGAACAAATTCATGCGCGAGGGTGGCCCGATCTTCACGTCGTATGATCGAATCGGGAGGGATAACTAGCTGCAAGCAGCCGGGATAACTAGCTTTATACCTGCCAAGGTTGGATGCAACCCGTACGTTGGGGATGGCCGACCGAAGCTACAAGAACTCCAACCCACTGTCCGAACAATCGCAGAACCACAAACCGGGACTAATCCATACAAAATGGCCGGAACCGTAGAGCACGAACTAGGGGGAACCAGAGGCTCCTTCTCGCGAATCCGAATGAACTAACAAGATCAAAGGTAGCAAGATCTCTCGGATCTCTCTAGCAGTCTTGCTGCATAAGCTTGTAGCTGAATGGTTTGACAAAATGTTTTTTTAGAGGATGGGGGAGATGTGGTTTTATAGCAGGGACAACCCCATTAGCTAGGTGTGAAAATGGTTTCAAAAGTAAGCAGGTTTGCATGGCTTCCTTGGGTGAATAAGAAGTCAACTTTGGGAGTTGTTGGAGAGCTCCTCGAAAATTCGCGAAGGCCTGACAGCCTGGACACCTTCCACGAGAATGACCAGTACTTTTGACTCACAACTCCAAATGATATGAGGTTTTTTGCATTGGAAAGATAATTTGATTTAGCTTATGTTGATGTACCCCTATGGCCCCGTCTCTTCACCACGTGGGTGTGGAAAACCAAAACATCAGAGGTAAAAACTGATAGCATCAGCTTAACTTGAAACTTGTTTTCTCCAAACTTGTTCCTCCAAAGCGGTTGCTTCAAGAGCTCATAGGTTGTTGGATTTCTTCCATGTGATACCTAAGTTCAACCAACAACAATGGATATGAAAGTGCAACCATGTATTCAAGATTATAGTATGAACATAAGTTAGTGTTCACCTTGTCATGTGTTTGCTTGATTCAGTTAGTAATTCCTTCCAACTAAATTGTGAACTTTTCTGAAATGTCATGTATGATGTTCCCATGTGCTCATCATCCTCCCTCCCTTGATGAAGAGTCGTCCTCGACTCTCTTTGATCTACAAAAGATACGTAGACGGGAAGTAGGTAATATCCATGGAAAGGAATAATGGAATCCTCATTTGTAGCTTTCTCCTTTGAATTGTGTTGCATCTGATCATTTATCTGTTTGTCATAATTTGGAGTTTGTCCAGGGATGATGATCGATGTTGTTTCAATGACCGAGATGTCCTCATCACTGAACCCTACAGAGTTCCTGAGCATCTACACCATCGATGTTCAGACTGCTCGGGAAAGATATGCGAAGTTATTCCCCAACTACTTTCCTTTGGCCCTCAAGTCCAATGTGAGGTCTTGGTTGATGCACCTACCGGAGAACTCCATCTCATCATGGGCTGACCCGTGCCACGAATTCATCGGCGCCTTCACCGGTGGACACAAAGAACCCGGCAGGCCCAGCGACCTGCAACTTCTCCAGCAGAAAGAAGGAGAAACTCTCCGTAAGTATTTACAAATATTTGGCAAAGTTCATAGAAATATCCCAAATATCCATCCGACAGTTGTTTTAGCCGCCTTCCAGTCCAATGTGCGTAACCGCCGGATTCATTCTAAGATGAACGTAAGGTTGCCCAAGACTCTGAAGGAGCTCTGCAAGCTGGTGGACAAGTGTGCTCTGACAGAGGAGGGGAGGAAGTTGCCCAGAAAGGAGGATTGCATCAATGTTGATTCATAGGATGATGATGAATCAACCAGTTAGAAGAAGGACAAGAAACACAACAGGAAGCGGAGAGATAAGGCAGTGATGATTGTTGAATGGTCGGGTACGCCTAGTACTGGCAAGAAGGCCAAGGCTGAGGCCCTCGGCAAGGGAGCTGCCGCGTGCACTGACTGCCGGGAAGCCACAGCTGACGAGAAAGCCGAGAAAGGCGATGGGCCGTATTGCAAGATTCATCGGACCAAGGGCCACGACCTTCAAGAGTGTCATCAGGTTGAGCAGCTTGTTAAGAGAGAGAGACAACAGTATATGAGAAGCGTGATAAGGAAAAGGGTCAGAATGTTGCTAGTGGGAAGGGCCGAGGTGGCGAAGTAAATCGCCTCGGCAAACCCCTTTGGAACCAAGGAAAGCCCATCAGAGGTAGAGAAAAGGGAGTTTGTGATGATGGGAGCGATGGAGGGGACGAAGAAGAAACCAGTGAGGAAGAGTTTCAGAAGGCCACTGACGCCCTATGCATTGATGGGGGTGCATCTCTACACAACTCTCACTGTACTGCCTAATCGAGATGAGCAATCTAAATGGTCTCACCAACCTCGTGGCTACTACCATAACCCCTAGATAAGCAGCACCATATAACATCCATCCGCCTTCCCAGCCCGAATCATCCCACAAAAATCACTCCTGGCAGACACCTAGATGAACACTTGGCACCCGAACGCTTACCGCAGAGGCACAAGAGGAAGGGAAACAACGGAATCTCACAGGATACCGCCACAAAAGGCTCAAGCGAGAAGGATTGAAGCTGAAATTTGGTGGAAATCAAATCACGGGACCTCATCTTAGTCGGTCGGGTAAGAGGTGTGACGCACCTGAGATGAGCTTGATCGGGGCCTGGCGGAAGAGGGGGGAAGGGGGATGTGAGGGGAGAGGAGCGAGCCGAGTCGATTGTATAAGTAGCGGGATGGCCGACGCGGAGCTAGCGGCCGCAGATTTTTCCTCTGGCCCTCCCTCGCGGTGGTGGTTTCATGTCCTCCGGTGGTGCGCAGTTGCGTGAGAATTTTGGTAGGGGGGGGGGATGGGCGACGTGGGCGGCTCTGCTTCCACAACGTCGATAAGGAAGAGACGAGCCCACATAGACGTCGTAAACCAGCCACGTAGAAAATGACGCTCTACACTTCTCCAGGTGAAAATGGACCGTGCAATTTTCTCGTGGACGATGGCCTCGGTGTCGCGGCTGGGCTCGCGCTCACGCAACAACCTCTGGACCAGTGTCCTCTCGTTGCGTGCCAAGGAAGAGAGGAACTTGGAGGTGAGGCGCCACTCAGTGGATGTGGTAGTAGTACAACCAGGTGCTCGTCAGACCTCACCCTCAAATGGTCCCGTACGCCGATCATCTTTGACGAGGAGGATCATCCTAGCCGTACCACTGCGGTTGGATACTTTACATTGTTGGTCTCCCCAACAATCCGCAACCTCAAGGTCACAGAGATGTTGGGGGACAGCGGGGCTGGGTTGAATCTGATTTGCCCGGTGCTACTTCTCGAGCTTGTGTTGTATTCCCTCGAAGAGGAAAGGGTGATGCAGCATAGTAGCGTAAGTATTTCCCTCAGTTTTTGAGAACCAAGGTATCAATCTAGTAGGAGACCACGTGCGAGTCCCTCGCACCTGCACAAACAAATAAAAACTTCGCCGCCAACGCGATAAGGGGTTGTCAATCCCTTTACGGTCACTTCCGAAAGTGAGATCTGATAGAGATGATAGTTTGATATTTTTGGTATTTTTGATTATAAGAACAGAAAGTAAAAGTGGAAAAGTAAAGTAGATTGTAGATTGATATGTTGAGAATAGACCCCGGGGCCATAGTTTTCTCTAGTGGCTTCTCTCATGATAGCGATATTCTACGGCGGGTAAACAAATTACTGTCGAGCAATTGATAGAAAAGCGAATAATTATGAGACTATCTAGGCATGATCATTATATATAGGCATCACGTCCGAGACAAGTAGACCGAAACGATTCTGCATCTACTACTATTACTCCACACATCGACCGCTATCCAGCATGCATCTAGTGTGTTGAGTTCATAAAAACAGAGTAACGCCTTAAGCAAGATGACACGATGTAGAGGGATAAACTCAAACTTAGTGATATAAACCCCATCTTTTTATCCTCGATGGCAACAATACAATATGTGCCTTGCTGCCCTTACTGTCACTGGGAAAGGACACCGCAAGATTGAACCCAAAGCCAAGCACTTCTCCCATTGCAAGAACTATAGATCTAGTAGGCCAAACCAAACCAATAATTCGAAGAGAATTGCAATGATATTATAATCATACATAAAGAGTTCAGAGAAGAACCAAATATTTCTCATAGATAATCTTGATCATAAACCCACAATTCATCGGATCTCGACAAACACACCGCAAAAAGAGATTACATCGAATAGATCTCCTCGAAGACCGAGGAGAACTTTGTATTGAGATCCAAAGAGAGAGAAGAAGCCATCTAGATACTAGCTATGGACCCGAAGGTCTGTAGTAAACTACTCACAAGTCATGGTGAGGCGATGATGATGATGTAGAAGCACTCCGTGGTAGATCACCCCTCCGGCGGAGCTCCAGAACAGGCCCCAAGATGGGATCTCACGGGAACAGAAGGTTACGGTGGTGGAACCAGGGTTTTCTCTGTTGTTCCGATGGTTTCGGGGTACGTAGGTATATATAGGAGGAAGGAGGGCACCGGGGGCCAAACGTGGGGCCCACGAGGCAGGGGCACGCCCTATAGGGCGGGGCGACCCCACCCCCGTGGGCACCATGTATGCCCTACTCCGTGGTTCTCAAGTCTCCCGTGCGTGATTTTCTCCAAAAATATCGCTCCCAAAGGTTTCATTCCGTTTGGACTCCGTTTGATATTCCTTTTCTGTAAAACCCTGAAACAGGCAAAAAACAGCAATCTGGACTGGGCCTTTGGGTTAGTAGGTTAGTCCCAAAAATAATATAAAAGTGTATGACAAAGCCCATTAAACATCCAAAACATCATAAATAATAGCATGGAACAATAAAAAATTATAGATACGTTGGAGACGTATCAAGCATCCCCAAGCTTAATTCCTGCTCGTCCTCGAGTAGGTAAATGATAAAAACAGAATTTTTGATGTGGAATGCTAACCAACATAGTTTTTCAATATAATTCTCTTAATTGTGGCATGAATGTTCAGATCTGAAAGATTCAAGAAAAAAGTCTATATTGACATAAGAAATAATAATACTTCAAGCATACTAACAAAGCAATCATGTCTTCTCAAAATACTATGGCTAAAGAAAATTATCCCTGCAAAATCATATAGTCTGGCTATGCTCCCTCTTCATCACACAAAATATTCATATCATGCACAACCCCGATTTCAGCCAAGCACTTGTTTTCATACTCTATTCTTTCAAACCTTTCAACTTTCATGCAATACATGAGCGTGAGCCATGGACATAGCACTATGGGTGGAATAGACGTGGTTGTGGAGAAGACAAAAAGGAGGGAGATAGTCTCACATCGACTAGGCATATGAACGGGCTATGGAGATGCCCATCAATAGATATCAATGTGAGTGAGTAGGGATTGCCATGCAACAGATGCACTAGAGCTAAATATGTATGAAAGCCCAACAAAATAAACTAGTGGGTGTGCATCCAACTTGCTTGCTCATGAATACCTTGGGCATTTGAGGAAGCCCATCGTTGGAATATACAAGCCAAGTTATATAATGAAAATTCCCACTAGTATATGAAAGTGACTAAACATGAGACTCTCTATCATGAAGAACATGGTGCTACTTTGAAACACAAGTGTGCAAAAAGATAGTAGCAATTGTCCCTTTTTCTTTCTTTTTTTTCCTTTTTCCTTTTTTTTGGGCCTTTCTTTTTTCTTTGGCCTTTATATCTTTTTTTTTTCTTTTTTTGGAGGGGCTTTCTTGTTTTAGCCTTTCCTCACATGAGACAATGCTCTAATAAAGATGATCATCACACTTACATTGAATTACAACTCGATATTACAACTCAATACTAGAACAAAGTATGACTCCATATGAATGCCTCCGGCGGTGTACCGGGATATGCAATGAATCAAGAGCGACATGTATGAAAATTTATGCATGCTGGCTTTGCCACAAATACGATGTCAACTACATAATCATGCATGGCAATATGACAATATGAAGCGTGTCATATGAACGGAACGGAGGAAAGGCACATGGCCATATATCTCGGAATGGCTATGGAAATGTCATGATAGGTAGGTATGGTGGCTGTTTTGAGGAATATATATGGTGGCTGTTTTGAGGAAGGATATATAGTGGGTGCATGGTACCGACTAAAGTTGCGCGATACAAGAGAGGCTAGCAATGGTGGAAGGGTGAGAGTGCGTATAATCCATGGACTCAACATTAGTCATAAAGAACTCTTATACTTATTGCAAAAATTTGCGAGTCATCAAAACAAAGCAATCAACGCATGCTCCTAGGGGGGAGGTTGGTAGGAGTTAACTATCGCACTCCCCCGACCTCCACACAAAGGTTGACACTTTACAAATACCTCATGCTCTAACTTCGTCACATAGCGGTTCACCATACGTGCATGCTATGTGAATCACTAACCTTAACACAAGCATTTCTCTGTTTCATAACAACTCCACTAGCATGACTCTAATATCACTATACTCATATCTCAAAACAATTATCAAGCATCCAACTTCTCATCCTATTCAATGCACTTAGTGTGAAAGTTTTTACTACATTGATATTGGATGTCTATCATGTGAAGACTAGTTTTACAGCCTAAGCACATTACCATGCTGTTTTAATAGTTTCTAAAATGGATATAAGTGAAGCATGAGAGATCAACAATTTCTACAAAATATTATCACCACCGTGCTCTAAACGACATAACTGAAGCACTAGAGCAAAAACTATTCAACTCAAAAGATATAAGTGAAGCACATAGAGTGTTCTATCAATTCCTAGGCCATATTTAACTCTCTCAAATAGGTGTGTCCAGCAAGGATAATTCTGGCAAACTAACAAGCAAAGACTTAAATTATACAAGACGCTCCAAGTAAAAGACATATCATGTGGTGAATAAAAATATAGCTCCGAGTATAGTTACCGATGGATGAAGACGAAAGAGGGGATGCCTTCCCGGGGCATCCCCAAGCTTAGGCTTTTGGTTGTCCTTGAATTTTACCTTGGGGTGCCTTGGGCATCCCCAAGCTTAGGCTCTTGCCACTCTTTGTTCCATAGTCCATCAAAGCAATAGTCAAAACTTAAAAACTTCACAACACAAAACTTAGACAAAAATCTCGTGAGCTCCGTTAGTATAAGAAAGCAAAACACTACTCAAAGGTACTGCAATTAATTCATTCTTTATTTATATTGGTGTTAAACCTACTGTATTCCAACTTCTCTATGGTTCATACTTCCCAATACTACTCATAGATGCATTGAAATAAGCAAACAACACACGAAAAACAGAATCTGTCAAAAACAGAACAGTCTGTAGTAATCTGCAGGTTTCACATACTTCTATAACTCCAAAAAAATCAAACTAAATTGGTAAACGTGAGGAATTTGTCTATTAATCATCTGCAAAAATAATCAACTAAATAGCATGCTCCAGTAAAATCTGATGACCAATCTAGCGAGCGCAAACGATTCTGTCTTTCACAGCAAGATCGCATAAACTTCACACAAGTCTTCCCAAATGTTCTACTTGGCACAAACACTAAACAAAACACAAAACCACATCTAAGCAGAAGCTAGATGCAATATTTATTCCTAAACAGAAGCAAAAATAATAATATAAAATCGGGTTGCCTCCCAACAAGCGCTATCGTTTTACGCCACTAGCTAGGCACGATACAAGGATAGATCTAGGTATTGCCATCCTTGAAAGGCAATCCATAAGTGGCTCACATAATAGATTCATATGATAATTTTATTTTCTTTCTAGGAAAGTGTTCCATGCCTTTCCTTAACGGAAATTGGAATATAATATTTCCTTCCTTCATATCAATAATTGCACCAATCGTTCTAAGGAAAGGTCTACCAAGAATAATAGGACATGAAGGATTGCAATCTATATCAAGAACAATGAAATCTATGGGCACATAATTCCTATGGAAAAAATAATAACATCATTAATCCTTCCCATAGGTTTCTTAATACTGGAATCCGCAAGATGCAAATTTAAAGAACAATTATCAAGCTCATGGAATCCTAGCAAATCACACAAAGTTTTTGGGATCGTGGAGACACTTGCACCCAAATCACACAAAGCATAGCATTCATGATCTTTTATTTTTATTTTGATAGTAGGTTCCCACTCACAATAAAGCTTTCTAGGGATAGAAACTTCTAACTCAAGTTTTTCTTCAAAAGATTGCATCAAAGCATCAACTATATGTTTAGTCAAAGCTTTATTTTGACTATAAGCATGCGGAGAGTTTTGTATGGATTGCAACAAGGAAATACAATCAATCAAAGAGCAATTATCATAATTGAATCCCTTGAAATCCAAAGTAGTGGGTTCATCACAATGAAAAGTTTTAATCTCTTCACTCCCACTTTTAACAATTTTAGCATCAAGATCTAAAAACTCTGAATCATTGGGACACCTTAAAGTAGAATCATCTCCAATCCTATCTTCATCAAGATTTGTACTAGAAAACAAGGATCTAATAGGAGACACATCAATAACTTTCAGATCTTCATCTTTATTTCATGATAACTAGAAGAACGCGCTTTTATATAATTCTCTCTTTTAGCACGCATCCTAGCGGTTCTTTCTTTGCATTCGTCAATGGAAATTTTCATGGCTTTGAGAGACTCATTGATATCATGCTTAGGTGGAATAGATTTAAGTTCAAAGAATCAACATCAAGAGTAATTCTATCCACACTTCTAGCCAATTCATCAATCGTAAGCAATTTTTCTTCAAGCATAGCATTGAAATTCTTTTGCGAAATCATAAACTCCTTAACACTAGTTTCAAATTCAGAAGGCATCTTTCCATAAGAGTTGTTGTAGGAATTACCATAATTATTAGAGGAATTACTAGGAAAAGCCTAGGATTAAAGTTCCCTCTATAAGCATTGTTACCAAAATTATTCCTACCAACAAAATTCACATCCAAAGATTCATTGTTATGTTCAATCAAAGTGGACAAAGGCATATCATTAGGATTAGAAGAAGCACTCTTAGCAAATAATTTCATAAGTTCGTCCACATTTCCACTCAAACACTAATCTCTTCAATAGCATGCACTTTTTGACTAGTAAATCTTTCAGTGTGCCATTGAAAATAATTAACCATAATATTATCTAGGAGTTTGGTAGCTTCTCCTAAGGTAGTTTCCATCAAACTGCCTTCTACGGCCGAATCTTAAAGATTTCTAGAAGCAAAATTAAAGACAGCATAAAAGTTCTAAATAATCATCCATAGATTCAAACCATGTGTAGGGCAATTACGTATCATTAATTTCATTCTCTCCCAAGCTTGTGCAACATGCTCATGATCTAGTTGCTTAAAATTCATAATATCGTTTCTAAGAGAGATGATCTTAGCAGGAGGGAAATACTTAGAGATAAAAGCATCTTTGCACTAATTCCACGAATCAATACTATTTCTAGGCAAAGAGGAAAACCAAGTTTTAGCACGATCTCTAAGTGAAAACGGAAATAACTTCAGTTTAACAATATCGTTATCCGTATCCCTTTTCTTTTGCATATCACACAAATCAACAAAGTTGTTTAGATGGGTAGCGGCATCTTCACTAGGAAGGCCGGAGAATTGAACTTTCATGACAAGATTCAACAAAGCAGCATTAATCTCACAAGATTTAGCATCGGTAATAGGAGCAATTGGAGTGCTGATAAAATCATTATTGTTGGTATTGGAGAAGTCACACAATTTGGTATTGTTCTAAGCCATAGTGACAAGCAAACAATCCAACACACACAAGCAAACAAGAGGCAAGCGAACAATAAACACACGGTAGAAGAAGGGAAAATAAAACGGCAAGGGAGAAGTGGGGGGAGAGAAAAATGGGAGGCAAAAAATGTAATGCGAAGGATAAGGGTTTGTGATAGGTACTTGGTATATGACTTTTGCGTAAGCCTCCCCGACAACGGTGCCAGAAATTCTTCTTGCTACTTCTCGAGCTTGCGTTGTATTCCCTCGAAGAGGAAAGGGTGATGCAGCACAGTAGCGTAAGTATTTCCCTCAGTTTTTGAGAACCAAGGTATAAATCCAGTCGGAGACCACGCGCGAGTCCCTCACACCTGCACAAACAAATAAGAACTTTGCAGCCAACGCGATAAGGGGTTGTCAATCCCTTTATGGTCACTTACGAAAGTGAGATCTGATAGAGATGATAGTTTGATATGTTTGGTATTTTTGATTATAAGAACAGAAAGTAAAAGCAGAAAAGTAAAGTAGATTGTAGATTGATATGTTGAGAATAGACCCGGGGGCCATAGTTTTCTCTAGTGGCTTCTCTCATGATAGCGATATTCTACGGCGGGTAAACAAATTACTGTCGAGCAATTGATAGAAAAGCAAATAATTATGAGACCATCTAGGCATGATCATTATATATAGGCATCACGTCTGAGACAAGTAGACCGAAACGATTCTGCATCTACTACTATTACTCCACACATCGACCGCTATCCAACATGCATCTAGTGTATTGAGTTCATAAGAACAGAGTAACGCCTTAAGCAAGATGACATGATGTAGAGTGATAAACTCAAACTTAGCGATATAAACCCAATCCTTTTATCCTCGATAGCAACAATACAAGACGTGCCTTGCTGCCCCTACTATCACTTGGAAAGGACACCGCAAGATTGAACCCAAAGCCAAGCACTTCTCCCATTGCAAGAACTATAGATCTAGTACGCCAAACCAAACCAATAATTTGAAGAGACTTGTAAGGATATTATAATCATACATAAAGAGTTCAGAGAAGAACCAAATATTTCTCATAGATAATCTTGATCATAAACCCACGAGTCATCGGATCTCGACAAACACACCGCAAAAAGAGATTACATCGAATAGATCTCCTCGAAGACCGAGGAGAACTTTGTATTGAGATCCAAAGAGAGAGAAGAAGCCATCTAGATACTAGCTATGGACCCGAAGGTCTGTAGTAAACTACTCACAACTCATGGTGAGGCGATGATGATGGTAGAAGCACTCCATGGTAGATCCCCCCTCCGGCGAAGCTCCGGAACAGGCCCCAAGATGGGATCTCATTGGAACAGAAGGTTACGGCGGTGGAACTAGGGTTTTCTCTGTTGTTTTGATGGTTTCGGGGTACGTAGGTATATATAGGAGGAAGGAGGGCACCGGGGGCCAAACATGGGCCCACGAGGCAGGGGGCGCCCTATAGGGGGGGCGCCCCCACCCTCGTGGGCACCACATATGCCCTACTCCGTGGTTCTCGAGTCTCCTGTGACTGATTTTCTCCAAAAATATATCTCCCGAAGGTTTCATTCCGTTTGGACTCCGTTTGATATTCCTTTTCTGTAAAACCCTGAAACAGGCAAAAAACAACAATCTAGACTGGGCCTTTGGGTTAATAGGTTAGTCCCAAAAATAATATAAAAGTGTATGACAAAGCCCATTAAACATCCAAAACATCATAAATAATAGAATGGAACAATCGAAAATTATAGATTCGTTGGAGACGTATCACCCAGCAGTTATCAGCAAGCTTGAGACGGCAGAGGAAGAGCTAGAGATTACCCGCACATTTCAACGAGTTAATCCCGACAGGAGTCATCCTAAGGGAAAGATCACGTTGCCGGTAACGTTTGGGGGAGAATTGAACTACCGAACTGAGAGGATTGTGTTTGATGTGGTTGATCTCCCCCTGCCGTACAATGGGATTCTCGGATGCCCGACACTGGCTAACTTCATGGCGGCACCCCACTATGCCTACAACACCTTGAAGATGCCTAGGCCATTGGGAGTTATCACTATCCCATCAAATGAGAAGGATGCAATCATTTGCGTGGACAAGATATATCGGGACGCGGTCGCAGCAGAGGCAGCGGCAGGGGCAGTTCCCAGCAAGGAAAGTAAAGGAAATAAAAAGGATTATAGGACCTCCGGCAAAGAGTCTGGGAAGCGTGCCCCCACCGAGTGCATGGCACCCGTTGACGACTAATACGTCTCCAATGTATCTATAATTTTTTTATTGCTCCATGCTATTATTTATGATGTTTTGGATGTTTAATGGGCTTTGTCATACACGTTTATATTATTTTTGGGACTAACATACTAACCCAAAGGCCCAGTCCAGATTGATGTTTTTGCCTGTTTTAGGGGTTTACAGAAAAGGGATATCAAACGGAGTCCAAACGGAATGAAACCTTTGGGAGAGATATTTTTGGAGAAAATCACGCACGGGCGACTTGAGAACCACGGAGTAGGGTTTACGTGGTGACCACGAGGGTGGGGGGGGGGGGGCTATAGGGCGCGCCCCCTGCCTTGTGGGCCCCAAGTTTGGCCCCCGGTGCCCTCCTTCCTCCTATATATGCCTATGTACCCAAACCATCAGAACAACAGAGAAAACCCAATTCCACTGCTGTAACCTTCTGTTCTGGTGAGATCCCATCTTGGGGCCTGTTCCGGAGCTCCGCCGGAGGGGGGATCTTCCACGGAGTGCTTCTACATCATCATCATCGCCTCAGCATGAGTTGTGAGTAGTTTACCACAGTCCTTCGGGTCCATAGCTAGTATCTAGATGGCTTCTTCTCTCTCTTTGGTTCTCAATACAAAGTTCTCCTTGGTCTTCGAGGAGATCTATTTGATGTAATCTCTTTTTGGGTTGTGTTTGTCGAGATCCAATGAATTCTGGGTTGATGATCAAGATTATCTATGAGAAATATTTGGTTCTTCTCTGAACTCTTTATGTATTATTATAATAACCTTGCAAGTCTCTTCGAATTATTGGTTTGGTTTGGCCTACTAGATCTATAGTTCTTGCAATGGGAGAAGTGCTTGGCTTTGGGTTCAATCTTGCGGTGTCCTTTCCCAGTGACAGTAGGGCAGCAAGGCACGTATTGTATTGTTTCCATCGAGGATAAAAAGATGGGGTTTATATCACTAAGTTTGAGTTTATCCCTCTACATCATGTCATCTTGCTTAAGGCGTTACTCTATTCTTATGAACTCAATACACTAGATGCATGCTGGATAGCGGTCGATGTGTGGAGCAATAGTAGTAGATGCATAATTGTTTCGGTCTACTTGTCTCAGACGTGATGCCTATATATAATGATCATGCCAAGATAGTCTCATAATTATTAGCTTTTCTATCAATTGCTTGACAGTAATTTGTTTACCCGCCGTAGAATATCGCTATCATGAGAGAAGCCACTAGAGAACACTATGGACCCCCGGCTCTATTCTCAACATATCAATCTATAATCTACTTTACTTTTCCGCTTTTACTTTCTGTTCTTATAATAAAAAATACCGAAAATATTAAACTATCATCTCCATCTGGTCTCACTTTCGTTAGTGACTGTCAATGGATTGACAACCCCTTATCGCGTTGGCGCGAAGTTCTTATTTGTTTGTGCAGGTGCGAGGGACTCGCACGTGGTCTCCTATTGGATTGATACCTTGGTTCTCAAAAACTGAGGGAAATACTTACGCTACTGTGCTGCATCTCCCTTTCCTCTTTGAGGGAATACAACGCAAGCTCGAGAAGTAGCAACGACGTGCCGGAGTGTTCCTACAGCAAGAGATCCGGGGTTGCTGCACCCCAAGTTAAGAAGGTCCTGGCAGAGCAGGCTGGCGTTGATGATACCTTTACTATCAACGCCACCCTCGATGACAAATAGTAAAGCGTGCTCGTTGCCTTCCTGTGGGCGAATGTTGATGTGTTTGCCTGGCAACCATCCGACATCCCCGGTGTTCCCAGGGAGGTAATCGAGCACCACCTTGTTGTCTGTCCACATGCCCGACCTGTCAAGCAGAAAGTCCAGAAACAGGTCTTGCAGAGGCAGCAGTTCATTGTAGAAGAGATCAAGAAACTTGAGGTAGCTGGTTTGGTCACAGGAGTGCTACATCCAACATGGTTGGCGAATCCAGTGGTAGTCCGGGAGGCTAACGGGAAGTGGAGGCTTTGCATAGATTTCATAGATCTCAAGAAGGCTTGCCCGAAGGACCCATTTCCCTTGCCGCGTCTTGATCAGATTGTGGATTCCACTTCTGGTTGTGATTTGCTTTCCTTCCTGGATGCATATTCTGGATATCATCAAATCTTCATGTCCAAGGAAGATGAAGAGAAGACGTCATTCATCAGGCCAAGTGGTACGTACTGCTTTGTCCACATAACATTCGGATTAAAGAGTGTCGAGTCCACTTTTGCAAGGACAATTCAGATTGGTTTTGAGCCACAGCTGCACAGAAATATAGAAACCTATATCGATGAGATTGTGGTCAAGACCAAGGACAGGGCTATTCTTATTCAGGATTTGGAAGAGACATTTGCCAACCTATGCAAGATCAATTTGAAGTTCAATCCGGAGAAGTGTGTATTTGGTGTTCCCTCCGGCAAGCTACTTGGGTTCTTTGTATCCCACCATGGCATCGAGGCCAACCCCGACGAGATCAAGGCTATCGAGCAGATCCAAGCGCCAAGGACGGTTAAGGATGCGAGGCGTCTAACAGGATGTGTTGCTGCGCTAAGCAGATTCATCTCCAAATGTGCCGAACGTGCCCTACCGTTCTTCAAAATTTTGAAGAAAGCAGGGCCCATGAAGTGGACCCCGGAAGCAGATGCAGCTTTGCAAGAATTGAAGGCCTATTTGTCCGCTATGCCTACCTTGGTTGCTCCCAAGCCTCAACAGCCATTGTTGCTATATTTAGCGGCAACCAACCAAATGGTCAGTGCAGCCTTGGTGGCACAGAGAGAGGTAGATGAGACAGAAAGCAAGCAGAGGCTAGCATGGGCCAGAAAAGGATCAGGACAACAGTGAGCACGATAGCGAGAACGACCCCAAGGACACATCAAGGAAGAAAGTGGTGCAGCGCCCAGTGTACTTCGTCAGCTCTTTGTTGATCTTTGGCCTCGTCGTGGCCTCAAGGAAACTACGCCACTACTTCCAAGCCCATGAGATCGCAGTTGTTACTCGTTTTCCGTTGCAAAGGATACTCCGAAACACTGAGGCTACCAGCAGAATAGTGGAGTGGGCTTTAGAGTTATCCAGCTTTGATTTGAAGTGTGAGAGAACACCAACTATTCAGTGCAGGGCATTGGCAGAGTTTATTGCAGAATGGACACCAACCCCTGATGAGGAGGCAACAGAGACAACTATCCCCGGCAAGGAATCACCCCAGGAATGGATCATGTATTTTGATGGTGCTTTTTCCCTACAAGGCGCAGGAGCTGACGTGCTTCTCATTGCCCCCTTTGGGGAGCACTTGAAGTACATCGTCCAAATGCATTTTTCCGGGAAGAAGCAACCAACAATACATCTGAGTATAAAGGCCTCCTTGCCGGGCTGAGGATTGCAATGGAATTGGGAATTAAGAAACCGATCATTCGAGGAGATTCACAGCTTGTGGTGAGAGAAGTCAACAAGGATTACCGAAGTCCATTGATGGAGGCATACGTCGAGGAAGTGTAATGCCCAAGATGCGACTATAGCTCATACGTGTTGAGGCACGAGTTAGAGACATAATCGCATACTGGAATGATCGCAAGCATGGTATCTTTGCACAACTCATGTAATGAACATGGATGAAATAGATAAAATAGTTGGCTTATACTCGCCACGTCACACAATTGATTCAACATTCATACATTCATCCAAATAACACAGGGTCCGGCTACGGACGGAAACAAACGGGAAAAGATACCACAACCACAAGTCCTGATCGCCCCTAGCAGGAACCACTACTGATCGTTGGGATACGTCACATAAATACGACCATGCTCTTCATCGAACTCCTAGTAAAGTTCTTGTCCATCTCCTGCGTCGTACTCAATTGTACCTGCATCTGGTGTGTGTTGAAATCTGTGAGTCACAAGGACTCGGCAATCCCATTCCCGGGTATCAAAACTAACAAAGCCTTTTAGGTGTGGAGAGGTAATAAAGTGGCAGCAGCAAGCACTAAGCAACTAGCTTACGAAGTCAGAGCGAGATGAGGATATGTGCCAACGGTCGCCAAAGATGATCAATAATTGATCCTAGCTACTCACTATCATGCATAACCCCACTGTGTTCACTTTCCGAAACCCCTTCAAAAAGAGACCGTCACGGTTACTCACACAGGTAGTGTATTCTTAAGGATATGGTGTCAAGTTATCTACAACCGGATATTAACAACTCCCATCTGCCACATAACCGCGGGCACGGCTTTCGAAAGTTCATAACCCTGCAGGGTTGTCCCAACTTAACCCATCACATGCTCATGATCCGCGGAGTCGCAACTCCATGTTGGGAAGACCCGAGTATTCTCAGAATCCCGTGATCAAGATATTTCGACAAAGATAAAACTAATCCAGCAAGACCTCCTGGCGTGCCGACACCATGATAGTAGCCGCGCGTATCTCTTCTCAGGCCACGACCGGATGGGACATCCCAGGTATATACCAATCCTCGAGTTTCCCCAGGTGGCCCCTCAGTCTGTCCAGTTTGGACCAAAACTCATGAGGAGCACTGGCCCAGGTTGTTGATTAAGAACTCGGGTTAATTACTCCCTATGCAAGTTTTAGTTGTTAGGCAAATGTAGTACCAAAGTTGGGCCTTGCTGGAAAAGCTTTAAGCAATGAGAATTATCAAGGGGGGGGGCATAAACCCCAACCGTGTTAGGAACGCAAAATCAAGGAACATAACACCGGTTTATCGGGTCCTAAGGTGGCATGAGTGGAACAAAACACCAAGAAGAAGGTGAATCCTTCCACCCATTACCAATATATATGTGCATTAATTAATTAAGATCTATATTGTGTTATCCCAATAAAGAAGTCCAAACATGGAACAATCTTCCAACTTCACCTGCAACTAACAACGCTATAAGAGGGGCTGAGCAAAAGCGTACTTAGCCAATCAACAGTTTGCTAGGAAGGCGGTCAGAGTGTTTCATGGCAACATAGGAGGCTGACAAGACAAGAATAGGCATCGAGGCATAACTATAGTGCGATACAACTAGCAAAGCAAAGATAGAGGTGATATCGGGGATCAGTCATCTTGCCTGGAATCCCGCTAGGAAGAAGAACGAGTCCATGAAGTAGTTGAACAAATCCTCACAACTCTGGAATGAAACCGAAGCTAACGAGAGAAGCATACCGGAAAGAAGCAAACAACACGGTAAACACACAAGCATAAACATGGCATATGATGCACATCGAAGTATGATGCATGTCCGGTTTAATTATGCATGGCATGGAAAAGTGCACAAACAACACTACAATTTAAGTGGAGCTCAATATGCAACGAGTTGCATATTGACGAAACACCATATTCGATTATTTAGTTTGATCTCGGTTATGTAGACAACAATATTAAATGTTGATTAACATGGCAAGAGGTGAAGCATGAGCAAACTACACTACCTAGGCATTTTAAATCAGGCCGGAAATAACAATAACAATTCCGGAAAATCCACATGTCAATAGTTAGCAATTATTAAAGCACACAACAATTTTAACCATTTAAATGTTGTTATCATGATGCGGATGACAAATGCAAGTTTTAAGAAATTTTAGTTAAAAGTTGACATCAACATGATATGAAGCATTTAGTCACCACGACGGAAGGAAAGGGGTGTCATGGCGACGAGAATGGAAACAGTGCCACGACAACGTTCCGATGATCCGACAACTCTTCAAGATGTCGGTGCAAAATAAAGGTGGCATGAGCATGTCATGCGAAAGGAGGTGGGGTGATCCCGACTACCGGGTTCCCACGGGTCGACGGCATGGAAAATGAGGAACGTGCAAGGATAACTCGGACACGGTGCAACAAGTGGAATGTCTCATACAACACATGCATTCGTTCACGGGGTCATCGACTCGACGGTTATACCCTTGAAACATGCGTTTTCGGGGCGGAACGAGTTCGGCGGTAGTAGAAGTAGTCGTTCACGGTTCGTCGTGGGAAGTAGTGGTACACGACGACGATAGCAGAAGTAGTGGTACATGGCGATGGTAGTGGTACATCTCATAGTGGAACTAGGGCGTAGTGGTACACGTTTCGTAGTGGAGGTAGTCGTTCTCGCGACGGTCTTGTCGGATCCACGGCGAGGGTAGAGGTCCTCGCAATCCTGGCGACGGTAGTTGTACACGAGGCGTCGGGGTCGTCGTTGACATAGGGGTGCACGTTTTTGTAGGTGTTCATGTCGTCGTACTCGAACCGGTACTTGGCAAGGGATGGTCGTACTGGTACTTGGCGCGTCACCGTGTAGTCGAAGTTGAGGGTCGTCAACGTCATGGTACTTGCAGGCCTTGGCGATTCCATGAAGTCGTGCACGGGAGGTGGTGGTCTTGGTATCCAAAAGCAGCAACAAGCGACGGGTGGTCTCGGTCGTGGTCGTCGGATGGAGTTGGATCGAGGCGGCGACGACGCTCATGAGGTGGTCGGGGTACACAGGAGGTCAGCGCAGGTGCATCCCGCTCGACAAAGACGAGCACGACCCTGCATATGGAGGTGCTGGCCATGGCTCCGGTGGAGCTGCTCGCTGGTGGTGGCCGGAAACAGAGACAAGGCCTCGGCGCGAGCGTCAGTCGGGACACAGGGAGGCCGATGCAGACGAGCGAAGCAGTGGGTCAGCGAGGAGGTCCCGGCAGACGCCGGAGGTCAGAAATGGGCTCGCGGGGCGGAACCGACCCGCTGGACTCCGATGGTGGCGAGGGACGGTGTTGCGCTAGTGACGAGGGCCTCGAGGAGGAGGACTTGGCGGCGGCAACGGTGGGCTCCTGGCCGGCCGGTGGTGTGGAGGCGTCGAAGGGGTCGGGCACAGGGCAGAGCAGGAGCGGTCGAGGCCGGGGCGACGCGGGGACAGGCACGGAGGAGGGCCAACAGGGCTCCGGCCTGGCCTGCTTCTCCGGCGAGGGCGGTGATGGAGGTCGGGCGAGAGGAGGAAGGTGATCGAGCGGGTCGGGCGCGGGGGAGAGAGCGCTCGAGGGAGAGCAAGATGAGGGAGAGGGGATCGGGCGTGAGCGAGGGTGGCGGCGGAGGGAACGAGCGAGCGAGAAGAACGGGCTGGTTGTGGGAGCGAGAGCGGGCTAGGGTTAGTTTAGCTGGGCCAGGAGGCCTTGGGCCAGACTAAGAGGAGGCCGCGGGAGGAGATGGCCAGGGAGGCCAGTGGTTGGGCCTAGGCTGCTGGGCTTCTCTCTCCCTCTCAAATAAATAAATAAAAAACAGAAAAGAGTAGGAAAAGAAGGAGATGGTAGAGGTGGAATCTGGGCATGGGGATTATTTTCCTGGACTCGCGAAAATGAGGGTGACCCAAGAAAATAATAGGAGGCAAGATTGAACGATGCAAATTCCAACTCCAAATGGGTTTGAACTAGGACTGGGTTTTTGAAGTGTCCAAAAATGTTCAGATTTTTGGAGGAACCTCGATAAAATGGATAAGAATTGTTGGCAAGGTTTGGGAGTAGAAACATGGCGTAGAAAAGTCATGGGAATTTTGCAAGTGTGTTCTGGTGATTCCAAAGCGATGTAATATTTTATACTAGCTCCATAAATATTAGGAGGATATGTTATATAGAGAAATCACCATGTGAATTCCCTCGAATTAAATAGATCAAAAGATCTATGCAATTTATTTAGTTGAGTTTTTCAAATTAAATGACATGATGCAATGAAAAAAAATAGAGCAAGCACAAATGAAACACACGATGAAACCTGAAATAGTTGGAAGTCTTCTAGAGCGTCGGTCTTGGGGCGTCACAACTTTTCCACACTAACAGAGGATCTCGACCTGAGATCCAGGAGATGGCACCGGATAGAAGAGGATAAAGGAAGAGGTAAAACAAAGTTGCTTCTTCGACAAACGAGTGAAACCACATAACTTGAGAGGTTGAAAACTTGAAGAAATGACACGACGGAAATGAAAGAAATCGATACGCTTTGTTGGACAAGAGGAACAACGAATACGACAAGAATGAAGAGCTTAGGTGACAAGATAGACAATGAAACCACTCTGGTTAAAACAAGATAGAGAAATAATAAGAATGAAGTACTTCGAACAGCACTCCGACTGTAAATGGAAGGAATTAACATGTACTTGAGAAGATGGGATGATACTTGATGAAACCAACAACACACTACCTCCGAAACTATTGAACGAATGGCACAAGGGGTAAGAAATGCTTCAGACAGCACGCTGGTTGAACAGAGAGGAAAAACTTGATAGGATGAGAGAACTTGAATGGAGGACACGACAATCCTGATAAATGGACCGGCAAGGAAAAGAACATGATCTTGACAAAAATAGATGATGGAATGAAGATATCAATATTACAATACCTCCGGAACAAAATAATAGAAGCTAGATTGTTAGGAAGAACGAATCATTGAACAGAGTTGTTGGAAATTCAACAACAAAAGACTAAGCTTGTTGTGGGCTTATGGAAAACATCTCAAAATTATGAGGTGACAACCGGCCACTGATGAAAACATTTTATTGGATTGAGATCAACAAGGAGACGAAAAACTTATTTCACCCAATGTTGGGGATATCGCTTATCGGGAACTTATCGGTCGACCCATGATAAGCGGTAAATCGGCCAGTTTATCGGCATATCGGCCGATTTATCGCCATATCGGCTGATTTATCGGCCGATTTATCTTATCGGTCAGTCAGTGGTAAGCGATAAATCGGCCGATTTATCGGCATATCGGAAGATATCTTGAACAGTGATTTCACCAGGAGGATAAATGAAGAACTTGGGTCATTTATAAGTACCATAATAGCAACATTCCAAATGGAAGGCTTTAGGTGAAATCTATACCAAGATACTCCAACGAGGAAATTATTATGGGTTGAAACAACTCATGAACGAAGAAACAATGATGGTTTTATAATATCTCGTTCCTGACAACTTGTGAATCATGAAACATGAAGGAAATTGTCAAAATGACATACCACCACCTCAAAAGATAAGGTAGAAATAATTGCACTTCGGAATGCAAGAAGAAGAATACTTGAACTCCTCCCACAAGAATCTTGATGAACACTTCGTGGATGAATTAAATCATGATGAACCACCATGAAGTACTCTGGTAACAAAATGGCGAGAAGTGAAGGATGAAAGAATAAGATTGAAGCCATGCAATGATTTAGAAGGATCTTCGCGATGAGATAATTAATATAGCTTGGAGCTTCGGAAAAGAAAGATGGATCATTTTGAACCAAGAGTTTATCCGTCATGAACAAACTTCAGAAGAAGGAATTAATAACCTTGAGGAAAACAATAATAAGAGATTAGGTTATGCTCATCCTTCATCAATTTAAATCGATGACAAACAACGTATAGTCATGCTACTTATTCTCGTTGCAAAGACTTAAAAGAGATCTCGCACAATCTTGAGAAAGTATTCAACGAATCACCGGTAGGATTTACAAACAACGAATGAAATGATATGATAATGTAGGAAGAGGAATGTCCAATGAACCACCGTAAGAATTGAAACCGGGTGGTGAAAGAGAGCGAATCGCCATGAAGAATTAGAAACTGAACGAACATACATGAGGCAATTTAGATATACGAGAACAAAGAGATCACACACAGAGTAGAGAATACTTGAATGATGCACCGGAAGAATTTGAGAACAAGAGTAGAACATTTAGAAAGAAGAATTCTAAAATGGTAAGATAAACAACACAAAACACTCCTGAAATGCTTCGGATGGGTATGAAAATAATTCCTCACAATCGGAACAATAATGAGGATGGCATGAAGCTAGAACCATGAATCATGGAAGAACGGGTAAGGATTCAAGAGGAACTCTTCTTCGGTCTTCAAAATCTGAGAAGACGATGAGATACACCACCATGAATTGTTGAGGCACTCCGGAATGAAAAATTAAGAGGTTGAGCCAACGATGAAAAGAATTTGAAGTCGATCTTGGAAGATACATTTTACCGATGAGAGATCCATCCTTACGTCAAACTTGAAAAGAATCTGAGAATAACTCTGGAAAAAAATTAGAAGGGTCGGGTAAGATCCTGGGAAAACCCTGTGGGTTAGGGCCCACTCAAAAGAAATCATCGTTGAAAAAGCTTGCTTAAGAGATATTGAACCGGTTGAATTAAATGGCTTGAATGAGATAACAGCATCAAGACAGCTTGAACAGATTAAGAATGGAAACACAAATCTTTCGAGATATCGTGTACCCTCCGAATATGAATAGAGAGAGTTGAATAAATAAGAGAGCCTTGGATAAGAAATTCCAACATGGGAAAACATGTGAAACAAGAGGAAGGATATAATCAACACCAAAGCTTGAATTAAATCCATCGGAGAAGAAACGAGAACGGAGAATGATAAACTTGAAGCTCCTGAGCATCTTCCCGAGAAAGCACCGGATAATGAAATTGAAAGAAAAGAATGAAGAAACATCACATGAATAAAATGGATACTTGACTAAAAATTCTGGCTCCATAAAGAAAAGGGGTGGGAGGGTGGGGAAAAACAAAGACAACTTGGGATGAATGAAATAGACACCGTTGAGAAAAACCAAGAATTGGTCTGCGCATACTGAAAGAATCAGGTTAACTTGAAGAGAAGCACGCCGGTTGAGAAGAATTTAACATAACAATCTCGATGATCAAGAAGGACTAGCACTCCCATAGAAATATGAGAACACAGCTTAGGAAAGGTATGGAATCAACACTTGACATCGAAGCAACTCGAATACCACAACTCAAAACAAAACAAAGGATAGATATGTTGCAACATAATCTTCAAAATATCATTCGAACAGAGAATTGAACGAATGAATCCATAAGGTTAAATGACACATCAACTTGTTGAGAAGCCACATGAATAGATTGAAGAACAAACCAACAAGGTAACAGATGGAACAAATACATAATAGAGGTTTCGTCCCACATGTTCATGTTGAGGCCCCGTGGCATGACGTTACAAAGGGCCTTGCAATCCCCGAGTCAGCATAGCCAAGGACTCTTTAAGATGCAACCCCCAGTGTAACAACGACCGTGATAACCTCTCCACTAGATGTTGAACCCCAACCTCATATCATTCACCCGTTGGAACATTACCTAAGAGCTACTTGAATCCCACCTATTAATTCCCGAAGCTTTCAGGTTATGCAATCTGGTGTTGGGGATACAGGGGAAGCACCGCATATCACACAACTAATAAATCCTACATCCAGTTGTATCCATGTGTCAACACATAACCAGGCACCTTCAGAAACTATTTACCTTGGACCTTCGAAACGCATCCGCTATACTAGTTGTGGCAATACTCTCGAACTATCCCATCAGTATTGTGTGACGTCGGGGTTATCTCACCACCAGACACGCATAGAAGAGTTTACGATGTCGGCCGCCTCTTGTATTCTAGAACTGTAACGATACACAATGGGATGGCAATACCTCAGAACTCAACTCCCCGGGACTCATCCTAAACAGACGGGAGGCACCAAGATAGAATTATCATCACAAAGATATCAGAACAATCTAGACAATACCCACGTGATCCTAAAAGAAAATTTGGTTAAAAATGAGGATAGTGATGTTAAAACAACATCAGGAATCCTCACAAGAGCGACGCAGGGGATGAGGAGTAAAAAGAAATCCTACTCTCATATATGGTATATGAGGAGCGGGAGTACGTACTCCCAGGAGTACACAACCATTTTCATATATATATATATATAGACTCAACATCGGCAGCGGTTCGATCAATCTGGGGGCACCTAGGTTAGAGAAGGCTCTCATACCAACTTGTAATGCCCAGGATGCGACTATAGCTCCTACGTGTCGAGGCACGAGTTAGAGACATAATCGCATACTGGAATGATCGCAAGCATGTTATCTTTGCACAACTCATGTAACGAACAGGGATGAAAGAGATAAAATAGTTGGCTTACACTCGCCATGTCACACAATTAATTCAACATTCATACATTCATCCAAATAACACAGGGTCCGGCTATGGACGGAAACAAACGAGAAAAGATACCACAACCACAAGTCCTGATCGCCCCTAGTAGGAACCACTACTGATCGTCGGGATACGTCACATACATACGACCACGCTCTCGAACTCCTAGTGAATTTATTGTCCATCTCCTGCATCATACTCAGTTGTACCTGCATCTGGTGTGTGTTGAAATCTGCGAGTCACAAGGACTCAGCAATCGCATTCCCGGGTATCAAAACTAACAAATCCTTTTAGGTGTGGAGAGGTAATAAAGTGGCTGCAGCAAGCACTAAGCAACTATCTTACGAAGTCGGAGCAAGATCAGGATATGTGCCAACAGTCGCCAAAGATGATCAATAAGTGATCCTAGCTACTCACGATCATGCATAACCCCACCGTGTTCACTTTCCGTAACCCCATCGAAAAGAGACCGTCACGGTTACTCACACAGGTAGTGTATTCTTAGGGATATGGTGTCAAGTTATCTACAACCGGATATTAAAAACTCACATCTGCCACATAACCGCGGACACGGCTTTCGAAAATTGATAACCCTGCAGGGGTGTCCCAACTTAGCCCATCACAAGGTCATGATTCGCGGAGTCGCAACTCCATGTTGGGAAGACCCGAGTATTCTCGGAATCCCGTGCTCAAGATATTTCGACAAAGGTAAAACTAATCTAGCAAGACCTCCCAGCGTGCCGACACCCTGATAGTAGCCGCGCGTATCTCGTCTTAGGCCACGACTGGATGGGACATCCTACAGGTATATACCAATCCTTGAGTTTCCCCGTGGTGGCCTCACAGTCTGCCCAGTTTGGACCAACACTCATGAGGACCACTGGCCCGGGTTGTTGATTAAGAACTCGGGTTAATTACTCCCTATGCAAGTTTTAGTTGTTAGGAAAATGTAGTACCAAAGTTGGGCCTTGCTGCCTGGAAAAGCTTTAAGCAATGCGAATTATCAAGGGGGGCCCATAAACCCCAACCGTGTTAGGAACACAAAATCAAGGAACATAATACCGGTTTATCGGGTCCTAAGGTGGCATGAGTGGAACAAAACACCAAGCAGAAGGCCAAGCCTTCCACCCATTACCAATATATATGTGCATTAATTAATTAAGATATATATTGTGTTATACCAATAAAGAAGTCCAAACATGGAACAATCTTCCAACTTCACCTGCAACTAACAATGCTAAAAGAGGGGCTGAGCAAAAGCATACTTAGCCAATCAACAGTTTGCTAGGAAGGTGGTTAGAGTGTTTCATGGCAACATAGGAGGCTGACAAGAAAAGAATAGGCATCGAGGCATAACTATAGAGCGAGACAACTAGCAAAGCAAAGATAGAGGTGATATCGGGGAATAGTCATCTGATACGTCCAAAACGTATCTATAATTTCTGCTTGCTCCATGCCTCTTTTGGGTGATATTGCTATGATATTTATACACTTCCATACACTTTTGATCATATTTGGACTAACCTATTAACTCAGTGCACCCCAGTGCTAGTTTCTGTTTTCTATTGTTTTTGTATTTCAGGTTTTCCCATTACGAAAACTGCCAGAAAAATCCCGGAAAAATTATATAAAAAATCAGCGTTCCAGAAGCTTCCCGGTAGCCGAAGTAGGGCCGGAGGGGGGCCACCAGGGCTCCAGGCGCCCTGGTGGCGCGGCCCCCCTCCTGGCCGCGCCGGGGGGGGGGGGCGCCTGGGCCCCCCAGGCCTCCGCTGATGCCCCCCTTTGGCATATATTTATATCGTGTCCCGAAACCCTCGAGACGGGAACCCTTTTTCGTGATCTCATCTCAGTTCCGCCACCGCCGCGCTTCCAAGATCGGGAGCACCAGGAGAACTCTTCCCGGCACCCTGCCGGAGGGGAGGATCACCACCGAGAGCCTCTCCACCACCATGGACGCCTCCCGGATGAGTTGTGAGTAGTCTCCCTTGGACCATGGGTCCATGACCAGTAGCTATGTGATGTTCTCCTCCCGTTCTTGTGCTTCACTAATTAGTCCTCGTGAGCTGCCCTACATGATCGAGGCACATATGTAATCCTTATGCTGTTGTTATCTTGAGTTTGCTGGGATCCGATGGATTGTGAGATTATGTTCAGATTGTGTTTGAGTAATATATTTGATCTACCTCTTTTAAATTTATGTTTGTAAGTAATTCTTGCATGTTCTCCGTTGTTATTTATTGCTTTGGCCAAGTAGTAGGTAGTGACTCCAAGAGGGAACGTTATGCTTGATTGTGGGTTCATGCCCCTCGATGACTAGCTTGAGTGACAGAAACATGAGTCTAGGGGATGTGCTGTTGCCACAAGGGGGAAACCAACGGTGCTTGTGCCCGCGGGTGCAAGGATTGTTTACTTTACGCAAAGTTCTTTTAATGCAGTTGTCTGTTGCTTTGAGTTTACACTATGGGTGGGACTCGCAACTTAATACCAGCGAGATGTTCTGGATAGATAGCTCAAGGTGCATGATTAGTAGTAGATGCAGATGGATTTTGGTCTACTTGCCTTGGCATACCGCCCATGCTTTGAACCTCTACCTTTCTTGTAACATAGTTAGCATTGGTTTACGCACATAATTCTGTCAATTGCCCAGCTGTAATTCATTTACCTCACATAGCTGTTTTATCGTATTTTGGGAGAGAGACATCACTAGTGAACATCATGGGACCCCGGTCCATATTACCATCACTGATCACATCCGCTATTTACTTTACGCTTTTACTTACTACTTGCAGCAAAACCTATCACTATTATCACTTGCGTTTGATCCTTTGTAAACGACAAGGCCGGAGGGATTGACAACCTCTCTGTACTCGTTGGGAGCAAAGTTATTTGTATCTGTGTGCAGGTCCATGTTGATTGCTAATATCTGGTGCCGTTAGCAGTTGACACCTTCTTGTTGAAACTGGGAGTCTCAGGGAAATCGATCCTTGGTATCTTTGCCAAGGGAAAACTTCCGCTACACTGCATCTCAAACCTTCCACTTGGGGTAACCAACGAGGGGCGAGAAGCCATCAAGCAAAGTTTTCTGGCACCGTTGCCGGGGCCTCCACTCTTCAGGATAGGGGAGTTGCACGCTATCTTTTACCTTTTCTTTTAGTCTTGTTAGTTTACTTTTCAGTTTTGCTTTAGTATCCTTTATCGAAAATCACAAAAATAGTTATCTTGCTTGCTTGCTACTATGGGTTCCACCGAGAACACTAAGTTGTGTGACTTCACTAGTCACAACAACGATGACTTTATTTGCACACCTATCACTACACCTGCCACTTCAGCACCTTCGTATGAAATTAAACCTGCTTTACTGAACCTAGTTATGAAAGATCAATTCTCCGGTGCTGGAGATGATGCTGCTTTACACTCAAACAATTTTGTTGAATTCTGTGATATGCAAAAGTACCAAGAAATAGATGGTAATATTCTTAAGCTTAAGCTTTTTCCTTTCTCCTTGAGAGGAGGAGCTAAAATTTGGTTTCAGTCTTTGCCTAGAAATAGCATAGATTCATGGGACAAGTGCAAAGATGCTTTTATTGGAAAATACTATCCACCTGCTAAAATTATCCAACTAAGGAGTAACATAATGAATTTTAAACAATTGGATAATGAACACGTTGACCAAGCTTGGGAACGTATGAAATCTCTTGTCAAGAACTGCCCTACTCACGGTTTGACTACTTGGATGGTTATCCAAACTTTTTATGCAGGCTTGAACTTTACCTCGCGGAACTTGTTAGACTCGGCCGCGGGAGGAACCTTTATGTCAACTACACTTGGTGCTGCCACAAAGCTTCTCGATGAGATGATGACCAATTATTCCCAATGGCACACCGAACGCGCTCCAACATGTAGGAAGGTAAACTCTGTCGAGGAGATTTCCTCCCTAAATGAAAAAGTTGACTTGATCATGTCTCTACTTTTGAAGCAATCTTCTGTTGATCCTCGTGATGTTCCTTTAAATTCTTTGATTGCTCAAGAACAAGTAGATGTGAACTTTATCTCTAGAAACAATTTTAATAACAATGCTTATAGGAGTAATTTTGGTAGCAATCCTAGACCGTTCCCCTCTAATTCTTATGGGAACAACAATGCTTATCCTAGCACCAAGAACT
This sequence comes from Secale cereale, assembly GCA_902687465.1. Lineage (NCBI taxonomy): Eukaryota > Viridiplantae > Streptophyta > Magnoliopsida > Poales > Poaceae > Secale > Secale cereale. Next base: position 254,671,743 of record LR738710.1, read on the forward strand.
CCACTACTGAACTAGAGATTATGCTTAAAGATTTCATCACTACCCAAAAAGCCTTTAATAAGAGTGTAGGAGAAAAACTAAACAAACTAGATGATCTCTCTTCGAAGGTAGACAATTTAGCCAATGAGGTAGAATTGCTTAAAATTAGAACTTCTCCTCTTGAGGAGAGGAAGGTCACTCCTATGAATGCTATTCAAGTGCAAATTAATGAAAACATTAGGATGTTGGCTAAACTTAAAGAGAGATGGGCTAGAGAAAGGGAGGAAGAAGATAGAATTAAGAACCTTCCTACCCACCACATTGTTGCTACTATCCAAGTTGTTGAGGATATCCAAACTCTTAGCACCCAATGCACTCCTGGTCCCATTGGACCTATTAATGGTGATGCTATGACTATAGAAACTACCAAACAAGTGAACCTAAAGGACACCACTACTACCTTACTTGATAGTAGTGACCTTGATTTTGACAATTGCACTCTTACCGAAGTTATTGATTTCCTTCACAAGATGTCTAGAGATCCCCGCACTAGCACGCTTAACCTTGCCTTCACAGAGCATATCACTAATGCTCTTATCAAAGCTAGGGAGGAGAAACTTAGAGTAGAAGCCTCCATACCTAGAAAGCTAGAAGATGGTTGGGATCCTATGATTAAAATTAAGTTGAATAACTTCTCTTGCTATGCTTTATGTGATGTTGGAGCTAGTACCTCTGTTATGCCCAAAAGAATATATGATATGCTTAAATTGAAACCTTTTGATTCTTGTTCTTTTGGTGTTCGTCTCGTTGATTCTTCCATAAAGAAACCTTTGGGGAGGATCGACGATGTTCTTATCATTGTCAATAACAATTACGTTCCTGTTGATTTTACTATTATGGATATTGAATGTGAACCTTCTTGTCCAATTATTTTGGGACGTCCTTTTCTACGCACCGTTGGTGCTATCATTGACATGAAAGAGGGGAATATAAAATTCCAATTTCCTCTCAAGAAAGGGATGGAACACTTCCCTCGAAAGAAGATTAAGTTACCTTTTGAGTCCGTTGTACGGGCTAGCTATTCTTTTACTCTTGATAAAACTTGATCTCTATGCATTATGCCTAGCTTAAAGGCATAAAAGAAAGCGCTTTTGGGAGGCAGCCCACATGAATAAAATTTTATTTTGCTTTTATTGTGTCTTGATGTTGTTACTACAGTAGCATCATCATTGTATCTTTTCTTTTCAACTTTGTGCCAAGTGTAGCCTCTGATTGCAAGAAAGTTCAAAAGTTGTGACGTGCAGTCCAGAAAACACATTCTGTCCTAGGACAGTAAAATTCGTATAAAATCACCAGGTCATCTTTTTGATCTGAATTTTTTCGACAACGTGCTCTATACAATTGGCTTTCGGGCGTCTGTTCTGAGTTTTTTGATTTGAGTTGCAGAAGTGCCCCGAAAAAATTATTTACTACCTGCTGGTCTGTTTTTCACAGAGTCTGTCCTGTTTTGCCTTTTCTTCGTTTTGCAAACCTTGAGCTTGCTTTTTCTTTGCAAAAACCTTTTGGAAATCTTGAGAAAAAGTAGCTCTTCAAGATTATCTTTATTTCCAGCAAGGAACAATTATTTTATTATGGGTACTAACCTCGCTAATCAGATTATGATAAGTTATGTATGAAGGGAGTTTTCAAGTGTGCGAGGGAAGATGATAAAAAGATTCAGGAGTGTCAAACGCTCAAGCTTGGGGATGCCCCCATGCACCCCCAAGAAATATTCAAGGAGACTCAAGCGTCTAAGCTTGGGGATGCCCCCGTGCATCCCCTTCTCCATCAACATTATCAGTTCGTCTTTCGTTCCACTATATTTTTATCACTTCATGTGTTATGTGCTATGCTTGGAGCGTCTTGCTTTTAGTTTTCCTTTTTAGTTTTCTTTAGCTTTTCATAACGAGTCGGAACTCAGCTTTCTTTGTGTGGGAGATAAACACGCTCCACTTGTACCTAGAACATAACATAGAATTTTCATGTCTATCCTTGCTGTGTGTGTTCTTTGTCTTTTAATAGCTACTATCATGCTTAGCTCCTAGTTTTCATGCTTATCTTTTTAAAGAGCTTTTGTTTAGTTGGTTGCTTGAACTCTCTTTAGTTATCATGCTTATCTTATTAAGAGAGTTTGCTTCCGTTGCATTGGTTGATATGTCTATGATAAAGATGCTACGAGCATAATGGTGCTTAGTAGTTCATGTTTTCTTATGGTTAGTCTCAAATAGCTGGGGGGTTCCCAATGTGTTATTGGAGTACCAACATGATGTGTTTGCCTATGATGTGGTATGGTTTAGTAATATCTTCCTTCAAGAATATATTTTGATTGACTTGGCGTATGCTCACGCATATTTAAGACTGTAAAGAAAGTCTGTCAAGCCTTGATGATCTTTTATTTCTGAGTAGCGATATAACTTCCATGCCTGATTCAATGTTGCTTTGTCGCTCTGCATGATTATTACCGTCATTGCTCTGTTAGTTGGTCGCTCCCAGTATTTTGCTAACCTTCGCCTGTACTAAGCGGACTGACTGCTTGTGCATCCAAATTCTTTTAAACCAGTTATGCCATATGAGTCCACCATACCTTCCTACATGGTATTTACCTGCCATTCCTAACGAAGACTTTCATGTACCATCTCGAAATTATTCAAAAAGAAAAAATGCATTCCTATTTTGTGCCTCTGTTTTAAGTTCATGAGGAAGTAGTAGTTAATTCATGATCTTTTTAAGTTGGACAAGCTTCACCCCGGGATTGCATGTCTAATGTGCAAACCCATAACATGAGAAGGAACTGGCATTGAGTGCGCCCGGCTCAAAATTAATATAACAAACAAACCCTCCTTCACGCTTTGTTCATGAGAAATCAGACAACTTTGGCAGTGATAAACAAAGGAGATTAAGAGGATGTGATCGTCCTCATTCGGGAGCCGTTCCTCGAAACTTGTCCATCTCAAGAAGTGATTGAGTTATCTGCTAGCATTCGTTGACGGAACATGCATAATCAAAAAATAAATTTACCTCTGTTTTTAAAACCAAGAGCTCTGGTACATGTTTTGTCGTTGTTTCCGACTACGGGTTTTCAACCTTGCCAACAAAAGCCACGGTTCGAGAGTCTCCACCTTCTTTTAAAGCACCAACTACTGAGAGCATGATTGTCATTCTGAGTGTAATGTGCATTGTCCCAAAGTAGCATTGTCTTTTGCATGATTATGATATCGTTTATTCTGAAATCATTGTATCTAGTCATCACTTAAACCTTGGATGTGCCCCTGCATTTATGTTTTGCTTCACTAAAGGGGGCAAGCGAGATATCACTTTATCATATTTGCAAACCATGCTCATTACAAATCTATTTGATGTTTCAGTATCATGTTGTAAAACTTTCAGTTCTTTGTGATTTTCTCATGAGGCAACTTAATTACTACAGATTCATTGTCTCAGTAAGCTTTTGTCATATGACTATGAAAAAAATCCTTATATGGTTAATAGCATGTCACCATAGAAATTATTCTTGTTATCATTTACCTACTCGAGGACGAGCAGGAATTAAGCTTGGGGATGTTGATACGTCCAAAACGTATCTATAATTTCTGCTTGCTCCATGCCTATTTTGGGTGATATTGCTATGATATTTATACACTTCCATACACTTTTGATCATATTTGGACTAACCTATTAACTCAGTGCACCCCAGTGCCAGTTTCTGTTTTCTGTTGTTTTTGTATTTCAGGTTTTCCCATTACGAAAACTGCCAGAAAAATCCCGGAAAAATTATATAAAAAATCAGCGTTCCAGAAGCTTCCCAGTAGCCGAAGTAGGGCCACCAGGGCTCGAGGCGCCCTGGTGGCGCGGCCCCCCTCCTGGCCACGCCGGGGGGGGGGGGGCGCCCGGGCCCCCCAGGCCTCCGCTGATGCCCCCCTTTGGCATATATTTATATCGTGTCCCGAAACCCTCGAGACGGGAACCCTTTTTCGCGATCTCATCTCTGTTCCGCCGCCGCCGCGCTTCCAAGATCGGGAGCACCAGGAGAACTCTTCCCGGCACCCTGCCAGAGGGGAGGATCACCACCGAGAGCCTCTCCACCACCATGGACGCCTCCCGGATGAGTTGTGAGTAGTCTCCCTTGGACCATGGGTCCATGACCAGTAGCTATGTGATGTTCTCACTACAAGAGGACAGAGCTTTTGTAACACCGTCTTGTGTTACCACAGGCCCAAAAGTATGTTACTAGGCCATATAGTAACACAGTTTGAAATGTGTTCCATTAGACCGTGTTACTACATGGTGTCAACTGTCACACATAATAATTGTTACCATATATCCAAAAGTGTGTTACAAATACATTGCAGTAACATGTGCATTATGTGTTACCAAGCACATTGGTAACACGTTTTTGTACTTATAGTAACACCGTTAGTAACATATTTGCATAGACGTAGAACGTGGTTTGTAACATGTTTTTGTAACGATAGTAACACAACTGGTAACACATTTTTTTAGCATCGAAACACAACCAGTAACATAATATCCGAATATGTTATACTCTAATTATAGTAACACCATCGGTAACACTACTATATCAATATGGTAACATAATTTTTTTATTTTTTATTATTACCCACAAAATTTGATACCAATTTTATGTAATATAAATTTATTTAATAAAATCGATGCAATTGCGTAAATAGTTAATAATTTTATTATTATGCTTGGCAGCATCAAAATGATATAGAAACTGAAGCACAACACATCTAGAAATTCATATAAATATATTTATTACGAATATACAATAGTGTATGATACATATGCATTACAATAAATATATCAGTCATATCATTTTGAGCAGAGAAAACACAACTATGGAGAATATTACACCATAGCATTTGCATCAATTCGCCAAAAGAAAAGTATCTTGTGGATGATATTACATTTTTCAATCTATGAATGTAAACTACGACTATTCATAGCTAAAATCTTCAAATTTTATTTGCTTCTTGATCCAAGAATTCAGCTGCAACTCAATTATCCTTCTCTCGAATCTGTAAAAGAAACTTGCACCTTAGATATATGTGATTAAATGTACACAAATATGATTTCAGAATGTGGAAGAGAAGATTTTACCTTACAAAAGCTGAAGGCCATGCAATTAAGTATCCTGAAGTGAAAGCCTCAACAATTGTCTTGCAATGAGAAACTTCCCGTACCAACTCCTCATTATCAAGAATAGGTTGATCTATGCGCACAAGGGCAAATTCAGCACCTAACTCAATGCCACCAGCCTTAGTTCTTGGATCATTACTCCGAATAGTACCATACGCAACATTCCGCTTGTTGGGATATGTTGAAGTCTTTAAAACTACTTTGAAAGCAGCCTATATTACGATCAATATTAGCATTCAACGACAATGATAATATAATTTGTAATTTGCATGAACAATATGAGATCTTTTTAATGTCATCCCAGTAAGGTGCTCCAAAAAACTAAATAAACTAGACCCGACATCAAAGTCTAATGCTCAAGGTCACCTCGCTTGCTCATGCTTGGTTAAATATATCCTTTACTTGCATACATCAGATTGAGAAAAATGTGTAACAAAATCCATTTTTCGAGTAGGCATGATAATGTGGTCTAGGTTGGGAATTTGGGTACAGTAAACCATGCCCCTTGGTGAATCTTTACCTTGATGGAAGAAGTACGCCTTCTTTTTGAGCGAGCTCGGTGTGGGTGTTCAGTTCTAGTCCCCTGCTGGTTCAGTCTTGAAACAGATTCACTCGTAAGATCCCTCGTTTCCCTCACCTACCAAGAGACAATAATATTTGATGGAATGATATTCATATCTTGAAGCTACAGAAAGCTACAACTTCAAAAACCAAAAGCACACAAAAAATTACCTGTGGCACAGAATCAATAACAACGTCTTGTGGCGATGATGAATTTTGTTGAATTTGTAATTGGTTGACATCATGGTCGCCAACCTAGTTACATGACACAACAATGGTAAGCAAGCAACTATTTTATATTCTATCTTTGTGACATGAGTAAGAGTAACTATAGGCACAACCTTACAAATAAAATGTCAATTGAACCATTACAAATAAAGACAAATTAATAATGACATAACAGGGACAATTTTATTTGCCAATAGACATGAATTCGTAGCGGGTAAATGAGGGAAGGATAAAGGAGAAACCACCTAGGACAAGATTGTAGTCTTGGACAGGGAAATCAAGCAATACAAGTTGTGGAAGTCTCCTCGGCAACTTGGGTCCCAGAACCAATGAAACCTACCAAAAAAACATGTGAATGGAAAAGGCAGAGAAGTACACAGTAGCATGTCAATGCACTATCAGCTTATCATAACTCAAAATAGAGAGAGGAGGTACAAGACCATGGGTCCAGCCACACCCACACTCAGATATAACGTTGTCGACATATGGATTCAGAATAGGTTTAAGTCGAAAACGGTACAGATTATGCAAACTGAGCAGTATTCAAGCGACGGATAAGATTCTGTTAAGCACTATGTGATAGTAGAGCAGCAGCATGTTGCCTCATGTGCCATCCCAATAAGTCAAGAAGCAGCAGCCAAGGTTTATCCTAAGTCAAACTTCTTCGTGTTTGAGTTTGTAAAAAATAAATCACTATTTGGAACACTAGGATTAGTTTTATTAAAATCTTTAGAAAATATTCACACTATGTATAGTTTATTTTGCAGATCTTGCCATATTTCTCTATAAGTTTGATCAAATTGAAACAATTTTCACCTAGAACGCCCTAGCAGAAGTGTAGAACATGCACCTGCATATCAATGGATCGATCTGATTGATGGGTTAGGCACGGGCCCAACACAAAATTATAGTCAGCCACAACCGTACATGGTTTATGGGCTTTTCTACATATATAAGTGAAGGTTTAATTACTTGTCTACATATGGGCTAATTCTGCAATTAGCTGCGGCCATTAGGCATATAGAGTACACCTTGTCTGCTATGAATCGTTCAGGGAGACGAGTGATTGGCAGGGATCTGACCCCTGAGTCCCTGACAGCCCCTCCGTCTCCGCCCCTACGTCCGTATAGTGGTGTTCGTAGAAATCAGATCAGGGAAGGGGTGGGCGTTCAGATCCATACCGGCCAAGAGATCGTACTGCTTGAGGATGTAGGTACCGGAGCTGAAGGCCAACGAAGCCATCGCTGCAACCATCCAAACGGCGGCGAGGCAGGTCGAGGAAGCGGCGGCGAGGCAGGGGTTGCAGGTGGCGACCGCCCGCGCTAGGCGATGAAGGGGCGGCGTGCTAGGCGTAATGGGGGGGGGGGCGGCGGCTGGGCTAGATGTAGATGATTTTGAGGCCCAGTTTATTTAGAGTTTTCCAGTTAATTGGAGGGAAAATTAGAGCTTTTGCGCCAGGGAAAAGAACTGGAGGGAAAATTGGATCTACTATGTTCTTTTATCCACGGAGAACCGGATAAAATTGTTTTTGAAGACATTGTTACATATATTTATTTGTTTGGCACAGAAATTTTCCAAAAAGCGTATTTGGCATGAAAAAATAGAGTATATTGAAGATTTTATTTAGTATTGATTGAAAGAGAAATTAGATATATATCTAAATAGTAATGACTTTATAAAATTGATTCGCGTAGCATGTGCTAAATAACCTATAACACGGTTTTCCTCAACTAACTACTCCCTCTGTCCCATAATATAAGAGTGTTTTTGACATAAAAAATGATCTTATATTATGAGACGGCGGAAGTAATTGATATAAAAAAAGCATCGAGCTTGATGCTGCGACGGGCCTTGGAAGATGTTCTGATGCGGAGATCCCCGATGTTGGGACGACGGGCGCGACGGTGTTATCATGGACAATGGCGATCGGTTGACAGATCTCGCTCCTGATTGGTTGTGTCGACCAAGATCGCGCCATCCCCACACGACTTCCCATGAAAGCTACGACTATCCTGCGAGAAAATTGTAACCGACAATGCTAGAAGTTGCGATCGTCTCGGGAATATGTTGTGACCAGTGAGGCCGGCGACTTTTCATCGATGCCGAGAGCGTAGTCGGTGGTACTACAAAGTGGCGATGACGATATGCATCAACCGCGACCGACCGCCAATGGTGTTGTCACGACATATCCAAGAAGCTGGCACATCAATCTGGTCTCATCCTTCGTTCCACTTCCATGGTGACAGAGAATAAGGGGAGGGTATCCCAACTACACCCGCGGTTCAAAAAACCGACCTTACTTATAGTCGTACCCGAAAAAGGAAATATGTGTCCTCGATGGTTGGTTAAAGAGAAACATTGTAATTCAACCGAACTATCTGGCTCCTGATCGGTCGCCTCGACCAAGATCATTCCCACACGATTGCCCGTGGAAAGCCACAACCAGTGTGTGAGAAAGCTACAACCGACAATGATAAAAGTTGCGACCGACCTAGGAGCATGTTGTGACTCGCGTGGCTGGCGACTTCTGATTGGTGGTGAGACCGCATGCCATGGTGCTACAAAGTGGTGATGACGAGATGCGTCATGTGCGACCAACAACCGTTGGTGTTGTAATGACTAGTAAATTGCCAAAAACAACCACAATTGCGTTGCTTAGTGCCAAAATCAACCATTTTCATAAAAGTTTGCCGAAAACACTGGTTTTCAGTAAAAAGAATCAAGATGCGCTAAATAGTAGATTGATGTCGTTTTGACAGGAAACCTGACAAAACGGGACCCATCCTCAGTGCCAATGTGGCAGAGTCAAACAATCCACATATACAGTTGTAGATGGAGCCCGTTGACCCATCGCTTTCTACACACAAAAAAGTAATAGGAAAATACGTCGATGCCTGCCCACACCCTCGCCCCGGATTCGCTGAACCACGCGATGCCTCGCCGCATGCCGCAGGCTAGGTGCTGGGACTCTTCACCGCCTGCCCTCCATGGGTAGTGCTTGAGGCCGTGGGGGTAGCTGGAGCTCGCCGGCATCGAGCTCGCGGCGGAGCAGGGCTGCGGCCGAGGCACGGTGGTCGTCGGAGGCTCTCCGGAGGATGCAAACGTGGAAGGAAGTAGAGTAGTAGAGGGGGAAGAACCGACTGCTCACCTTGAGCACGTACATGTGGTCGGGGTAGCCGGGGATGCAGTGGAGTGTCGTCTTTGATGTTGACGGCGGTGGCCAGAGCGGACGGCGTCGGAGACCAAGAATGGGGTTGCGGGGCTTATCAGGCACGACGTGAGGGGCTTCGCAAATCCGACGCAGTGTCGATGACAGCGATAGGAGGTGTCAGGGCTTAGCAACGTTGACGAATCGGAGCAGGTGACCGGCGGTCAGAGGCGAGCATCACGATGATGTGCGCTTGCTACAGGATGCCTCCATCAAAATCCTCTGGTGGGGGATGCTCAGGGACTCGCGGCTGAGCCTTTTGGCTTCTCGGTTCTCCGAAGGGATGCTAGTGGCCGTGCGGGAGAAGAAAGACGCCGACGGCATGCTCTGGACTCAGATGGGGATGCGAGCAGGACAGTGAGAGAGATGCCGTGAGCGATGGGGATCGGCGGAGTGGGTTTCTGCGCCATCGGTGGCGATGGGGTGAGGCTTGGGGACGCGTAGAAGGCTTGGGATGCAGGCATGCCGGAGATGGCGGCCTCTCTTCGGGCGCCTTAGTTTCTTCCTTCTGGCACCCATGGTTTAATAAAAACGACCGTACTTGCAGTCGGACCAGAAAAAGGAAATCCGCGATCTCGATGGTCGGTTAAAGAACCTGGACCGACGGTTGGACTAGCAAATACAAGAACCGATGACCTAGATAGTTGGCTTAGCTCCATGAACCATCCACCAATTGACCAAAAAACGGTCGAACCAAGTGTTTTTATAAAAAAAACGGGTTACCGATGTTTTCAGAAAAGCCAATCGTTGGATTTTTTTTCATGTGAATAAGCTAGGTTTTTGTAACAGCAAAAAAAGCTAGGGGTTTGTCCCGGATCGGTGAAAATCCATCCACTTTTCCCCCTTACGCCGCCGCTTCCAACATCGGGCGCAACCCGCCCTTCCGCCGCCGCCCTAGCCAGGCGCGGCGACGCCGCCCCGCGCCACCAGGAGGCCAGGACCGACACGCCGGCGCCTCCCCGTATGACCGCGCCGCCGCTGCTTCGTGCTGGTCCAGCGACCCCAGCCATCCAGGGGAAGCCATCGCCGCCGCCTGGTCTCTAGAGCATCCAGCCGGCGCAGGTCCAGCTACTCCAGTCGTCCCTCCTGTTGCCTCCCTCCGCTCCACACTCCAGTCGGGACGACCGACGGTCACCTACCTCCGCTCCTTACCAGGACGTTGGTAATATGAACTCTCTCATCTCCTGTCTTGTTTACCAACTCTTCTATTGTATAGAAGCATCTTTATGTCATATGTCAACTTGTGAAATTAGGGAAAGGAATTAGAGATTGGTATTTCGTAATTGGTAATTGGTAATTCGTACTATTGTGCATGTAAAAGCTACTCATATTCACGGTACTACAGTAGTTGTTCTGGGCTATGCAAAGTCATTTGCCTAATTGCCTTCATGTTTTATCTTTGATCTTCCCTACCTTATTTTCAGAATTTGTGGATATCTTCTCTTCCAGAACTTTGTTGGCGAAGTTATAAAAATCTTACTTCTGAAACTTGTGATTCTGTAACAAAACCTTGTTATCCATGTACTTACTTAAAAGACAGATTACAGCAGAGTCAAATAATGCTAATTTTTTTCATTATTTACTGAATAGTATAGATATAAAGTTGGTTGTAGCCTTAGTAGTTCATATTAGAAGTATAAAAAAATGCTCACTTTGTCCCTGTTTTGTGAAAAGAAGATCTAATGCCTGGTGTATTTTTCTGTTCCATGTCGTCCACCTCATGATCTTCAAGTGTATTGCAATTTTAGTGCTTTGAGATATACCTTCCGTATTCATGTGTCGTTATCTCAAATCACTAAAATTGCAAAACATCCTATGTAGTTTGTACATGAATCACTACTGCCCATATAAAAGAATCGTAGAGCAGAAAAAAATGATAATGACTCAAACGTAAATATATAGAAGTATCCCTAATACTAAAACTCACATAAGTGAGTGCTACTTCTAATTCTTTTTTGAGGGCCACCTTACTGTAGAATGGAAGGAGAAAACCCAATCTGAGCAAATCAAATACGCAATCGCCCATATCCCAGCAAAATTAACCGTCAAATGGGCCCACGAGCGCCTCCCAAATCCACGACGCACCAGGTGGCTAGAATTCAAGGGAGCTTAGTAACTACTCCCTCCGTCCAAAAATACTTGTCATCAAAATGGACAAAAAGGGATGTATCTAAAACTAAAATACATCTAGATACATCCCTTTTTATTTATTTCGATGACAAGTATTTCCGGACGGAGGGAGTAGTTAGACTAGAGATTATTAGTGTATATGATGAATGATGCCGCTGTCCACATTGTCTTGATTGTCCGATTTGAGCTGCTGTTTGCTAGTTCCGTATATCTTGATCTTGTGCTTCATAATTGCTAGCATATCTGTAGTTGCTGGTTACTCTGTAGAAGTTAACAACTACCAGTAGACCATCTGACCAATCTATCTTCTGTTCTTGCAATAGTGATAGTTTGGATCATTTGTGTATTAGAACCAACAGATATATACCAGAGCTGCTATTGACACTCCATGAACCTAGTCTGTTTAAGCCATTATAGGAAGACATATTAGTTTTGTCCCTTGTCACTCAGCGCAGTAACTACATTTCTTTTTGTTACAGTGTATCGATGGATTTAGAATCTATAAAGGAGCTATAGCTTTCTCCTAGACCCAGTGAGGAATACTTGGCTGGTGTAGATAGTTTTCTTGACTTTGCGTACATCGGAAAAAGTTCTGATGCCAAGATCCATTGCACATGCATCATACATGTCAATTAATGCATCGTTATGGAAGCGGGAGGACGTGTACGTAGCGGATTTTCACCTGGATATACTGTTTGGGGTTGCCATGGGGAAACAGTATCATTCATCTCTGCTAACAAACTAGGTGAAACTCCAACACACACGAGAAGTAACAAAAGGTCACGATCACAGTTTGAAGGAACAAAATCTAATATGCGTCAGTTAGTGGAAAATGTTTTCTCTAGACCTCCAACGATAGAACCTGAAACCCAAAATCTAATATGCGTCAGTTAGTGAAAGCCTCACCAATTGTCTTGCAATCAGAAACTTCCTTACCAACTCCTTGTGGTCGTGGTCGAGCAACATTTTCATGATTATATATACACTGTAGTTTTACCTGAAGTCGAAGCTGAGTTTGCAGGACATTTAGAAGCATTGTATGTTCTTGCAGATCGTTGGCTGAGCTTACACCCTTCATAAAGTTCGATGGAATGAGGTCTTCCACTCAATATATAAACCCAACTTTTGTTTTTCTTTATTGCTTTTCAGTTTCTTGTTCTATATTTCCATTGATGCTGCCATTGTGTATTATGATAACTGTTTGTACTTCATCCTTACTGTCCTGACACTTACTTGGTTGAGAATATTACGCAAAATCTCATCCACGGGTGAAATAATTCATTGCTAAGAGATGTGGCAGTATATTTAATGCATGCTTATATCATCCTGGCAGTATATAAGAGATGTGGCAGTATATTATGCAAAATTTCATCCAAGGGTCAAATAATTTCGTCCATGCTTTCTTTCCTAGAGATGCACATTGTTTTCCTGGTATATTTGATGCACAATACAATTTTTGCTGGCCCTCTAGTGTTTCTGTCTAGTTTGTCCAGTTAGGTGTATCTGTGCTGGATCATACATGTTATCTGTACATGGCAAATATGAACTTAGCGCCAACTAAGAAATCTCATGTTCTACCATAAAGCACCAAGTGCCCATATATGTATTGAATTTAACATGACTCTTTTCATTTGTTATGAACTTCTGCTCATGCGCTTAAGTGAATCTTCCTTTTCAGGAAATTTTGCAACTGGAGATTAGAAGGATTGTTCTAAAATGATGGATGAAGTAATGTGTTCTTGTAGCGGACTTTTGTATGTTTGCATAGTTTTCACTCTTCAAAATGAAGCTTGGACAATTTTAGAGAATTTTAGCGGACTTAATCTTCATGTATGACAGATTGTCATTGGAAATATATACATTTTTGTTGAAGAAGTATTATGTCAGATTTACTGTCTTATAAACTATGTTCGAAATTAAACCTGGATGGCTGATTCAACATTTTCTTCTTTGTTGTTGTGAACCAACCTTTGCGTGTGTGATTCAACAAGTCTTTTTGGTGAGTTTATAGTTAATCAAACAGGCAAATAAGCACTAGCATAGAGTAGAGGATTCGGCCATCACACCAACCTTTGCATGTGTGTTTCAACATGTCTTTTTGGTGATTTTATAGTTAATCAAACATGCAAAAAAAAACGTGACACTTTTCGCCCCTCCTGAATCCTGATCACAAATTGCAAGCCTAGTTGGTATTGGGCCGTTGGGCATGCAGCGGCTCAAGGTCAATGGTCTGATTCCTAGTTTCACATGATTTTTTTTAATTTCGCTAAAAATGATTTTTTTTTTATAATTCACTAGTTTTTCACTAAAAGACTGTCACAACTTAATAACTTGGATGAGGTCTTCGTTCCTTTTTATCCGGTCAGACCGCTGGTCCAGTTCGTAAAACTATGTTCAAATTTAAGCTCTTGTTTGATCTTGGTCTTCCACTGTTGCAAGGATTGGCGTCAAATTCATATGATCATTTCAAAGTGTAGGCATTTCGCATTTATGGTCACCGAGTCATCCTAAAATTCGCCTAACAATATGGTTAATATGATATTCAAGGCAACCATACCAAAAATAATTTGGTATTAACCAACCAAACTATATTGTTTTTTCATACCATATTACCAAAGAATGAAAACACTATTTACCAAAACAAGAACATATTTTAAATAAATCATGTTGACACATGGGCCCTATGAGTCAACTTATTTGTGATCTATGTATGTAGTTGGTTTTAATTTTTCTAGTTCCCCCTGAGCTTGTAATACTGTGTATCAGCCATGATTATGGTTACTTTGAACTACGTAACACATTTCACTAACACATATTAAATGTTACCAGTCAAAAGCCATGTAACACATATTTATATGTTACCATGTCAAAAACCATGTAACACATTCGACCAACACATATTTATATGTTACTATGCAATATCCCTGTAACACATTTTGAGGCCTTATATAGTATGTGTTACTACTTGTCGTTCGACGCAAAATGATGTGTTACAGTAATTTCGCTTGTCACACATTTTTCAATCTGTTACATGATTGTGTTACTTAAAGTCCGTTTTGTTGTAGTGTCTCCTCCCGTTCTTGTGCTTCACTAATTAGTCCTCGTGAGCTGCCCTACATGATCGAGGCACATATGTAATCCTTATGTTCTTGCTATGTTGAGTTTGCTGGGATCCGATGGATTGTGAGATTATGTTCAGATTGTGTTTGAGTAATATATTTGATCTACCTCTTTTATATTTATGTTCGTAAGTAATTCTTGCATGTTCTCCGTTGTTATTTATTGCTTTGGCCAAGTAGTAGGTAGTGACTCCCCGAGGGAACGTTATGCTTGATTGTGGGTTCATGCCCCTCGATGACTAGCATGAGTGACAAAAACATGAGTCTAGGGGATGTGATGTTGCCACAAGGGGGAAAACAATGGTGCTTGTGCCCGCGGGTGCAAGGATTGTTTACTTTACGCAAAGTTCTTTTAATGCAGTTGTCTGTTGCTTTGAGTTTACACTATGGGTGGGACTCACAACTTAATACCAGCGAGATGTTCTGGATAGATATCTCAAGGTGGATGATTAGTAGTAGATGCAGATGGATTTCGGTCTACTTGCCTTGGCGTACCGCCCATGCTTTGAACCTCTATCTTTCTTGTAACATAGTTAGCATTGGTTTGCGCACATAATTCTGTCAATTGCCCAGCTGTAATTCGTTTGCCTCACATAGCTGTTTTATCGTCTTTTGGGAGAGAGACATCACTAGTGAACATCATGGGACCCCGGTCCACATTACCATCACTGATCACATCCGCTATTTACTTTACGCTTTTACTTACTACTTGCAGCAAAACCTATCACTATTATCACTTGCGTTTGATCCTTTGTAAACGACAAGGCCGGAGGGATTGACAACCTCTCTGTACTCGTTGGGAGCAAAGTTATTTGTATCTGTGTGCAGGTCCATGTTGATTACTAATATCTGGCGCCGTTAGCAGTTGACACCTTCTTGTTGAAACTGGGAGTCTCAGGGAAATCGATCCTTGGTATCTTTGCCAAGGGAAAACTTCCGCTGCACTGCATCTCAAACCTTCCACTTGGGGTAACCAATGAGGGGCGAGAAGCCATCATCATCTTGCCTGGAATCCCGCGAGGAAGAAGAACGAGTCCATGAAGTAATCGAACAAATCCTCACAACTCCGGAACGAAACCGAAGCTAACAAGAGAAGCATACCGGAAAGGAGCAAATATCACGGTAAACACACAAGCATAAACATGGCATATGATGCACATCCAAGTATGATGCATGCCTGGTTTAATTATGCATGGCATGGCAAAGTGCACAAACAACGCTACAATTTAAGTGGAGCTCAATATGCAACGAGTTGCATATTGACGAAACACCATATTCGATTATTTAGTTTGATCTTGGTTATGTAGACAACAATATTAAATGTTGATTAACATGGCAAGAGGTGAAGCATGAGCAAACTACACTACCTAGGCATTTTAAATCAGGCAGGAAATAACAATAACAATTCCGGAAAATCCCCATGTGCATAGTTAGCAATTATTAAAGCACACACCAATTTTAACCATTTACATGTTGTTATCATGATGCGGATGACAAATGCAAGTTTTAAGCAATTTTAGTTAAAATTTGACATGAACATGATATGAAGCATTTGGTCGCCACGACGGAAGGAAAGGGGTGTCATGGCGGCGAGAATGGAAACAGTTCCACGGCAACGTTCCGATGATCCGACAACTCGTCGAGATGTCGGTGCAAAAGAACGGTGGCATGAGCTTGTCATGCGAAAGGAGGTGGGGTGATCCCGACTACCGGGTTCCCACGGGTCGATGGCATGGAAAATGAAGAACATGCAAGGATAACTCGGACACGGTGCAACAAGTGGAATGTCTCATACAACACATGCATTCGTTCACAGGGTCATCGGCTCGATGGTTATAACTTTGAAGCATGCGTTTTTGGGGCGGAATGAGTTCGGCGGTAGTGGAAGTAGTCGTTCACGGGTCGTCGTGGGAAGTAGTGGTACACGACAACGCTAGCAGAAGTAGTGGTACACGGCGACAGTAGTGGTACATCTCATAGTGGAACTTGGGCGTAGCGGTACACATTTCGTAGTGGAAGTAGTCGTTCTCGCGACGGTATTGTCGGATCCATGGCGAGGGTAGAGGTACTCGCAATGCTGGCGGCGGTAGTCATACATGGGACGTCGGGGTCATCGTTGACGTAGGGGTACACGTTTTTGTAGGTGTTCATGTCATCGTACTCGACCCGGTACTTGGCGAGGGATGGTCGTAGTGGTACTTGGCGCGTCACCGTGTAGTCGAACTTGAGGGTCGTCGACGTCGTGGTACTTGCAGGCCTTGGCGATTCCATGAAGTCGTGCACGGGAGGTGGTGATCTTGGCATCCAACAGCAGCAACAAGCGACCGGTGGTCTCGACCGTGGTCGTCAGATGGTGTCAGATTGAGGTGGTGATGACGCTCATGAGGTGGCCTGGGTGCACAAAAGGTCAGCGCAGGTGCATCCCGCTCGACAGAGACGAGCACGCCCCTGCATATGGAGGCGCTGGCCATGGCTCCGGCGGAGCTGCTCGCCGTCAGTGGCCGGAAATAGAGGCAGGGCCTCGGCACGAGCTTTAGTCGGGACACAGGGGAGGCCGATGCAGACGAGGGAAGCAGTGGGTCGGCGAGGAGGTCCTGGCGGACGCCCGAGGTCGGAAACAGGCTCGTAGGGCAAAACCGACCCGCTGTACTCCGATGGTGGCGAGGGACGGCGGTGCACTGTTGATGAGGGCCTCGAGGAGGAGGACTTGGCGGCGGCGGCGGGCTCCTGGCCGGCCGGCGGTGTGGAGGCGTTGAGGGGATCGGGCGCAGGGCGGAGCAGGAGCGGTCGAGGCCTGGGCGACGTGGAGACAGGCACAGAGGAGAGCCAACAGGGCTCCGACCTGGCTTGCTTCTCCGGTGAGGGCGGCGATGGAGGTCGGGTGAGAGGAGGAAGGGGATCGAGCGGGTCGGGCGCGGGGGAGAGAGTGCTCAAGGGAGAGCGAGAGGAGGGAGAGGGGATCGGGCGTGAGCGAGGGTGGCGGCGGAGGGAACGAGCAAGCAAGAAGAAGGGGCTGGCTGCGGGAGCGAGAGCGGGCTAAGGTTAGGTTAGCTGGGCCAGGAGGCCTTGGGCCAGACCGAGAGGAGGCCGCGGGAGGAGATGGGCCAGGGAGGCCAATGGCTGGGCCTAGGCTGCTGGGCTTCTCTCTCCCTCTCAAATAAATAAATAAATAAAACAGAGAAGAGAAGGAAAAGAAGGAGATGGTAGAGGTGGAATCTAGGCATGGGGATTATTTTCCCGGACTTGCGAAAATGAGGGTGACCCAAGAAAATAAAAGGACGCAAGATTGAATGATGCAAATTCCAACTCCAAATGGGTTTGAATTAGGACTAGGTTTTTGAAGTGTCCAAAAATGTTCGGATTTTTGGAGGAACCTCGATAAAATGGATAAGAATTATTGTCAAGGTTTGGGAGTAGAAACTTGACGTAGAGAAGTCATGGGAATTTTGCAAGTGTGTTTTGGTGATTCCAAAGCGATGTAATATTTTATACTAGCTCCATAAATATTAGGAGGATATGTTATAAAGAGAAATCACCATGTGAATTCCCTCGAATTAAATAGAGCAAAAGATCTATGCAATTTATTTAGTTGAGTTTTTAAAATTAAATGACATGATGGCATGATGACATGATGCAATCCAAAAAATAAATAGAGCAAGCACAAATGAAACACGCGGTGAAACCCGAAATACCTGGAAGTCTTCTAGAGCGTCGGTCTTGGGGCATCACAAGAAGTGAGGAGATTGGAGGAGCACTTTGACGGATTGCAAACAGAGCATGTACCCCGTGTGGAAAACAACATAGCTGAGCATTTGTCAAAGTGTGATGCGCAGAAGCTTCCTGTGAAACTAGGGACTTTTGTTCTCCATCTCACACAACCCTCCGTATCCCGAGCAACAATGGCCCAGAAGAGGAGAAAGTTGGACACTGGAAAGCCTCTCCCGACAGAGCCATCCGCTCCCGTGAGAGACCCTGCCAGAAACAACTCCTCACAGTTTGCCGGACCACCCCCTCCAGCTGGGTCCATGAACCCCGCGAATGAGGCCAGTGCTCCCGCAGCAGAGGAGGTGCCGCTAGTCCTCAGTGCTGAGCCCCAGACTCTAACTTGGGCAAGGCACATTGTCCACTTTCTCCAGACCGGAGAGCTTCCTGGCAACCAGGATGAAGCTGAGAAAGTAGCTCGGAGGGCCAGTATGTACCAGTTTGTCGATGACACTCTGTACAGAAGAAGGCCCAATGGTGTGAAATTGAAGTGCATCTGCCAGGAAGAAGGAAAAGAACTGCTGGCTGAAATACACAAAGGCATGTGCGGCTCCCAAATTGGATCAAGGGCCTTAGTTGGGTAAGCATTCCGGTAAGGATTCTATTGGCCGACAGCCCTCCAAGATGCGGTCGAGCTCGTCACAAAATGTGTAGCCTACCAGTTCCATTCCAAGAAAACCCACTTGCCTGCCCAAGCGCTTGAGACAATTCCTCTCTCTTGGTCGTTTTTGGTCTGGGGGCTCGATATCCTCGGCCCTTTCCCCCGAGCTACCGGGGGCTTTGAATTATGGTTTGTTGCCATCGACAAGTTTACAAAGTGGCTGGAAGCAGCTACCGCGAGAAAGGTGACTGCTCAGTCAACTATCAAGTTCTTTAAAGATCTGGTGTGTCGTTTTGGAGTTCCGGTAAGGATCATTACCGACAACGACACCTAGTTCACGAGCCTCACCTTCATGCAATATGTTCATACCCTCGGATGAAAGATATCATTCGCCTCTATGGCACACCCTGATACGTCTCCAATGTATGTATAATTTTTTATTGTTCCATGCTATTATTTATGATATTTTGGATGTTTAATGGGCTTTGTTATACACTATTATATTATTTTGGGACTAACCTATTAAACTAGAGCCCAGTGCCAGTTTCTGTTTTTTCCTTGTTTTTGAGTTTTACAGAAAAGGAATATCAAACGGAGTCCAATTGACGTGCCAATTTTTGGTGATTTTTTCTGGACCAAAAGAAGCCCCCGAAGTAAAAGGGTTGGGCCAGGAGAGCCACGAGCTTCCCACGAGGGTGGGGGTGCACCCACTCCAGGTGGGCGTGTGCCCCTGTCTCGTGGACAGCCCGAAGGCCCCCCTAACTTGTGCCCTACGCCAAAAAATCCTATAAATACTGAAACCTCCGGAAATTAACCTAGATCGGGAGTTCTGCCGCCGAAAGCCTCTGTAGCCACCGAAAACCAATCTAGACCCTGTTCCGGCACCCTGCCGGAGGGGGGGAACCGTCATCGGTGGCCATCTTCATCATCCTGGCGCTCTCCATGACGAGGAGGGAGTAGTCCACCCTCGGGGCTGAGGGTATGTATCAGTAGCTATGTGTTTGATATCTCTCTCTCTCTCGTGTTCTTGAGATGGCACGATCTTTATGTATTGCAAGCTTTTCTATCTAGTTGGATCTTATGATGCTTCTCCCCCTCAACTCTCTTGTAATGGATTGAGTTTTCCCTTTGAAGTTATCTTATCGGATTGAGTCTTTAAGGATTTGAGAACACTTGATGTATGTCTTGCACGTGCTTATCTGTGGTGACAATGGGATATCATGTGATCTACTTGATGTATGTTTTGGTGATCAACTTGCGGGTTCCGTGACCTTGGGAATCTATGCATAGGGGTTTGCACACGTTTTCGTCTCGACTCTCCGGTAGAAACTTTGGGGCACTCTTTGAAGTTCTATGTGTTGGTTGAATAGATGTTTCTGAGATTGTGTGATGCATATCGTATAATCATGCCCACGGATACTTGAGGTGACAATGGAGTATCTAGGTGACATTAGGGTTTTGGCTGATTTGTGTCTTAAGGTGTTATTCTAGTACGAACTCTATGATAGATTGAACATTACTACGGACTCTTGAATAGATCAATCAGAAAAAATAGCTTTGAGGTGGTTTCGTACCCTACCATAATCTCTTCATTTGTTCTCCGCTATTAGTGACTTTGGAGTGACTCTTTGTTGCATGTTGAGGGCTAGTAATATCATCCAATTATGTTATCCTTGTTGAGAGAACTTGCACAAGTGAAAGTATGAACCCTAGGCCTTGTCTACTATCATTGCAACACCGTTTATGCTCATGTTTACCACTTGCTACCTTGCTGTTTTTATATTTTCAGTTTACAAAAACGTATATCTATCATCCATATTGCACTTGTATCACCATATCTTCGCCGAACTAGTGCACCTATACAATTTACCATTGTATTGGGTGTGTTGGGGACACAAGATACTCTTTGTTATTTGGTTGCAGGGTTGCTTGAGAGAGACCATCTTCATCCTACGCCTCCCATGGATTGATAAACCTTAGGTCATCCACTTGAGGGAAATTTGTTACTGTCCTACAAACCTCTGCACTTGGAGGCCCAACAACGTCTAAAAGAAGAAGGTTGTGTAGTAGACATCACACCCCCGGAGCAATGGACAAGCTGAGAGGGCAATCGCTGAAGTGCTGCATGGACTCAAGACAAGAACCTTTGGTATGCTGTAGAAGCACGGCAGGCGGTGGATCGAGGAGCTGCCGGTAGTTTTTTGGTCCCTTAGAACGACACCAAACCAAGCTACCGGGCAGACTCCCTTCTCCCTAGTCTACGGGGCAGAAGCAGTTATCCCCACGGAACTTGTTTACGGGTCCCCTCGTGTGCTTGCCTACGATGAAGTAGCGCAAGTTGAGAACCAGCGTGACGACGCTGTGCTACTCGAGGAGAATCATCTCCCGGCTGCTACACGTGTTGAACGCTATCAGCAAGCCCTGCGTCGCAATCATAGCCACAGGGTTCATGCCTACTGTTTTGAGGAAGGTGACCTTGTCCTTAGGCGCGTTCAGTCCGCCAAGGATACAGACAAGTTATCACCGAAGTGGGAAGGCCCTTACCGGGTAGTACGAGTCACCAGACCTGGCGCAATCCGTCTGGAGACCAGAGATGGCATTAAATTTGAAAACTGGTGGGGGGCTGGTCCCATTTATCTGTTCACTAGCATATACGATTCTCCGAAAGATAAAAAGGGTTTCGGCAAGGTAGCTTGCTGGGGAAACTCATTTATTTACATTAGAGAGGCATCTCACCTCTGCATGGACATTCACATGCACGGGTCCTCGGCAGGTTTCATCTTTTTCATTAATAGGCTGATACAAGTGCAAGCATTACAGAACACAAACATGGACTCGAGGATTACATTATTTGAATCAAAGTTTGGCAAGTGCCTACAAATTTAAGATTGAAAAAAGATAAGTGCCCCGTGATGCCCTTGCTCCTGTCCATCTCCTCTAGGACGAAGTCGAAGAGGCCGGGGGCAGGCACAATTGGGATTTGGCGCCTCCCTACGATTAGGATGGCGCCACTCCCCTGCTAGGAAGAAGGAACCAGAGGGCAGGGATGGTTGGTGGCACTGGCAAAAGCTCCAAACAGGAGCGGCGGAGTCATCGGCAAACACAACTCGTCGGAACGGTCGCCCCCATTCTTGATGCGTCGTGGGTTGCCGCCGCCCTTAGTGCCACCAACACCCGAAGCCCCTTTTCCGGCAAGGGGATCTGGTACCATGCTCTCAGAGTAATTGTCCAGAGAGCATGGTCTTCCCCGGAAGCACTGGCGTTAGAAGATATTGCACGTCCCGAGGACACATATAGAGCAAGAAGCCCTCCTGCGCGGCAAGGAGGCGGCGTCTGGGAGGAGTCAGATTTGTCTCTGCTAACGACGAATCTCTTCCATAGCCCCTCTCCAGTGCCACAAAGGGAAGAAAAATAGGGAGCGACCGACTACCATGCACATGGCTCACCTCGTGCCTCAGCATGGTGTCGTTCGCGCCCCCACCCACTAAAGCCAGAAATACGGGCGGCCCGATGGAAATAAAGCCAGAGTCGCCACCCCCAGCGTTGTCGCCGCGCCGCCTGAATCTCCCTTTCAGATCTAGAAGACGCTTCGAGATAGAGCCCGGGGCACGGCCCCAGGCTCCCTTTCCTAATATAACCAGCAAGAGCAGAAGATAGAAGAAGGGGAAGGCAAGGATGGGTGACTCTGCCCTCCTCCAACTCTCCTTTTATAGGCAGGCCAAGGAGGGGAGCCGCTCCCTCAACGAGCGACCATCGCCCTCCTCCGCCAATTCAAGACGACCGAGCCCTCGTGTTGATGATCTCCCATGCCACGCGCCTCCGTTACCTACCCCGCGCGATGCATGCATCATACGTGGCTAAAGGATAAGGGCGTGGTGGGAGTAGTGAATTCACAGTTAATACCCATGGCGTTAAAGTAATTCACGGGCCATTACTAGAGTGGCCCACCACTGTTGGCTCTATGCGACGCGCGGGGAAATAGGAAACTGGACCGGATTCATGACTCATGAAGAAGCAAAAAGAAGACCTCAAGAAACCATCCTCTTCAGCAACCCCGCCTGTGCACTTATTAGGCCCTACCCCGACGATGCTCAACAGCGCGTACGAGGCAGGCCCGGGGGCTTCGTCGCTACAACACCCTGGGTCTGTTGCCCTGACTGTGCATAGGCACGGGAGCATGATTGAGGCACTAACCCAAGCCACAGTACAAGATACCAAGAGATTCGAGGGACCAGCAAGCAGATCAGAGAGACTAAGGCCAAGCCAGAGAAGCAAGATATCGCCAGGAGAAAGGCCTCCCTTGTTGGGCAGGCAAGCCCGGCAAGGGGCAAGGCCACCCCCAAAAGAAGGCAATCAAGGCGCCCTGACAGAGCCTGTCGGGACTCGCGGAGGCTAAACCGCCTCACTGGCCGCTCCTCCACGACTCAAGTCGTGGATCAGTGCGGTGTCAAGCCGCAAGATGACTAAGTGGCAGCCATTAGCCACATGGCAGCCTCTCTCTATGAGAAGAACCTGCAGTTGAGACCCGTCCTGCAACGTGTCAAGCAAGCAGGCACAGAGTTGGCAAGATAGCCCAGCAAGACTTGCCGGGCAACCAGTGATGTGACACTAAGCGGCGCATTTAATGTGCACTGTCAGCCCGCAGAGTTAGGTATGATAGCACTGCTGTTGTCATATCAGTGCATAATGACTACTTTGCCACTGTGGTGACCCCTTAATCTATAAAAGGAGGCCCATGGCAACTTTAGACAGGGTTAGAGGATTGGAGAACCCACACACCCATACGCACGTAGTCGCTGCTGCCCTGAGGCAACCCTTGTCGGGTGATAGCTGCTAATGCTACGTCGTTTTTTTTCAAAGAGGAAGGGATGATGCAGTATAGCAGCAGAAGGTATATCCCTCAGTGATGAAACCAAGGTTATCGAACCAGTAGGAGAACCAAGCAACACAACGTAAATAGCACCTGCACACAAATAACAAATACTCGCAACCCGACATGTAAAAGGGGTTGTCAACCCTTTCGGGTAACGGATGTGAGAGAGATATAAAAAATGATAGATCGGATGGTAAATAAGATAAATTGCAGCAAGGTATTTTTGAGTTTTTGGTTTAATAGATCTCAAAATAAAAGCAAAGGAAAAATAGGTCGCAAAGGCAAATAATATGAGGAAGAGACCCGGGGGCCGTAGATTTCACTAGTGGCTTCTCTCGAGAAGATAGCAAATAGTGGGGAAACAATTACTATTGGGCAATTGATAGAACTTCAAATAATCATGACGATATCCAGGCAATGATCATTACATAGGCATCACGTCCAAGATTAGTAGACTGACTCCTGCCTCAATCTACTACTCTTACTCCACACATCAACCGCTATCCAGCATGCATCTAGTGTATTAAGTTCATGGAGAAACGGAGTAATGCAATAAGAACGATGACATAATGTAGACAAGATCTATTTACGTAGAAATTGACCCCATCATTTTATTCTTAGTAGCAACGATACACACGTGTCAGTTCCCCTTCTGTCACTGGGATCAAGCACCGTAAAATCAAACCCACTACAAAGCTCCTCTTCCCATGGCAAGATAAAGAGATCAAGTTGGACAAACAAAACCCAATATCAGAGAAGAAATACGAGGCTATAAGCAATCATGCATATAAGAGTTCAAAAGAAGACCCAAATAACTTTCATGGATATAAAAAGATAGATCTGATCATAAACTCAAAGTTCATCGGATCCCAACAAACACACCGCAAAAGACTTACGTCATATGGATCTCCAAGGGACCATGGTATTGATAATCAAAAGAGAGAGATTAAGCCATCTAGCTACTAACTATGGACCCGAAGGTCCACACTACTCACGCATCATCGGAGAGGCACGAATGGAAGTGGTGAACCCCTCTATGATGGTGTCTAGATTGGATCTGGTGGTTCTGGACTCTGCGATGGCTGGATCGAAATTCCATCTGCTCCCCTAGGGTTTCTGGAATATTGGGGTATTTATAGAGCAAAGAGGCGGTCCGGGGGGCACCCGAGGTGGGCACAACCCACCAGGGCGTGCCTGGGCCTCCTGGCATGCCCTGGTTGGTTGTGCTTGAAGGAAATATGCCCTACATGTAATAATAAAGATGTTATTTGTATTTCCTTATATCGTGATAAATGTCTTTTATTCATGCTAGAATTGTATTAACCGGAAACTTAGTACATGTGTGAATACATAGACAAAACAGTATGTCCCTAGTATGCCTCTACTAGACAAGCTCATTGACCAAAGATGGTTATGTTTCCTGGCCATAGACATGAGTTGTCATTTGATCAACAAGATCACATCATTAGGAGAATGATGTGATGGACAAGACCCATCCGTTAGCTTAGCACTATGATCGTTTAGTTTTACTGCTATTGCTTTCTTCATTACTTATACATGTTCCTATGACTATGAGATTATGCAACTCCCGAATATCTGAGGAACACCTTGTGTGCTATCAAACGTCACAATGTAACTGGGTGATTATAAAGGTGCTCTATAGGTTTCTCCGAAAGTGTTCATGGTGTTGGTATAGATCAAGAATAGGATTTGTCACTCCGAGTGTCGGAGAGGTATCTCTGGGCCCTCTCGGTAATGCACATCATAATAAGCCTTGCAAGCAAATGACTAATGAGTTTGTCACGAGATGACGTATTACGGAACGAGTAAAGAGACTTGCCAGTAACGAGATTGAACTAGGTATTGAGATACCGACGATCGAATCTCGGGCAAGTAACATACCGATGACAAAGGGAACAACATATGTTGTTATGCGGTTTGACAGATAAAGATCTTCGTAGAATATGTAGGAGCCAATATGAGCATCCAGGTTCCGCTATTGGTTATTGACCGGAGATGAGTCTCGGTCATGTCTACATAGTTCTCGAACCCATAGGGTCTGCACGCTTAACGTTTGATGACGATCGGTATTATGAGTTTATGAGTTTTTATATACCGAAGGTAGTTCGGAGTCCCGGATGAGATCAAGGACATGACGAGGAGTCTCGGAATGTCCAAGACATAAAGATTAATATATTGGACGACTATATTCGGACACCAGAAGTGTTCCGGGTGTTATCGGGTAAACCCGGAGTGCCGGAGGGGGTTACCGGAAC
>LR738710.1:254697688-254753447 GCA_902687465.1 Secale cereale
CCCCCCCCCCCCACCCCCCGCCCCCCCGAGGGAGTATGGGCCATAGTGGGCCTATGAGGGAAAGAGAGGGGCAGCCCATAGGGCTGGCCGCACCCCCTAGGGTTCCTAGTTGGACTAGGAAAAGGGGGAGGCGCCCCCTCTCCTTTCCTTCTCCTCTCGCCCTTCCTTTCCTACTCCTAGTAGGAATAGGAAAGGGGGGTTCCTATTCCTACTAGGAGTAGGAATCCTACTCCCTTGGCGCGCCCCTTGGCCTGGCCGCACCTCCCCCTTGCTCCTTTATATACAGGGGCAGGGGGCACCCAAAGACACACAAGAAACATTGTTCTAGCCGTGTGCGGTGCCCCCCTCCACAGAAACACACCTCGGTCATATCGTTGCAGTGCTTAGGCGAAGCCCTGCGCCGGTAGCTTCATCATCTCCGTCACCACGCCGTCATGCTGATGAAACTCTCCCGTGAAGCTCAACTGGATCAAGAGCTCGTGGGACGTCATCAAGCTGAATGCGGAGGTGCCGTACGTTCGGTGCTTGATCGATTGAATCACGAAGACGTTCGACTACATCAACCGCGTCACTAGACTCTTTCGCTCTCGGTCTACGAGGGTACGTAGACACACTCTCCCCTCTCGTTGCTATGCATCTAGTAGATAGATCTTGCGTGATTGTAGGATTTTTTTGAAATACTACGTTCCCCAATAGTGGCATCATGAGCCAGCTCTATGCGTAGATGATATGTACGAGTAGAACACAAGTGAGTTGTGGACGATACTAGTCATACTGCTTACCAGCATGTCAGACTTTGATTTGGCGGTATTGTTGGATGAAGCAGCCCGGACAGACATTACGCGTACGCTTACGCGAGACTGGTTTTACTAATGTGCTTCGCACACAGGTGGCTTGCGGGTGTCAGTTTCTCCAACTTTAGTTGAATCGAGTGTGGCTACGCCCGGTCCTTGTGAAGGTTAAAACAACACATACTTGACGAAAAATCGTTGTGGTAAGAGCAGTTCTTGCTAAGCCCGTAGCAGCCACGTAAAACTTGCAACAACAAAGTAGAGGACGTCTAACTTGTTTTTGCAGGGCATGTTGTGATGTGATATGATCAAGACATGATGAGTTATACATTATTGTATGAGATGATCATGCTTTGTAAAGTTATCAGCAACTGGCTGGAGCCATATGGTTGTCGCTTGATTGTATGAAATACAATTGCCATGTAATTGCTTTACTTTATCTCTAAGCAGTAGCAATAGTCGTAGAAGCAATAGTTGGTGAGACGACAACGATGCTACGATGGAGATCAAGGTGTCGCGCCGGTGACGATGGTGAATATGATGGTGTCTTGGAGATGGAGATCAAAAGCCCAAGATGATGATGGCCATATCATGTCACACATTTTTATTGCATGTGATGTTTATCTTATTATGCTTCTTATTTTTCTTAGTATGGCGGTAGCATTATATGATGATCCCTTACTAAATTTCAAGGTACAAGTGTTCTCCCTGAGTATGCACCATTGCGAAAGTTCGTCGTGCCGAGACACCACGTGATGATCGGGTGTGATAAGCTCTACGTTCACATACAACGGGTGCAAGCCCGTTTTGCACACGCAGAATACTCGGGTTAAACTTGACGAGCCTAGCATGTACAGACATGGCCTCGGAACACTGGAGACCAAAAGGTCGAGCGTGAATCATATAGTAGATATGATCAACATAAGATGTTCACCATTGAAAACTACTCCATCTCACGTGATGATCGGACATGGTTTAGTTGATTTGGATCACGTGATCATTTAGATGACTAGAGGGATGTCTATCTAAGTGGGAGTTCTTTAGTAATACGATTAATTGAACTTTAATTTATCATGAACTTAGTCCTGATAGTTTTTGCGTATCTATGTTGTTGTAGATCAATGGCCCATGCTACTGTTCCCTTGAATTTTAATGCGTTCCTAGAGAAAGCTAAGTTGAAAGATGATAGTAGCAATTACATGGACTGGGTCTGTAACTTGAGGATTATCCTCATTGCTGCATAGAAGGATTATGTCCTTGAAGCACCGCTGGGTGACAAGCCTGCTGCAGGAGCAGCCGCGGACGTTATGAACGTCTGGCAAGCTCGTTCTAATGACTACACGATAGTTAAGTGTGCCATGCTTTACGACTTAGAACCGGGACTTCAGCGGCGTTTTGAACGTCATGGAGCATATGAGATGTTCCCGGAGTTGAAGTTGATATTTCATGGAAATGCCCGGATTGAGAAATATGAGATTTCCAATAAGTTCTACAGCTGTAAGATGGAGGAGAACGGTTCAATCAGTGAACACTTGCTCAGAATGTCTGGGTACTACAATCATATGACTCAACTTGGTTGCAAAGTTGATGAAGATAGTGTTATTGATAGAGTTCTTCAATCACTGCCACCAAGCTATAAAAGCTTCGTGATGAACTATAACATGAAAGGGATGCAAAAGACAATTCCCGAGCTCTTCGCTATGCTCAAAGCTGTGGAGGTAGAAATCAAAAAGGAGCATCAAGTGTTGATGGTTAACAAGACCACTAGTTTCAAAAAAAGGGCAAGGGAAAGAAGGTGAACTTCAAGAAGAATAGCAAGACAATTGCTACTCCCACGAAGAAACCCAAGTCTGGAGCCAAGCCTGAAACTGAGTGCTTCTACTGCAAAGGGACTGGACACTGGAAGCGGAACTGCCCTAAGTATTTGGCGAATAAGAAGGATGGCAAGGTGAATAAAGGTATATGTGATATACATGTTATTGATGTGTACCTTACTAATGCTCGTAGTAGCACCTGGATATTTGATACCTGTTTGGTTGCTAATATTTGTAACTCGAAACAGGGGCTACGGATTAAATGAAGATTGGCTAAGAACGAGGTGACGATGCGCGTGGGAAATGGTTCCAAAGTCGATGTGATCGACGTCGGCATGCTACCTCTACATCTACCTTCGGGATTAGTTTTAGACCTGAATAATTGTTATTTGGTGCCAGCGTTAAGCATGAACATTATATTTGGATCTTGTTTATTGCGAGACGGTTATTCATTTAAATCTGAGAATAATGGTTGTTCTATTTATATGAATAATATCTTTTATGGTCATGCACCCTTGAAGAGTGGTATATTCTTGTTGGATCTCGGTCGTAGGGATACACATATTCATAATATTGAAGACAAAATATGCAACGTTAATAATGATAGTGCAACTTATTTGTGGCATTGCCATTTAGGTCATATTGGTGTAAAGCGCATGAAGAAACTCCATAGTGATGGACTTTTGGAATCACTTGATTATGAATCACTTGGTGCTTGCGAACCATGCCTCATGGGCAAGATGACTAAAACTCCGTTCTCCGGAACAATGGAGCGAGCAACAAATTTGTTAGAAATCATACATACTGATGTATGTGGACCGATGAGTGTTGAAGCTCGCGGCAGGTATCGTTATTTTCTGACCTTCATTGATGATTTGAGCAGATACGAGTATATCTACTTGATGAAGCACAAGTCTGAAACATTTGAAAAGTTCAAAGAATTTCAGAGTGAAGTAGAGAATCATCGTAACAAGAAAATAAAGTTTCTACGATCTGATCGTGGAGGTGAATATTTGAGTTACGAGTTTGGTCTTCATTTGAAACAATGTAGAATAGTTTCACAACTCACGCCACCCGTAACACCATGGGGTAATGGTGTGTCCGAATGTCGTAACCGTACTTTATTAGATATAGTGCGGTCTATGATGTCTCTTACCGATTTACCACTATCATTTTGGGGTTATGCTTTAGAGACAGCTGCATTCACGTTAAATAGGGCACCATCTAAATCCGTTGAGACGATGCCTTATGAACCGTGGTTTGGCAAGAAACCAAAGTTGTCGTTTCTTAAAGTTTGGGGTCGCGATGTTTATGTGAAAAAGCTTCAACCTGATAAGCTCGAACCCAAGTCGGAGAAATGTGTCTTCATAGGATACCCAAAGGAGATTGTTCGGTACACCTTCTATCACAGATCCGAAGGAAATATATTCGTTGCTAAGAATGGATCCTTTCTAGAGAAGCAGTTTCTCTCGAAAGAAGTGAGTGGGAGGAAAGTAGAACTTGATGAGGTAACTGTACCTTCTCCCGAATTGGAAAGTAGTACATCACAGAAACTAGTTCTAGTGATTCCTACACCAATTAGTGAGGAAGCTAATGATGATGATCATGAAACGTCGAATCAAGTTACTGCTGAACTTCATAGGTCAACCAGAGTATGCTCCGCACCAGAGTGGTACGGCAACCCGGTTCTGGAAGTCATGTTACTAGACCATGATGAACCTACGAACTATGAGGAAGCGATGATGAGTCCAGATTCCGCAAAGGCTTGAGGCCATGAAATCTGAGATGGGATCCATGTATGAGAACAAAGTGTGGACTTTGGTTGACTTGCCCGATGATCGGCAAGCCATCAAAAATAAATGGATCTTCAAGAGGAAGACCGACGTTGACGGTAATGTTACTGTTTACAAAGCTTGACTTGTTGCGGAAGGTTTTCGACAAGTTCAAGGAGTTGACTACGATGAGACTTTCTCACCCGTAGCGATGCTTAAGTCTGTCCGAATCATGTTAGAAATTGCCACATTTTATGATTATGAAATCTGGCAAATGGATGTCAAAACTGCATTCCTGAATGGATATCTCAAAGAGGAGTTGTATATGATGCAACCAGAAGGTTTTTTTGATCCTAAAGGTGCTAAGAAAGTACGCAAGCTCCAGCGATCCATCTATGGACTGGTGGAAGCATCTCGGAGTTGGAATATACGCTTTGATGAGGTGATCAAAGCATATGGTTTTATACAGACTTTTGGAGAAGCCTGTATTTACTAGAAAGTGAGTGGGAGCTCTGTAGCATTTCTGATATTACATGTGGACGACATATTGTTGATTGGAAATGATATAGAATTTCTGGATGGCATAAAAGAATACTTGAATAAGAATTTTTCAATGAAAGACCTCGGTGAATCTGTGTAATGCCCAGGATGGGACTATACCTCCTACGTGTCGAGGCACGACTTAAAGGTATAAGCCCATTCTGGAATGATCTCAAGTTTGGTATCTTTGCACGACTCATGTAAAAATAGGGATTAAATTGCAAAAGGAGATAGTTGGCTTACACTCGCCACTTCACACAATACATTACATAAGAAAACATCATTCAAAACATCACAACCCGACTACGGACGAAGATCCAAAAGAAGATACCAAAACAACATAAAGCCACAGGTCTAGATCGAATCCTAGTAGAAACCACTACTGATCGTCGAAAACGTCACAAGAATACGGCTATGCTCTTCAACGAACTCCCAGAAAGTACTTGAACCAGCTCCTGCATCATTCTCGGCTGAACCTGCATCTGGTGTTGTAGTAACTGTGAGCCACGAGGACTCAGCAATCCCATAACCATGGGTATCAAGACTAGCAAAGCTTGGTGGGTAGGAAGAGGTAAAGGGGTGAGGTTGCAACAGCGGCTAAGCATAATATGGTGGCTAGCTTACGAGTACAAGAATAAGATGAGAATCTACGCAAACGGTCACAAAAGTAGTGATCGCTAAAGATCCTAAACTACATACGAATCAAACATAACCCCACCGTGTTCTCTTCTCAAAGTGAAAAGAGACAGTCACGGTTACTCACGCAGTTGTGTGTTTTACTTCGGATCCTCTGTCAAGTTTTCTACAACCGGACATTAACAAAATCCAATCTGCCACATAACCACGGGCACGGCTTTCGAAAGATTATAACCCTGCAGGGGTGTCCCAACTTAGCCCATCACAAGCTCTCACGATTAGCTGAAGCGATAAATATAATATCATCACTCCTTATCTTAGGGAAATCCGATCAGGCTCGGCATCCCGGTGCACAAGACATTTCGACAATGGTAAAACAAGTCCAGCAAGACCTCCCGGCGTGCCGACACCCTGATAGTAGCCGCGCGTATCTCGTCTCAGGCCACGTCCGGATGAGCAATACGTACAGCAACCGAAGACCCCAGATAACTGGGTGGCACCGCAAGTGGCTCTAGTTTGGGAGCAACACCATCAGCACTGGCCCCCCCTGTTATGTAGAATTAAGAACCCGGGGACATGACCCCCTATGCAATTAATTAATTAATTAAGTTGTTATTATGAGCAAATTAAAACCAATGTTGGGCCTTGCTGGAGGAGTTTTATTCAAAGTCGAACTGTCAAGGGGTCCCCATCCACCCATCGTGTAAGGAACGCAAAATCAAGGAACATAATGCCAGTTTATCGGCGCCTAAGGTGGCATGAGTGGAACAAAACACCGAGCAAAAGGCCAAGCCTTCCACCCATGCCCAGTATATAGGTATGTTAATAATAATTATAGGTATTGTGATATTCCAACAACAAGTTCCCTCCTGGAACGATCTTCATCTTCACCTGCAACTAACAACGCTATAAGAGGGGCTGAGAAAGCGGTAACATAGCCAAACAGTGGTTTTGCTAGGAAGGTTTCAAGGTTAGAGGTTTCATGGCAACAAGGAGAGGCTGACATAAAAGATGGGTAGCGCGACATGTAACGATAGCATCGAGACACTAAGCATGGCAATGGTAGTAAAGGTATCCAAGGGTATGATCATCTTGCCTGGGATTCCGCAAGGGAGAAGAACATTCCATGAAGTAGACGGAGCAACATAGTCGAGCGAATCCTCACAACTCCGGAACGAAACCGAAGCTAACAAGAGAAGCAACCGGAAAGAAGCAATCAACACGGTAAACACACAAGCATAAACATGGCATACGATGCACATCCAAGTATGATGCACGTCCGGTTTAAATATGCATGACATGGCAAAGTGCACAAACAAGTACTACAAGTTAAGTGGAGCTCAATATGCAACGGGTTGCATATTGACGAAACACCACATTTAATTTATTTAGTTGACTCTCGTTTATTTACAAGACATGATTAAATGTTTTTAACATAGCAAGAGGTGAAGCATAAAAAACTACACTATTTAGGCTTTTAAATGAGGCCGGAAAATAACAACAACAATTCCGGGAAAATCCTCATGGGCATGTTTAGCAATTTTAAGCAACAACAATGCACACATATAATGTTGTTAACATGATGCAGATGACATGATCAAGTTTTATGCAATTTTTATTAAAAGTTTAACATGAAGAGATAAGAAGATGATAAGGAGTATTTGTCACCGTGGTGGAAAGAAAAGGTGCCATGGCAACGATCCGAAAATGATGCAACGGCAACATCTCGGTTCCGGTAACTCGTTGAGAGACGGGTGCAAAAGATAACGGAGAGCGTGATTTGCAAAAGAGGTGGGGTGAACCCGGTTGCCCGGTTCCCACTTGACAACGATAGGGCAAACGAGGGTCACGACGGACACGATGCAAACAAGGGAAAACATTTCATACAACACATGCATTCCACGGGTCATCGTCTCGGGTTATACCTTCGGAACATTTGTTTCGGGGCGGATCAAGATCGTCGAGGGACGTAGAGGAAGTAGTGGTACACGGCCGTAGAGGAAGTAGTTGTTCTCGTCCTTAGTCGTACACGGGGCGACGATAGTCGTTCACGTAGGCGTTTTCGTTTCCGAAGAGGTACTTGACGGTTTCGAGTGCTCCGAGCGTCGCGGTACTTGGTGCTTCAAAACGTTCGTCGTGGTACTTGCGGTCTCGCCAATGGTAGTCGTACACGGTTCGTCGGTAGGGGTACTTGGCGAAACCCTATAATCGTACACTGGTCCTTGGCAAAACAACAGCACAGAGCAACACAAAAAAACATAGTTGTTCAACAGCGAGGACTTGAGACGCGGTGGGCTGATGCGGTGGCCGGCGGCAGCTGATTGCTGGAGGGAGATGGCGACGGAGGAGGGGTGCTGCGGCGCTGGAAACGGAGGTGCGCGGGGCAACGGGGCTCCTGGCCGGCCGGAGCAGCACAGGGCGTCGGCTTGGGGCGAGCTCCCACGGCGGCCATCCATGGCACTTGAGCATGGAGGGGTCGGGCGCTGCGGCCTCTTGGCGCTGGAGAGGACGAGGCCGGACTCCCGCTGGAGAAGACGGCGATGGAGGCAGGGCGGCCGGCTGCTTCCTGGCCGAGGGAGGACGAGGCCTTGGGGCAGAGGTGCTGTGACGAGGAGCTGGAGGTGCACGGCTGGAGGAGGGAGGCCGCGGGCGGAGGCGCAGGGGCCATGGCGCGGCGGCGCCTGGCCTGGCGATGCGGCGGCTGCTTGGCGCGCGGGATTGGGGTAGCAGGGGGCGGCGCCCTGGAGGACGGACGGCGCGCTCCTGGCCGAGGAGGGGCGAGGCGAGAGCCTTGGCGATGCGGGGCGAGGAGAAGGGGACGCGGCTCGCGGCTGCGGTCTAGAGCACGGGGAGGCGCTCGGCAGGGGGGAGAGCGAGGGCGCTGGGCGTCGAGCAGGGGCGTGGTGGCGGCGAACGACGGCGCGGGAGATGCGAGCGAGGGAGAGGGAGGGATCGGGACGAAGGGGTGCGGCGGACGGTGGGAGAGATGAGGAGTGAGGGAGCGGGCTAGGGTTAAGGAGGGGAATGGGCCTGGAGGCCTGGAGGGATGGGCCGGCTGGGAGGTGGCTGTTGGGCCAGCTGCGGCTGGGCTGGCTGCTATACTTCTTATTGCTATTTCAAAAAAAAAACAGAAAAACAGCAAGGCGAACGAAAAAGGAAGGAGGTGCTAGGAATAGGCTTAGGGCATGAGGTAAATTCCCTGGACTCACAAAAATGTAAGGAATTAATTAAAATTGTTTGATGATTTTTGGAAGATGAAAATTCAAAACACGTTTGAATAAAAGCCAAATTGTTTGACTTTAGAAATCCATTTAGATGAATCCAAAAGAGCTCGAATTTGAGGATGGGGCTCGACAAACGGGAAAAGAATTATTGGCAAGGTTGACGATGAAACTTGAATTAAGAGGCATGGGGAATATTTGCAAGTGTGTTAGGTTAATTCCAAACAAATGGAATATTTATAATATAGCTCCATAATATTGGGAGGATATGTTATAAAGAGAAGTCATCCTTCCCTTGATTTAAATGGACCAAAGGTCCACACAATTTATTTGGTTGAGAAGTAAAGATTAATGGCATGATGGCATGATGACATGATGCAATGCAAAATAAATAAAGCAAGCACAACTGAAACACACGGGCGAACCCGGAACATCTGGAATCTTCTGGAATCTTCTGGGACGTCGGTCTTCGGGCGTCACAACTCTCCCACACTAACAGAGGATCTCGACCCGAGATCCTAGAGATGGCACCGGATAAAAACGGAAAAGGAAGAGGTAAAACAAAGTTGCTTCTTTGACAAACGAGTGAAAAGAGGAACAAGGAGCATTATGGGAACCTTGTAGGTTGAAAGACATGAAGCAAGAGCTTACGAACCAAAAGAATATGATACTGCAATGGTATAGCCAAGGAATAAGAATGACATAATTTGGACAGCACTCCGACTGAAAATGGAAGGAATTAACAAGAACTTGAGGAGATGGAGTGATACTTGATGAAATCAACAACACACTGCCTCCGAAACAATTAAAAGAATGGCACAAGGGGTAAGAAAGATTCAGACAACACTCCGGTTGGAGATAGGAAAAACTTGATAAGATGACGGAACTAGAATGAAGAATACAACACTCCGGTTAAAGGATAAGCAAGGGAAAGAACATGATCTCGATAAAACGAGATGATGGGACGAAGAGAGCAATATCACAATGCCTCCGGAATGAAAGAATAGCATATAATTCAATGAAAGAAATGAACGGAGAAAAAATGACAACTTCTCTCAAAATTGAATTGAAAGAGCATCCTGACCAAGATGGATTGAATAGAGTTGTTGGAAATTCAACAACGAAAGAATAAGCTTCATGTGGGCTTATGGAAAACATCTCAAAATTAAGAGGTGACAACCAGCCACAAACAGAAATGAATTGCTTGGATTGAGATCAACAATGAGATGAAAAACTTATTTCACCGGAATGAAAATGAAGAACTTGGGTCATTATAAGCGCCATAATTAGCAACAATCCTTTGGGAAAGCTTTTAGGTGCAATACAACCCAAGATCACTCCAACGAATAAATTGAAGGGTTGGAAAAATCTCCTGAACCAAGAAAAATGATGGGTTTAAATATCCCATTCGTGACAACTTGTGAATCATGAAACATGAAGGAATTGTCAAAAATGGCATACCACCATCTCAAAACAATACGGTAGAAAGAATTGCAATTGGAAGCATGATGAAGAATGCTTGAGCTCCAACAAGAATCTTGACGAAGACTTCGAGGATGAATTAAATGATGATGAACCACCATGAAGAACTCCGGTAATGAAAGCATGAGAAGTGAAAGATGAAAATAATAAGATTCAAGGCCTGCGATGAATTAGCTGGAGCCTGAAATGATATAATTGAAATAACTTGGAGCTCCGGAAAACAAGATGAACAACTTAGAACCAAGGATAAGATATGATGAACAAGCTCCGAAGGAAGGGATTAACCTCTTGGGAGAAACTAGAATAAGATTTATGTTATGCATATCCTTCACCAATTTAAGTTGATGACAACCAAAGGATTTGGCATACTACTTATTCTCGTTGGAAAGAATTAAAGAGAGATCTAGCACAACCTTGGATAAATCTTCAACAAAGCACCGGTAGGATTATGAAAAGAACAAATGAATTGATACGATAACAACGGAAGAGTAAACTTGAAAGAACCACCGTAAGAATATGGAGACGAACGAAGAGACATCAATGAAGAATATTTGGAAGACGAAGTTGAAAACTGAGAACGAAGAAATCTTCTGAAATGATGGCCTTCGGAGGATCACAAAGAAAAGAATTCATGAAATGCTTCGGATGGCATAAAGGAATTCCTCACAATCTGAACAATAATGAGGATGGCATGAAGCTAGAACCACAACTCATCAAAAGAACGGGCCAAGATTAAGAGAAACTCTTCTCCGATCTTCAAATGTTGAGAGTGAAGACAAGAAATGCCATGAAGAATTTCGAGATACTCCGGACGAATGACAAGAGGAAGGTGGAGCTAAAGATGGAAATAATTAAAAACAAGCTTGGAGAAGGCATGTGACTGATGGAAATCATTCTTACGTCACACTTTGAAAAGAATTCTCCGGAAAAAGAAGAGTCAGGTAAGATCCTGGGAAAAGACCTGTGGGTTAGGGCTCACTCCAAAAGAAATCACCGTTGAAAAGATTGCTTAAGAGATATTGCACCGGTTAAATTAAATGGCTTGAATAAGATAACAATCCTCAAAATAGCTTGAATGGATTAAGAATGGAATTATGAACCTTCTGAGTTGTCTTGTACACTCCGGATAAGAATAGCAAGAGGAGAATGATTAATTGGTGCACCGGAATAAGAAAGCATTGTGAAATGAGGAAAAGGATAAGATCAACACCGAAATCTTGAATTACATCCACCGGCAGAATTTGAGAACAAAAGAATGATGAACCTGGAGTTTCCAGAGCATCTTCACGATAAAGCACCGGATAAGAACATTGAAGGAAAAGAATGAAGAAATATCACATGAATAAAATGGGTATTTCATTTGAGAATTTCTTGCTCTGAGAAGAAGAAGGGTGGGAGGGTGGGTAAAACAAAGACAATTTGGGACGAATGAAACAGACAAATCGTCAGATTTCTCAACGGCATCCGTAAGGAATAACTTGAAGAGAAGGCACACCGGTTGAAAAAGGATTAACATGAAAATCTCGATGGTTAAGAAGAATTAGCACTCCCATAGAAATATGAGAACACCGATTAGGAAAGGTATGGAATCAACATTTGACATCGAAGCAACTCGAATACCAGAATCAAAACAAAACAAAGGATAGATATGTAGCAACATAACTTCACAATATCATTCGAACGGAGAATTGAATGAATGAATTCCGCAGGTATATCAACTTGTCGAGAAGCCAGTTGGAAGAACAAAAGATAAATAAAAGCAACAAGGAGCAGATAGAACAAATACAAGATAGAAGCTTCGTCCGACATATTCGTGCTGAAAGCTCATGGAACGTGTTACAAAAGGGTTTTGCAATCCCCGGATCAGCATAGCCAAGGACCCTTTAAGATGCAACTCCCGATCGGAACATCGGCCATAAAACCACTTCACTCAATGTAGAACCCCGAACTTCATGTGATGCATTCATTGGAAGAATGCCTAGAACTACTAGATGAACCCACCTATTAATTTCCGAAAGTTTCCAATTATGCAATCAGGTGTTGGGGATACAGGGGAAGCACCGCGCACTCAACTCTAATCCTACATCCAGCTGTATCCATCCTTCAACACATAACCAGTTATCTCCGGAAACCGTTTACCTCGGACCTTCGAAACGCATCCACTATACAAGCTATGGCAATACTCCCGAACTACCTCCCCAGTACTGGGTGATGTCGGGGTTATCTTGCCACTAACCGCATACGAGAGTTTTCGATGTCGGCCGTCTTAAGTATTCTAGAACTGATGCGATGGATTTGTGACGACAACACCTCGGAGCTCAACTCCCCGGGACACTGCCACAACCCCTAATGACAGGAGGCATCGAGAACAATGTTCTCGTCACAAAGACATCGAAACAATCCAAACAATACTCGCGAGATCCTAAAAAAAATTGGTGCATTTTTTAGAGTAGAAGATACAAGAGTAACCGTCAGGTGTCCTCACCAGAGTGAAAAGAGATGAGGAGCAAAAGAAATCCTACTCTCCGATATATATATATATATATATATATATATATATATATATATATATAGGACTCAAAACATTTTCAGTGTGTGCCTAGACTCAACCGTCAATGATTTGATCAATCAGTGGGGGCTTCTAGGTCGGAGAAGGCTCTGATACCAACTTGTAATGCCCAGGATGGGACTATACCTCCTACGTGTTGAGGCACGACTTAAAGGTATACGCCCATTCTGGAATGATCTCAAGTTTGGTATCTTTGCACGACTCATGTAAAAATAGGGATTAAATTGCAAAAGGAGATAGTTGGCTTACACTCGCCACTTCACACAATACATTACATAAGCAAACATCATTCAAAACATCACAACCCGACTACGGGGGAAGATCCAAAAGAAGATACCAAAACAACATAAAGCCATAGGTCTAGATCGAATCCTAGTAGAAACCACTACTGATCGTCGAAAACGTCACAAGCATACGGCTATGCTCTTCAACGAACTCCCAGAAAGTACTTGAACCAGCTCCTGCATCATTCTCGGCTGAACCTGCATCTGGTGTTGTAGTAACTGTGAGCCACGAGGACTCAGCAATCCCATAACCATGGGTATCAAGACTAGCAAAGCTTGGTGGGTAGGAAGAGGTAAAGTGGTGAGGTTGCAGCAGCGGCTAAGCATAATATGGTGGCTAGCTTACGAGTACAAGAATAAGATGAGAATCTACGCAAACGGTCGCAAAAGTAGTGATCGCTAAAGATCCTAAACTACATACGAATCAAACATAACCCCACCGTGTTCTCTTCTCAAAGTGAAAAGAGACAGTCACGGTTACTCACACAGTTGTGTGTTTTACTTCGGATCCTCTGTCAAGTTTTCTACAACCGGACATTAACAAATTCCAATCTGCCACATAACCGCGGGCACGGCTTTCGAAAGATTATAACCCTGCAGGGGTGTCCCAACTTAGCCCATCACAAGCTCTCACGATTAGCTGAAGCGATAAATATAATATCATCACTCCTTATCTTAGGGAAATCCGATCAGGCTCGGCATCCCGGTGCACAAGACATTTCGACAATGGTAAAACAAGTCCAGCAAGACCTCCCGGCGTGCCGACACCCTGATAGTAGTCGCGCGTATCTCTTCTCAGGCCACGTCCGGATGAGCAATACGTACAGCAACCGAAGACCCCAGATAACTGGGTGGCAACGCAAGTGGCTCTAGTTTGGGACCAACACCATCAACACTGCCCCCCTGTTATGTAGAATTAAGAACCCGAGGACATGACCCCCTATGCAATTAATTAATTAATTAAGTTGTTATTATGAGCAAATTAAAACCAATGTTGGGCCTTGCTGGAGGAGTTTTATTCAAAGTCGAACTGTCAAGGGGTCCCCATCCACCCATCGTGTAAGGAATGCAAAATCAAGGAACATAATGCCGGTTTATCGGCGCCTAAGGTGGCATGAGTGGAACAAAACACCGAGCAAAAGGCCAAGCCTTCCACCCATGCCCAGTATATAGGTTTGTTAATAATAATTATAGATATTGTGATATTCCAATAACAAGTTCCCTCCTGGAACGATCTTCATCTTCACCTGCAACTAACAACGCTATAAGAGGGGCTGAGCAAGCTGTAACATAGCCAAACAGTGGTTTTGCTAGGAAGGTTTCAAGGTTAGAGGTTTCATGGCAACAAGGAGAGGCTGACATAAAAGATGGGTAGCGCGACATGTAATGATAGCATCGAGACACTAAGCATGGCAATGGTAGTAAAGGTATCCAAGGGTATGATCATCTTGCCTGGGATTCCGCAAGGGAGAAGAACATTCCATGAAGTAGACGGAGTAACATAGTCGAGCGAATCCTCACAACTCCGGAACGAAACCGAAGCTAACAAGAGAAGCAACCGGAAAGAAGCAATCAACACGGTAAACACACAAGCATAAACATGGCATACGATACACATCCAAGTATGATGCATGTCCAGTTTAAATATGCATGACATGGCAAAGTGCACAAACAAGTACTACAAGTTAAGTGGAGCTCAATATGCAATGGGTTGCATATTGACGAAACACCACATTTAATTTATTTAGTTGACTCTCGTTTATTTACAAGACAAGATTAAATGTTTTTAACATAGCAAGAGGTGAAGCATAAAAAAAACTACACTATTTAGGCATTTTAAATGAGGCCAGAAAATAACAACAACAATTCCGGGAAAATCCTCATGGGCATGTTTAGCAATTTTAAGCAACAACAATGCACACATATAATGTTGTTAACATGATGCGGATGACATGATCAAGTTTTATGCAATTTTTATTAAAAGTTTAACATGAAGAGATAAGAAGATGATAAGGAGTATTTGTCACCGTGGTGGAAAGAAAAGGTGCCACGGCAACGATCCGAAAATGATGCAACGGCAACATCTCGGTTCCGGTAACTCGTTGAGAGACCGGTGCAAAAGATAACGGAGAGCGTGACTTGCAAAAGAGGTGGGGTGAACCCGGTTGCCCGGTTCCCACTTGACATCGATAGGGCAAACGAGGGTCACGACAGACACGATGCAAACAAGGGAAAACATTTCATACAACACATGCATTCCACGGGTCATCATCTCGGGTTATACCTTCGGAACATTTGTTTCGGGGCGGATCAAGATCGTCGAGGGACATAGAGGAAGTAGTGGTACACGGCCGTAGAGGAAGTAGTTGTTCTCGTTCGTAGTCGTACACGGGGCGACGGTAGTCGTTCACGTAGGCGTTTTCGTTTCCGAAGAGGTACTTGACGGTTTCGAGTGCTCCGGGCGTCGCGGTACTTGGCGCTTCAAAACGTTCGTCGTGGTACTTGCGGTCTCGCCAATGGTAGTCGTACACGGTTCGTCGGTAGGGGTACTTGGCGAAACCCTGTAATCGTACACTGGTCCTTGGCAAAACAACAGCACAGAGCAACACAAAAAAACATAGTTGTTCAACTGCGAGGACTTGAAACGCGGTGGGCTGATGCGGTGGCCGGTGGCAGCTGATTGCTGGAGAGAGATGGCGACGGAGGAGGGGCGCTGCGGCGCTGGAAACGGAGGTGCGCGGGGCGACGGGGCTCCTGGCCGGCCGGAGCAGCACGGGGCGTCGGCTTGGGTCGAGCTCCCACGGCGGCCATCCATGGCGCTGGAGCATGGAGGGGTCGGGCGCTGTGGCCTCTTGGCGCTGGAGAGGACGAGGCCGGACTCCCGCTGGAGAAGACGGCGATGGAGGCAGGGCGGCCGGCTGCTGCCTGGCCGAGGGAGGACGAGGCCTTGGGGCGGAGGTGCTGTGACGAGGAGCTGGAGGTGCACGACTGGAGGAGGGAGGCCGCGGGCGGAGGCGCAGGGGCCATGGCGCGGCGGCGCCTGGCCTGGCGATGCGGCGGCTGCTTGGCGCGCGGGATTGGGGCAGCAGGGGGTGGCGCCCTGGAGGACGAACGGCGCGCTCCTGGCCGAGGAGGGGCGAGGCGAGAGCCTTGGCGATGCGGGGCGAGGAGAGGGGGACACGGCTCGCGGCTGCGGTCTAGAGGACGAGGAGGCGCTCGGCAGGGGGGGGAGAGCGAGGGCGGTGGGCGTCGAGCAGGGGCGTGGTGGCGGCGAACGATGGCGCAGGAGATGCGAGCGAGGGAGAGGGAGGGATCAGGACGAAGGGGTGCGGCAGACGGTGGGAGAGATGAGGAGCGAGGGAGTGGGCTAGGGTTAAGGAGGGGAATGGGCCTGGAGGCCTGGAGGGATGGGCCGGCTGGGAGGTGGCTGTTGGGCCAGCTGCGGCTGGGCTGGCTGCTATACTTCTTATTGCTATTTCCAAAAAAACAGAAAAACAACAAGGCGAACGAAAAAGGAAGAAGGTGCTAGGAATAGGCTTAGGGCATGAGGTAAATTCCCTGGACTCACAAAAATGTAAGGAATTAATTAAAATTGTTTGAAGATTTTTGGAAGATGAAAATTCAAAACACGTTTGAATAAAAGCCAAATTGTTTGACTTTAGAAATCTATTTAGATGAATCCAAAAGAGCTAGAATTTGAGGATGGGGCTCGACAAACGGGAAAAGAATTATTGGCAAGGTTGACGATGAAACTTGAATTAAGAGGCATGGGGAATATTTGCAAGTGTGTTAGGTTAATTCCAAACAAATGGAATATTTATAATATAGCTCCATAATATTGGGAGGATATGTTATAAAGAGAAGTCATCCTTCCCTCGATTTAAATGGACCGAAGGTCCACACAATTTATTTGGTTGAGAAGCAAAGATTAATGGCATGATGGCATGATGACATGATGCAATGCAAAATAAATAAAGCAAGCACAACTGAAACACACGGGCAAACCCGGAACATCTGGAATCTTCTGGAATCTTCTGGGACGTCGGTCTTCGGGCGTCACAATCTGCTTACATATTAGGCATCAAGATCTATAGAGATAGATCATGATGCTTAATTGGACTTTCACAAAGCACGCACCTTGATAAAGCTTTGAAGAAGCTCAAAATGGATCAGTCAAAGAAAGGGTTCTTGCCTGTGTTACAAGGTGTGAAGTTGAGTAAGACTCAATGTCCGACCACTACAGAAGATAGAGAGAAAATGAAAGTCATTCCCTATGCCTCAGCCAAAGGATCTATCATGTATGCAATGTTGTGTACCAGAACTGATGTGTACCTTGCTATAAGTTTAGGAGGGAGGTACCAAAGTAATCCAGGAGTGGATCACTGGACAGCGGTCAAGAACATCCTGAAGTACCTTAGAAGGACAAAGGATATGTTTCTCGTTTATGGAGGTGACAAAGACTCATCGTAAACGGTTACGTCGATTCAAGCTTTGACACTGATCCGGATGACTCTAAGTCACAAACCGGATATGTATTTTTATTGAACGGTGGAGCTGTCAGTTGGTGCAGTTCCAAGCAGAGCGGCATGGCGGGATCTACGTGTGAAGCGGAATACATAGCTGATTTGGAAGCAGCAAATGAAGGAGTCTGGATGAAGGAGTCCATATCCGATCTAGGTGTAATACCTAGTGCATCGGGTCCAATGAAAATCTTTTGTGACAACACTGGAGCAATAGCCTTGGCGAAGGAATCCAGGTTTCACAAAAGAACAAAGCACATCAAAAGATGCTTCAATTCCATCTGTGATCAAGTCAAGGAGGGAAACATAGAAATTTGCAAGATACATACGAATCTGAATGTCGCAGACCCGTTGACTAAGCCTCTTCCACGGGCAAAACATGATCAGCACCAAGACTCCATGGGTGTTAGAATCATTAATTTGTAATCTAGATTATTGACTCTAGTTAAAGTGGGAGACTGAAGGAAATATGCCCTAGAGGCAATAATAAAGATGTTATTTGTATTTCCTTGTATCATGATAAATGTCTTTTATTCATGCTAGAATTGTATTAACCGGAAACTTAGTACATGTGTGAATAGATAGACAAAACAGTATGTCCCTAGTATGCCTCTACTAGACTAGCTCATTGATCAAAGATGGCTATGTTTCCTGGCCATAGACATGAGTTGTCATTTGATCAACAAGATCACATCATTAGTAGAATGATGTGATGGACAAGACCCATCCGTTAGCTTAGCACTATGATTGTTTAGTTTTACTGCTATTGCTTTCTTCATGACTTATACATGTTCCTATGACTATGAGATTATGCAACTCCCAAATA
The DNA here is from genome assembly GCA_902687465.1 of Secale cereale. Taxonomy (NCBI): domain Eukaryota; kingdom Viridiplantae; phylum Streptophyta; class Magnoliopsida; order Poales; family Poaceae; genus Secale; species Secale cereale. The sequence goes on from LR738710.1 coordinate 254,716,144, forward strand.
CCAGAGGAACACCTTGTGTGCTATCAAACGCACAACGTAACTGGGTGATTATAAAGATGCTCTACAGGTGTCTCCGAAAGTGTTCGTGGTGTTGGCATAGATCAAGAATAGGATTTATCACTCTGAGTGTCGGACAGGTATCTCCGGGCCCTCTCGGTAATGCACATCATAATAAGCCTTGCAAGCAAATGACTAATGAGTTACTCACGAGATAATGTATTACGGAACGATTAAAGAGACTTGCCGGTAACGAGATTGAACTAGGTATTGAGATACCGACGATTGAATCTCGGACAAGTAACATACCGATGACAAAGGGAACACCATATGTTGTTGTGCGGTTTGACCGATAAAGATCTTCGTAGAATATATAGGAGCCAATATGAGCATCCAGGTTCCGCTATTGGTTATTGACCGGAGATGAGTCTCGATCATGTTGACATAGTTCTCGAACCCGTAGGGTCCGCACGCTTAACATTCGATGACGATCAGTATTATGAGTTTATGAGTTTTTATGTACTGAAGGTAGTTCGGAGTCCCAGATGAGATCACGGACATGACGAGGAGTCTCGGAATGTCCGAGACATAGAGATTAATATATTGGATGACTATATGCGGACACGGAAGTGTTCCGGGTGTTATCGGGTAAAACCGGAGTGCTGGAGGGGGTTACCTTAACCCCCTCGAGGGAGTATGGGCCATAGTGGGCCAATGAGGGAAAGAGAGGGGCAGCCCGTACGGCTGGCTGCACCCCCTAGGGTTCCTAGTTGGACTAGGAAAATTGGGGAGGCACCCCCTCACCTTTCCTTCTCCTCTCGCCCTTCCTTTCCTACTCCTAGTAGGAATAGGAAAGGGGTTTCCTATTCCTACTAGGAGTAGGAATCCTACTCCCTTGGCGCGCCCCTTGGCCTGGCCGCACCTCCCCCTTGCTCCTTTATATACGTGGGCAGGGGGCACCCAAAGACACACAAGAAACATTGTTCTAGCCGTGTGCAGTGCCCCCCTCCACAGATACACACCTCGGTCATACCGTTGCAGTGCTTAGGCGAAGCCCTGCGCCGGTAGCTTCATCATCTCTGTCACCACGCCGTCGTGCTGACAAAACTCTCCCGTGAAGCTCAACTGGATCATGAGCTCGTGGGACGTCATCAAGTTGAACGTGTGCTGAACGCGGAGGTGCCATACGTTCGGTGCTTGATCGTTCGAATTGCGAAGACGTTCGACTACATCAACCGCATCACTAGACGCTTTCGCTTTGGTCTACGAGGGTACGTAGACACACTCTCTCCTCTCGTTGCTATGCATCTAAAAGATAGATCTTGCATGATCATAGGATTATTTTTTGAAATACTACGTTCCCCAACAGTGCTCCCCTCGGAGCACCCCCAGGTGCTGCCTTGGCCCATTGGGTTTCTTTTGGTCCAAAAAAAATCTCCAAAAAGTTTCGCTGCGTTTGGACTCCGTTTGATATTGATTTCATGCGATGTAAAAAACATGCAGAAAACAGCAACTGGCACTTGGCACTATGTCAATAGGTTAGTACCAAAAATGACTATAAAATGATTGTAATACATCCAAGAATGATAATATAACAGCATGGAACAATCAAAATTATAGATACGTTGGAGATGTATCAGCATCCCCAAGCTTAACTCCTGCTCGTCCTCGAGTAGGTAAGTAATAAAAACAGAATTTTTGATGTGGAATGTTGCCTATCATGTCATATCATATTCTTTTCTTTATAGCTTGGACATTTGGACTTTTATATGGTTCAAAGCAATTGTCTAGTTTTGACATGATATTTAAATACTCAAACATATCAAGAAGCAACCATGTCTTTCAAAATATCAATGCTAAAGCAAGTTATCCCTAGCCCATCATGCTCAACAATTGATCCATTCATGAAACACACTCGCATATTAGTTACACCCAATGCTCAAGTACGATCATAGTGTTTCCTAGTTGGTGCTTGTAAGAGAAGATGGAGACTCAAATTCAAAAATAAAAAATGCATAAGTAAAAGAAAGGCCCTTCGCAGAGGGAAGTAGGTATTTGTAGAGGTGCCAGAGCTCAAAGCTTATTTGAGAGATAATTTGTTTTGGGAGGCATAATTTTCCCACCAACGAGATCGATTTGAGGTTCCCAACACTTTGCATGCTAGATATATCATAGGCGGTTCCCAAACAGAAAATAAAGTTTATTCCCTTTCCACCAAACTATCACAAGCCATGGCTAGCCGAATCTACGGTTGCCATCCATACCAACACTTTCCAATGGGACTATGTCTCGAAACGCGAAACTGGAACCAAGAAAACGGTTCAAAATATTAAAGGCCCAGACGTGACGTCTCACTGAAAAGTTGTAAGTAAAGACACCGTATCTGTTTTTCGATACCATGCCTTCGAGGCTAGGGGTTGTACTAATCATGCAGAATCGGACATAGTACTTTTGTATAGGGAATATTGCTTCAAATATGTCCGGGAGGAGGAACCCGCCTTGCAATGCCGAAGACAGTACGCGAGCCGAACTCAACGTCATCGAACACTGGTTCAGGGGCTACTGAGGGAGTTGTAGCGACCCGACCCAAATGGATCAAGTCTGTGTGCTTAAGTGTCCTCCCTAGATCGGTATGCTGACACACACAGTACTCGAGGATTTATAACAGAGGTAAATCACATGTACAAAGTAATGTAAATATTATTACATCAATCAATCATAGCGGAAGCAACAAAGGTTGTGGAGTTCTATCAACACCAACGGCAAAGTTGAGTGTAAACAGCGCAACCCTAACATAACACTTACTCGTCGAATAATTCCTACAACATGAGACGTTGCAGCCATGTAGGTCAGTACATTGAATGTACTGGAAAATTCACATTGTAGAAGTAATGATGAACAATGCCTAGAACTACATGCATATTTGGTTGGCGGAGGCTGTAAGGTAGTTTTTGCATAAAGCTGATTTTTCCCTACCACAAAGGAATGCATTTATTTAACTATTTTGTTAAATTTAAATCATGAACAATTGAGAATGGTACCCCCATCTCAATCCCAAACCAAAGTCATTATTAACCCAACAAATTAATTAAATAGAGTGTTGAGATCAACAAATAATCCACTTCTAGATACTCAAAGATGTCCATAACAGGGGACACGGCTACTCATGAATAGTTTGTACACTCTGCAGAGGTTTGTGCACTTTTCCCCACTAGACTCGATCGCCTCCGTTTAATTTCTCGCACTGCATGGTGTTTGAGAAACGGATGACCGAGACACAGTCTTTCAGAAGCATTTACTCTTCACCCCGTGTAGACCTGTACACCTACATCCGCTACATCTGCTAGTCTACCACTACAAGAGGTCACACAACATACTCAACTATGCCAGAGCCCATAATGGCTTGTGGCTACACATGGAAGTTTCTAGACATGAAAATATCATATGATCCCTTTGAGCCTGGATGGCATTCCAATAGGGTGATCACACGATTCCTCTGGGATCCCCTAGGACAACACTGGTTTCTCCAGGTGCCCGGCAACCACTGGGTGCTCCAGGGTGCCACAACCAATCCACCCAGATGTATATTAAATGTCCACCTTAAAGTTTCCCTTAAAAAATCACTCACATCTTTCATGAAACTCTCATACCAATCCATGTCTACAAGCATGGCTAAGCAATAAGTAACAAAGCATATACCCCCCCTTGGTTGATCTCAAGTCATTGAGTTCCTACCTCATGAACTACAGAGCATCATATTATGTAACCAGTCCTACTCATGCAAGTGTTTGAGGATAGAACTAATGCAATAAAAACTGGGTATTGGAAAGTATGATCAAAGTGTGAACTTGCCTTGTACTATTGATGTAGACTCTTCGCACTCAAAACTCGTGATAGATCTACTCGTCACACTCCGATCAATCTATCGTAAGCAAACAATAGTAACCACACATAAGCAATCACTCAGAAGATCGGAAAGAACGAAGAAAACACTTCGGAAAACTTCAAAAACAAGCGAAGAACTATTGTCACAGAAAACAGTTTCTAACAGTACCGAAATTATATGAATTTGGCCTTATCGGAAAGTTTAGGTCAAGAGCTTCAATTTGCAAAAAGAATCAACTAAATCAGAGTTATAAAACTCAAGTTATGACAAAAGCAAGTTTAAAACAAATATAGTTGAATTTAAATTTTAAAACTTTCAAAAACATGTTTAAGTTGTTTTACTGGAAAGAGGAGATCATAACGAAGACGTGGGTGTTGGTTTCGTTGGATTTGGACCAACGAGTAAAAAGTTGTGGCCGTTTGAAGATCACGGGCTAGTCTGTAAATAAAATACGCACATCTAAGTCCCTGGCCGAAAACTAAAAGAAAAGAAAAGGACTAATAAACGAACGTTTGCTATCTAGTTCTAAATAGAGAACGTTCATTGAATAGATCTAATAAAAAACTAAACCGAGTTTTTAAAATAAAACCGATCTAGGGTTTTAACAGAAAAACCTAACAAAAAACGGTGGGTAACGGTTTTTACCGGTTCACCGTAATAAACCGGCGAGGCGGATCGGGCTTCGGTTCCGACGGAGCGGGGCTCCGACGGGTTTTCAGGTGGCGGCCGCGGTGAGTCCGGCGATGGCTCCGGCCGGCGGTGGTGAGGCGACGCGGGGCTGCGGGCGGCGAGCTGCAGCGGCAAGCAGCGGTGGCTTGCAGGTGGCGGCGCTGGCGCAACGCAGCGGCGGCGGCGGTGGTGCAGAGCGGCGGCGGCGGTGGTGCAGAGCGGCGGTGCGGTGAGAGGAGGAGAGAAGAGACAGGGCCTCGGCTTAAATAGGAGGAGTGGCGGCGGCTTTCGTGGAGGAGGGGGCAAGGAGAGGCGACGCGAGAAGACCGGGGCGACCACGGCATCCATGGTCACGGCGGAGTGTTCGGATGGGAGTTCGAGGTTGGGGGCGAGGCGGTCGAGCAGCTGGGCCACGGCCTGGCGGAGCTGGGCTGGCCCAGTCGGCGGAAGCCCCTCTTTTTTTTAAAAACACACAGAGAAAAAAGGAAATAAACGAAAGAAAACAAAATATTATATAGGCATATAGTATATCAAAATTTGCAGAAAAAGAATTCCTACAAGATGGACATTTTTGTAAAGTCAAATAAAATACACACAAATTTGAATAAATCAATAAGTGCTACTGTTGCAATAAAATCCAATAAAAATCATTTTAAAAATACCAAAATGATTTCAAATTTATTTCTCTCCAATTTTCTGCTGTAGGGAATCATGTTACCCTATTTTCCATATATTTTATTTTTAGAGAAAAATTATTTGAATAAAACAAAATAACTCAAAATTTAAAAATAACTTTCAAAATGCTATAAAGGAACTTCCAACTCATATTTCCTATAATTTGAAGAAGTCATTTTATCTTCTCTTGGGAAAATCATTGAGTTGCATAAAGTTTCTGAATTTGAAAATAGTTCGAGGATGAAATTCAAAATCCTTTCAAAGCCCTTTTTCATTTAATAAATGGAAGAAGTCATATTATCTTCACTCCAGGGTTTTATGATGAAAAGAATTTGAATTCCCAGAGATCAAAATGCAAAGTGAAAGTTTTGGGGAAGTCATTTTATTCCCTCTCATTAACTTTCAAAAGTTTCAAATTTCACCCAATTTCACACAGCACATCAACCAGCATTTCAAAACTATCTATTTAATATAATATTCCAAAATTTAGAATTTTGGGATGTTACAAACCTACCGCACCTAAAATGAATCCCGTCCTCGAGATTCGAAGAGGCTAGCAAGAAATAGGTTGGGGTTTTGGGGTCTCCTAGCAAATCCATTGATTGTTATGGTCTAGTGTGCTACCACACTTAGAAGCATGGGTATGGTTCCATCAAAACTCAGGTACTCCATTCATTGGGTTGAAAATTCCTTCTCCGGGCTCTTCCGGTAGTGGCATAACCTCTGTCCTCAATTCTTGTGTTCTATCACCTTGGTAAGGTTCTTTCGTGACTGGTTCTTCTTAACTGACAGGTCTGGCGCCAATACTAAACAAATATCGATATCTCATGGTGGTCATGAAACAATTTGATTGGGTCCCTGCAGAAAACGGTTCTGGGCTTCATCCTCACCGTATATCCTGCGGTTGGCAACAACATGCCGTGTACAAGGAAAAAATTTCTATACCATTCTAAGGTTTAAACAAGGTTTTGTCATTGTCGTCTCTCTACCATAGGTAAGTCACTCAGATTTACCATCCCGTATAACTGAGGTGAATAATAAGAGTAAGTCGGTATGGTGATCAATCCATCCAGCACCCAAGTCATTACCTTGTATATGGTTTAGTAAATCTCGAATTTCTAACACTCGGTCATCCTCACAAGCATTGCAGAACTTCTTTTGTCAATGAACTAAGTTCGGATAAATCCATTGATTCTGCAAGCCAAACAACCATCTATCATTTCTTCACAACCCTCGGGTTTTGCGCAAACACCTACAAGATCGTCTGTTGACAAAGCCGTAACTTCTACCAGGGTTTTTCCTTCAGCAAGAGTGTGCTTGCATTCTTGACAAGTCCTGGGGCCTGTGGTTTATGGCTCATCTCTCCACTAGTAAAACTTGGTCTCATCATCGGGTTGCAATTGATCATTCTTCCAACATCCAACTTCCTTACCATTCTTAAATCCATCCAATTATAGTGTATCCCTTCCTTCTCTTGGCACAAAACTGAGTGTGGTTACTCATACTCATCCTTGGGCAGTCCATTCTAAGTCTGATGTATCAAACCACTAGCTAGTGTATTCGAGTAATGGTGTTGGGTTCTACCACCCTTAAAATGAATAGCACTAGTTCTTCAAAATCTTGATCCATGTATCATGTCTTCACTCATCACTTATATAGTACCAACTTATAAACTCCAAAATCAAGACCATGATGCTAGCTTTTGATTCTCAACTCGTTACCATCTATTGCATTTCCATTACATGCTTCAACTCAACTACTTAGCAAAAATCTCCTTCTCCTTGGGACAATCTCTAACATAGTGCTCTGCTTCACTACAACAGAAACCCATATCTTCTCACAAGTCTCGTGGTTCCCTTGTAATTATGTATCCTCCTTAGGTCCTCGGCTTATGGGTCCACTTCAGAACTTGTATATCCTTAACACATACTTGGAGTCACTACTGCTCCACACTCTAGCATTACACCCTCTTTAATACAATTGTACTTATTTCCTTCATACTCTTGGGGTAAGCATCATATCAAAAATAAACTCCAACTTATTTGTGCAAACTCCGTTATTTGGGGCAACAATTTCCTTTCTATTGGTCCAGTGTTCACAAAGAAAAGTATCGCCCCACAAAAGTATTCATTGGTTCATCCGTAATTCAGTTCCTCCTCATATCAAATCTCTTATTACATCCTGAACCAGCATTCAAAATCTCAATTTCCAAGGGTGCATCACTACAACTGCTACTATCCATATAGTTTGGTAGGGTCAAGAATCCCTTCTATCTATATCCATTGGTCCTTGATGAGGATGCTTCAGTCCCACTGGAATTGTGCAATGTGATTCTTGGAACTCATCGATCTTTTGATTCATCCTATTGGTTGTGTGCTTCATCTCCATCTTCTCTGTATGCACCCTACTCAGGCATCCCTGAGTGTGACGATGTCTTGCTTCTAATATTTCTCCAATCTGAAGTATGGCCTCCATAGCAGCTTCACGAACAGAGTCGAAGAATGTTGCTCGTGGTGCTCGAGAGATGAAAAAGTATTGTCCCATAGTTTTTGGGCAAACTCCTTTCACACGATGGAGGTGTACCTCCACGTACCAAAGTTCAACTCCATTCTCCATGAAGGGATAACCCTTGTAAACTGCATCTCCTTCTAGGTGAATATGCTCCATCATGTCCTTCTGGATCTTTGGGTAATCCTGGTCGCTAGTTAGGTCATGATGGTTTCCGGGCCCTTGAGAAAAGACTCGTAAAGGGTTGTCATCTGTAGGTATAAGATAGAAGGGGTACTTAGGACAATGTAGGTATTTCCTTGTGGTCATTTGTCCGAGAAAGGTTTGGGGTCAGCTGGTCCATGGGTTCTAGGTTTTAGTCTGGGTGAGAGGCACTCACAATCATCCAACAACTCATAACATTTTCTTCTTAGATTCCAAAAATATCAACTTCTATTGCTTCACAAACTATTACAATATTCTTTTCCATAACTCAAATCAACATCGTAATAAAGTGTATTCCATATTCAGCTACATGCTTCATTCTAATATCCAGGTCTCAACTTGTCAGGCCCAAGATGCGATTCTATCCCGATCACGTGACACTTACGTGATTGGGGCACAACCGCATTTCGAGCGCTTAGCAAGATGGATATCATTACATCGTACCATTACATACATACATGGGGATACAACAATACATACAAGTCACATGAATACAATAATATCAATACAAAGTATCCGACTACGGATACAAACATGAAAAGCACAAAGACATACATCTGCTATCCCAGGCTGCCGACCCGGAACCTAACCCAAGACTGAAGAAGAAGAAGAAGAAGAAGAAGAAGAAAGAACTCCAACACAACGATCAACGCTCTCACGTCAAGACATCGGAAACCTACACATGCAACTGTTGTTGTAGTATCTGTGAGCCACGAGGACTCAGCAATCCCATAACCATGGGTAACAAGACTATCAAAGCTTAATAGGTAGGAAAAGGTAAAGTGGTGAGGTTGCAGTAGCGGCTAAGCATAATATGGTGGCTAACTTACGAGTACAAGAATAAGATGAGCATCTACTCAAACGGTCGCAACTAGTAGTGATCGCTAAAGATCCTGAACTACTTACGAGTCAAACATAACCCCACCGTGTTCACTTCTCAAAGTGAAAAGAGACAGTCACGGTTACTCACACAGTTGTGTGTTTTACTTCGGATCCTCTGTTAAGTTTTTTACAACCGGACATTAACAAATTCCAATCTGCCACATAACCGCGGGCACGGCTTTCGAAAGATCATAAACCTGCAGGGGTGTCCCAACTTAGCCCATCACAAGCTCTCACGATCAGCTGAAGTGATAAATATAATATCATCACCCCTTATCTTAGGGAAATCCGATCAGGCTCGGCATCCCGGTGCACAAGACATTTCGACAATGGTAAAACAAGTCCAACAAGACCTCCCGGCGTGCCGACACCCTGATAGTAGCCGCGCGTATCTCGTCTCAGGCCACAACCGGATGGGCGATCCTACAGGTAAAATCAATCCTCGAGTTTCCCCGTGGTGGCCCCGCATAACCCCCGTTTGGGACCAACACCATCAGCACTGGCCCCCCTGTTATGTAGAATTAAGAACCCGGGGACATGACCCCCTATGCAATTAATTAATTAATTAAGTTGTTATTATGAGCAAATTAAAACCAATGTTGGGCCTTGCTGGAGGAGTTTTATTCAAAGACGAACTGTCAAGGGGTCCCCATATACCCATCATGTAAGGAACGCAAAAATCAAGGAACATAATGCCGGTTTATCGGCGCCTAAGGTGGCATGAGTGGAACAAAACACCGAGCAAAAGGCCAAGCCTTCCACCCATGCCCAGTATATAGGTGTGTTATTATATATATATAACATATTGTGATATTCCAACAACAAGTTCCCTCCTAGAACGATCTTCATCTTCACCTGCAACTAACAACGCTATAAGAGGGGCTGAGCAAGCGGGTAACATAGCCAAACAGTGGTTTTGCTAGGAAGGTTTCAAAGGTTAGAGGTTTCATGGCAACAAGGAGAGGCTGACAATAAAGATGGGTAGCGCGACAAATAATGATAGCATCGAGACAACTAAGCAATGGCAATGATAGTAAAGGTATCCAAGGGTATGGTCATCTTGCCTGAGATCCCGCAAGGAAGAAGAACGGTTCCGTGAAGAAGACAGAGAAGAAGCCTTGAAGAAGAACCACGGGTAGACGAATGAATCCTCACGAACGCAACGGAACAAGCACTAACGAGAAGAAGCAAGCAACATGGTAAACAAACCACTCAAGAACATGACAATATGCACTACCAAGTAGGATGCACGACAAGTCTACATATGATGCACAGCAAGTATATGCAGGAAGCAAAACATGGCAAGGTAGGAAGCACAACAAAACAACACAAGTCTATATATATGATGCAATACATGGCAAGGTATGATGCATGGCAAGTCTATACAGAAAGCACAACAAGTCTATACAGGAAGCATAACATGGCAAGGTAGGAAGCATAGAAAACAACACAAGTTTATATGATGCAATACATGGCAACGTATGATGCATGACAAATCTATACAGGAAGCACATCAAGTCTATACAGGAAGCACAACATGGCAAGGTAGGAAGCATAGAAAACAACACAAGTTTATATGATGCAATACATGGCAATGTATGATGCATGACAAATCTATACAGGAAGCACAGCAAGTCTATACAGGAAGCATAACATGGCAAGGTAGGAAGCATAGAAAACAACACAAGTTTATATGATGCAATACATGGCAAGGTATGATGCATGACAAATCTATACAGGAAGCACAGCAAGTCTATACAGGAAGCATAACATGGCAAGGTAGGAAGCATAGAAAACAACACAAGTTTATACATTTCTAACATGAAAGAAAGTTGCAGATTATGAAACTAGATGAAATTCTAAGCAATTTGCATATATAGTTTTATTAATTCCGATGCATGGTTAATTACTTATTAGCAAAGCAATATAAAGACATTCCTGTAGATATGCATGCACTGGATATTTGACAAGAACACATAATTAAAAAAAACGCTGCGGGCCGAATGCAACGCACTTCCAAGGCCCGAGATGGATCTAGCCCGAAATGGATGAGTGTGTGTGAGCAAAAAAAAAAAAAGGAAGCAGTGCAAAAAATAGGGGCTCCTGAGATTCGAACCCCAGACCCCTCAGTTCGATCGTGGCTGCGCTAGCCACTGGGACAGCTATAGATTCGTGTTAAAAAGGGAGATCGAATGTTAATAAAGCATACATGTATCGCGACCAGGGCCAAAACTGAAGCGTGCGCACGGGGACTCGCCGGCGATGGGAGCCAACAGCAACATCTGTTGTGGTTGCAGAGGACCGGCGGGGGTGCGTAATCCTGCTAGGGAGGCTACGCTGGGGCGCGCACGGGCATGCAGCAAGGGGTGGCGTGGTGCAGGAGGTCGGGGACGGGGTTTCAAGCTCCAGGAGGACGGGCACCAGCTCGGGCAGCAGGCATCCATGTCGCGGCGGAAGAGGTGCGGCGGCGCGGAGGAGTTCCGGGGATCCAAGGCGACAGCCACGCGCACTGAAGCAGAGGCAAGGCGCTGCTGGAGACGAACAGGGGATGCACCTACAGGGGAAGCAGGGATCGATGCAGGTCGGCTTGGCGTCCATGGCAGCATCGAAGACATAATTCAACGGAAAAGATTATGGGGAGGAGAAGCTCTTCACCGTGGGGGTGCTGCTGGAGTTGATCGGGCTCGACGGTGACCGAAGACGGTGGGAGGACGCGCTGATGAAGACGCAGAGGAGGGAGCAGGCGAAGACGACGCGCTCCGGGAAGGAGTTGAAGTAGGGGAAGACGATGGCGACGTAGGGGATGGAGTCCTCGGGGTGGGCTTGTCGTCTGAATGGAACCGGGGGCGCGTTGCGGGGCTCGCGGACGTCGAGGAGGAGGCCGGGTAGTGTTGGGGAACGTAGCAGAATTCAAAAAATTTCCTACGCTTCACCAAGATCAATGTAAGGAGTCATCTAGCAACGAGCATAATGGAGTGCATCTACATACCCTTTGTAGATCGCGAGCGGAAGCGTTCGAAGGAACGTGGATGAAGTAGTCGTACTCTTCGCGTTCCTCGTCACCGATGATCCCAGCGCCGAACGGACGGGACCTCCGCGTTCAACACACGTACGGTAAAGCGACGTCTCCTCCTTCTTGATCCAGCAAGGGGGTAGGAGAGGTTGACGGAGATCCAGCAGCACGACGGCGTGGTGGTGGATGCAACAGGAAATCCTGCAGGGCTTCGCCGGCGCCCTGCGAGAGGAGTAGGAAGTGTGACGGGAGGGGGGACAGGCGCCAGAGGCTTTGGAGTGCGGCTGCCCTCTCCCCCCCACTATATATAGGGGCCAGGGGGGCGCCGGCCCTGGGAGATCAGACCTCCACGGGGGCGGCGGCCAGGGGGGTAGACTTGCCCCCCAAGGCATAGGGGGCGCCCCTCCCCCTAGGGTTTCAACCCTAGGCGCATAGAGGCGGCCCATATGGGTGCGCTAGCCCATCAGGGGCTGGCCCCCTTCCCCTTGCGGCCTAGGGGACCCACCGGAATGGGTGGCCCCACCCGGTGGACCCCCGGGACCCCTCCGGTGGTCCCGGGACACTCCCGGCGACCCCCGGAGTTCACCCGATGGCCGAAACTGGACTTCCTATATATCATTCTTTACCTCCGGGCCATTCTGGAACTCCTCGTGACGTCCGGGATCTCATCCGGGACTCCGAACAACATTCGGGTTTCCATGTGCATGTATCTCTACAACCCTAGCGTCACCGAACCTTAAGTGTGTAGACCCTACGGGTTCGGGAGACACGCAGACATGACCGAGACGACTCTCCGGTCAATAACCAACAGCGGGATCTGGATACCCATGTTGGTTCCCACATGTTCCTCGATGATATCATCGGATGAACCACTGTGTCAAGGATTCACTCAATCCCGTATGTTATTCCCTTTGTCTATCGGTACGGTACTTGCCCGAGATTCGATCGTCGGTATGCCCGATACCTTGTTCAATCTCGTCATGGAAAGTCTCTTTACTCGTTCCGTAATCCATCATCCGGTGACTAACTCCTTAGTCACCTTGAGCTCATTATGATGATGTCTTACCGAGAGGGCCCAGAGGTACCTCTCTGTCATACGGAGTGACAATATCCTAGTCTCGGTTCGTACCAACTCAACAGACACTTTCGGAGATACTCGTTGTGTACCTTTATAGCCACCCAGTTACGTTGTGACGTTTGGTACACCCAAAGTATTCCTACGGTATCCGGGAGTTGCACAACCTCATGGTCTAAGGAATAAATACTTGACACCGGAAAAGCTTATGCATTACGAACTAAACGATCTCGTGCTAGGCTCAGGATTGGGTCTTGTCCATCACGTCATTCTCCTAATGATGTGATCCCGTTATCACTGACATCCTATGTCCATGGTCAGGAAACCGTGACCATCTGTCGATCAACGAGCTAGTAACTAGAGGCTTACCAGGGACTCATTGTGGTCAATATATTCACACATGTATCGTTGTTTCCGTACAATACAATTCAAGCATGAATAACAGACAATTATCATGAACAAGGAAATATATTAATAATACTTTTGTTATTGCCTCTAGGGCATATTTACAACAGTCTCCCACTTGCACTAGAGTCAATAATCTAGTTACATTGTGATGAATCGAACACCCATAGAGTTCTGGTGTTGATCATGTTTTGCCCGTGGAAGAGGTTTAGTCAACGGGTCTGCGACATTCAGATCCGTATGTACTTTACAAATATCTATGTCTCCATCTTGAACATAATTCCGGATGGAGTTGAAACGGTGCTTGATGTGCTTGGTCTTCTTGTGAAACCTGGGCTCCTTGGTAATGGCAATAGCTCCAGTGTTGTCACAGAAGAGAGTCATCGGGCTTCACGCACTTGGAATGACTCCTAGGTCGATGATGAACTCCTTCATCCAGACTCCTTCTTGCGCTGCTTCGCAAGCAGCTATGTACTCCACTTCACATGTAGAATGCGCCACGACGCTCTGCTTGCAACTGCACCAGCTGACTGCTCCATTCAAAATATACACGTATCCGGTTTGAGACTTAGAGTCATCCAGATCTATGTCGATGCTAGCATCGACGTAACCCTTTACGACGAGCTCTTTGTCACCTCCATAGACGAGAAACATATCCTTAGTCCTCTTCAGGTACTTCAAGATGTTCTTGACCGCTGTCCAGTGTTCCATACCGGGATCACTTTGGTACCTCCCTACCAAACTTATGGCAAGGTTCACATCAGGTCTGGTACACAGCATGGCATACATGATAGAACCTATGGCCGAGGCATAGGGAATGACACTCATCTTTTCTCTATCTTCTGCCGTGGTCGGGGACTGAGCCTTGCTCAATCTCATACCTTGCAAAACAGGCGAGAACCCTTTCTTGGACTGATCCATATTGAACTTCTTCAATATCTTGTCAAGGTATGTGCTTTGTGAAAGACCAATGAGGCGTCTTGATCTATCTCTATAGATTTTGATGCCTAATATATAAGCAGCTTTTCCAAGGTCCCTCATTGAAAAACTCTTATTCAAGTAGGCCTTTATACTTTCCAAGAATTCTATATCATTTCCCATCAGCAATATGTCATCCACATATAATATGATAAATGCTACAGAGCTCCCACTCACTTTCTTGTAGATACAGGCTTCTCCCCGAGTCTGTATAAAGCCAAACGCTTTGATCACATCATTAAAGCGAATATTCCAACTCCGAGATGCTTGCACCAGCCCGTAAATCGAGCGCTGGAGCTTGCATACCTTGTTAGCTTTTTCTGGATCGACAAAACCTTCCGGCTGCATCATATACAGCTCTTCCTTGAGGAAGCCATTAAGGAATGCCGTTTTGACGTCCATTTGCCATATCTCATAATCATAGAATGCGGCAATTGCTAACATGATTCGGACGGACTTTAGCATCACTACGGGAGAGAAAGTCTCATCATAGTCAATCCCTTGAACTTGTCGATAACCCTTAGCGACAAGCCGAGCCTTATAGATGGTCACGTTACCATCCGCGTCTGTCTTCTTCTTAAATATCCATTTATTTTCTATGGGGTGCATATCATCAGGCAAGTCCACCAAAGTCCATACTTTGTTTTCATACATGGATTCAATCTTGGATTTCATGGCTCCAAGCCATTTATTGGAATCCGGGCCCGCCATCGCTTCTTCATAGTTCGAAGGTTCATCGTTGTCTAACAATATGATTTCCATGACAGGGTTGCCGTACCACTCTGGCGCGGAACGTGTCCTTGTGGACCTTCGAAGTTCAGTAGTAACTTGATCTATATCTTCATGATCATCATCATTAACTTCCTCTCTTGTCGATGCAGGCACCTCAGGAACAATTTCCTGCGCTGCGCTACTTTCCGATTCAGGAGGGGTGACTGTCACCTCATCAAGTTCTACTTTCCTCCCACTCACTTCTTTCGAGAGAAACTCTTTCTCCAGAAAGGATCCATTCTTGGCAACAAAGACTTTGCCTTCGGATCTGTGGTAGAAGGTGTACCCAATCGTTTCCTTTGGGTATCCTATGAAGACGCATTTTTCCGATTTGGGTTCGAGCTTCTCAGGTTGAAGTTTCTTGACATAAGCATCGCAACCCCAAACTTTCAGAAACGACAACTTAGGTTTCTTGCCAAACCAAAGTTCATACGGTGTCGTCTCAACGCATTTCGACGGAGCCCTATTTAAAGTGAATGCGGCAGTCTCTAAAGCATAACCCCAAAAAGATAGCGGTAAGTCGGTGAGAGACATCATAGATCGCACCATGTCCAACAGAGTACGATTTTGACGTTCGGACACACCGTTACGCTGAGGTGTTCCAGGCGGTGTCAGTTGTGAAACAATTCCACAATTCCTAAGGTGCGTGCCAAATTCATGACTTAAATATTCACCCCCATGATTTGATCGCAAGAACTTTATTTTTCTGTCACGTTGATTCTCAACCTCATTCTGAAATTCCTTGAACTTTTCAAAGGTCTCAGACTTGTGTTTCATCAAGTAGATATACCCACATCTACTCAAGTCATCTCTGAGGGTGAGAACATAACGATATCCTCCGCGAACCTCAACACTCATTGGACCGCACACATCGGTATGTATGATTTCCAATAAGTTGGTTGCTCGCTCCATTGTTCCGGAGAACGGAGTCTTGGTCATCTTGCCCAAGAGGCATGGTTCGCACGTGTCAAATGATTCATAATCAAGAGACTCCAGAAGTCCATCAGCATGAAGCTTCTTCATACGTTTGACACCAATATGACCAAGGCGGCAATGCCACAAATATGTGGGACTATCATTGTCAACTTTACATCTTTTGGCATTCACACTATGAATATGTGTATCATCACGATGGAGATTCATCAAAAATAAACCATTGACCAGCGGGGCATGACCATAAAACATATCTCTCAAATAAATAGAACAACCATTATTCTTGGATTTAAATGAGTAGCCATCTCGCATCAAACGAGATCCAGATACAATGTTCATGCTCAAAGCTGGTACTAAATAACAATTATTAAGGTTTAAAACTAATCCCGAGGGTAGATGTAGAGGTAGTGTGCCGACGGCGATCACATCGACCTTGGAACCATTCCCGACGCGCATCGTCACCTCGTCCTTCGCCAGTCTCCGCTTATTCCGCAACTCCTGCTTAGAGTTACAAATATGAGCAACTGCACCGGTATCAAATACCCAGGAACTACTACGAGCGCTGGTTAGGTACACATCAATAACATGTATATCACATATACCTTTGACGTTGCCGGCCTTCTTGTCCGCTAAGTATTTGGGGCAGTTCCGCTTCCAGTGACCCGTTCCCTTGCAATAAAAGCACTCTGTCTCAAGCTTGGGTCCATACTTTGGCTTCTTCCCGGCAACTGGCTTACCGGGCGCGGCAACTCCCTTTTCGTCCTTCTTGAAGTTCTTCTTACCCTTGCCCTTCTTGAACTTAGTGGTTTTATTGACCATCAACACTTGATGCTCTTTCTTGATCTCCACCTCCGCTAATTTCAGCATTGAATACACCTCGGGAATGGACTTCTCCATCCCCTGCATATTGAAGTTCAACACGAAGCTCTTGTAGCTAGGTGGGAGCGACTGGAGGATTCTGTCAACGACCACTTCGTCCGGGAGATTCATTCCCAACTGACACAAGCGGTTGTGCAACCCAGAAATCTTGAGGATGTGCTCACTGACAGAACTGTTTTCTTCCATCTTACAGCTGTAGAATGCGTTGGAGACATCATATCTCTGAACTCGGGCATGAGCCTGGAAAACCATTTTCAGCTCTTGGAACATCTCATATGCTTTGTGGTGCTCAAAACGCTTTTGGAGCCCCGATTCTAAGCTGTAGAGCATGCCGCACTGAACCAGGGAGTAATCATCACAACGCGACTGCCAAGCGTTCATAACATCTTGGTTTGCCGGGGCGGGAGCGTCACCTAGCGGTTCTTCTAGGACACAAGTTTTCTTGGCAGCTATGAGGATGATCCTCAGGTTACGGACCCAGTCCGTATAATTTCTACCTTCGTCTTTCAGCTTGGATTTCTCTAGGAACGCGTTGAAGTTGAGGGTGACATGAGCGTGGGCCATTTGATCTACAAGACATATTGTAAAGAATTTAGACTAAGTTCATGATAATTAAGTTCATCTTAATCAAATTTTAATGAACTCCCAATCAGATTGACATCTCTCTAGTCAACTAAGTGATACATGATCCGAATCGACTAGCCCGTGTCCGATCATCACGTGAGAAGGACTAGTCATCAACGGTGAACATCTTCATGTTGATCGTATCTTCTATACGACTCATGTTCGACCTTTCGGTCTTCCGTGTTCCGAGGCCATGTCTGTACATGCTAGGCTCGTCAAGTAAACCCTAAGTGTATTGCGTGTGTAAATCTGGCTTACACCCGTTGTATGCGAACGTTAGAGCCTATCACACCCGATCATCACGTGGTGCTTCGAAACAACGATCCTTAGCAACGGTGCACAGTTAGGGGGAACACAATTCTTGAAATTTTAGTGAGAGATCATCTTATTTACTACCGTCGTTCTAAGTAAACAAGATGCATAAACATGATAAACATCACATGCAATCAATTAAAGTGACATGATATGGCCAATATCATCTTGCTCCTTCGATCTCCATCTTCGGGGCACCATGATCATCCTTGTCACCGGCTCGACACCATGATCTCCATCATCATGATCTCCATCATCGTGTCTTCATGAAGTCATCACGCCAACTATTACTTCTACTACTATAGCTAACGTTTAGCAATAAAGTAAAGTAATTACATGGAGTTATTCAGTGACACACGGGTCATACAATAATTAAGACAACTCCTATGGCTCCTGCCGGTTGTCATTATCATCGACATGCAAGTCGTGATTTCCTGTTACAAGAACATGATCAATCACATACATCACATATATCATTCATCACATCTTCTTGGCCATACCACATCACATAGCACATGCTGCAAAAACAAGTTAGACGACCTCTAATTGTTGTTGCAAGTTTTTACGTGGCTTCTATAGGTTTTCTAGCAAGAACGTTTCTTACCTACGCCAAAACCACAACGTGATTTGTCAATTTCTATTTACCCTTCATAAGGACCCTGTTCATCGAATCCGATCCGACTAAAGTGGGAGAGACAGACACTCGCCAGCCACCTTATGCAACTAGTGCATGTCTGTCGGTGGAACCAGTCTCACTTAAGTGTACGTGTAAGGTCGGTCCGGGCCGCTTCATCCCACGATGCCGCCGAATCAAGATTAGACTAGTAACGGCAAGAAAATTGAGCAAACTCAACGCCCACAACTTGTTTGTGTTCTACTCGTGCAAGATGCTACGCAAAGACCTAGCTCAGATGCCACTGTTGGGGAACGTAGCAAAATTCAAAAAAATTCCTACGCTTCACCAAGATCAATCTAAGGAGTCATCTAGCAATGAGCATAATGGAGTGCATCTACATACCCTTTGTAGATCGCGAGCGGAAGCGTTCGAAGGAACGTGGATGAAGTAGTCGTACTCTTCGCGTTCCTCGTCACCGATGATCCCAGCGCCGAACGGACGGCACCTCCGCGTTCAACACACGTACGGTACAGCGACGTCTCCTCCTTCTTGATCCAGCAAGGGGGTAGGAGAGGTTGACGGAGATCCATCAGTACGACGGCGTGGTGGTGGATGCAACAGGAAATCATGCAGGGCTTCGCCGGTGCCCTGCGAGAGGAGTAGGAAGTGTGACGTGAGGGGGGAGAGGCGCCAGAGGCTTTGGGGTGCGGATGCCCTCTCCCCCCCCCACTATATATAGGGGCCAGGGGGGCGCCGGCCCTAGGAGATCAGATCTCCAGGGGGGCGGCGGCCATGGGGGTAGACTTGCCCCCCAAGGCATAGGGGGCGCCCCCTCCTCCTAGGGTTTCAACCCTAGGCGCATGGAGGGGGGCCCATATGGGTGCGCCAGCCCATCAGGGGCTGGCCCCCTTCCCCTTGCGGCCTAGGGGACCCACCGTGATGGGTGGCCCCACCCGGTGGACCCCCGGGACCCCTCCGGTGGTCCCGGGACACTCCCGATGACCCCCGGAGTTCACCCGATGGCCGAAACTGGACTTCCTATATATCATTCTTTACCTCCGGACCATTCCGGAACTCCTCGTGACGTCCAGGATCTCATCCGGGACTCCGAACAACATTCGGGTTTCCATTTGCATGTATCTCTACAACCCTAGCGTCACCGAACCTTAAGTGTGTAGACCCTACGTGTTCGGGAGACACGCAGACATGACTGAGAAGACTCTCCGGTCAATAACCAACAGCGGGATCTGGATACCCATGTTGGTTCCCACGTGTTCCTCGATGATATCATCGGATGAACCACTGTGTCAAGGATTCACTCAATCCCTTATGTTATTCCCTTTGTCTATCGGTACGGTACTTGCCCGAGATTCGATCGTCGGTATGCCCGATACCTTGTTCAATCTCGTCATGGCAAGTCTCTTTACTCGTTCCGTAAACCATCATCCCGTGACTAACTCCTTAGTCACCTTGAGCTCATTATGATGATGTCTTACCGAGAGGGCCCAGAGGTACCTCTTCGTCATACGGAGTGACAATATCCCAGTCTCGGTTCGTACCAACTCAACAGACACTTTCGGAGATACCCGTTGTGTACCTTTATAGCCACCCAGTTACGTTGTGACGTTTGGCACACCCAAAGTATTCCTACGGTATCCGGGAGTTGCACAACCTCATGGTCTAAGGAATAAATACTTGACACCGGAAAAGCTTATGCATTACGAACTAAACGAACTCGTGCTAGGCTCAGGATTGGGTCTTGTCCATCACATCATTCTCCTAATGATGTGATCCCGTTATCACTGGCATCCTATGTCCACGGTCAGGAAACCGTGACCATCTGTCGATCAACGAGCTAGTAACTAGAGGCTTACCAGGGACTCATTGTGGTCTATATATTCACACATGTATCGCTGTTTCCGTACAATACAATTCAAGCATGAATAACCGACAATTATCATGAACAAGGAAATATATTAATAATACTTTTATTATTTCCTCTAGGGCATATTTCCAACAGGTAGCATCTACGCCGGAGGGGAGCTTGGCCAGGTCTCGGCCATGGCAATCGGGTGCAGCGGGAGGAGGGACAAGACGGGGTCCTGCAGGCTGGCGGCGCGATGGAGGAAGGAGAAGGCAGGGGGGAAACCCTAAGGCAAGGCGGAGGCGGCTTTCTGGGAGGGATATGGGCGTCGTGGCAAGCCACGGTGGCCATGTGCGAGCGCCCCTGGAGGTTTTACTGTGAGAGAAAAGAGATCGGGAGGAGGAAGAAAAACAGGGGAAGGAGAGGCTGCAGGTGGGGCCTGGACGGGTGTCCAGCGTGGATTCACCACGGGAGAATGGAAGGAGGCTGCGGGAGGAGAGCTGGGCTGCGGGAGGCGCTGGAGCTGGGCCGGGCTGCTGCTGCGATGGGCTGCTCTTTCTTTCTCTCTTTTCCGTTAAGCAATTTCTTCAAACGGAAATGCAAGAAAAGGCCAGGGAGTTTGGCAAGGAATTAGGATGAGATAAAATATATCTGGAATTCTGGATTTATGTAGCATTTGAATATTTTGTTTTGGGCATTTTTATAGGTAGAAAAATAATTCAAGTTTGAATACAATTCAAACTTGAGCCATTTTAAAACCGAACCAAAACAACTTCAAAATGATGAAATTTGACAGAGCGGTCAAAGACATGGTGTATGATTTATAGGACAAATGTGGACATTTACTGGGATAGGAAAATGCCACTTGCAATAAATGGGTGGGAATTGAAAGGAAGAAGCTAGTGATGGGTTGTTGCACTTGATGATGGTTTAGATGGAAAGGTAAGATGAACCGGGAAAGAAGATGAGGAGAAGGAGTTCACAAAGATAGCAAGCACACCATATATATGCATCTACAATGATGATCATGATGCAAATGCAACAAAATAACAAAGACAATATCACATCATAAAGCATATGTCAAAGCAAGTGAGATGACCATGGCAATAGAAAAGAAGCATGGCACAATGCAATATGACGATGATGAGCATGGCATATGCAACAATTAAAGGTACAATGCAAAACAAGATGACAATGGGAAACACACCATGACCAAGAAACAAAACACAAGGATGACAAGGCACTAACAACGAATAACTGGCTGACACCTGGCGCACCGGTCTCAGGGTGTCACAACACTCCCCTACTAACAAGAGATCTCGTCCCGAGATCTTAGGAACGCGACGGGAAGGAAAAGGAAGAACAAAGTTCTTCGAGGACAAAAGAGTGAAAGAAAAGAACCTTGGGAGGATGAACAACTTCAAAAGAAAGAATATAATGGAGATGAACGAGAAAGAGAAGCTCCATTAGAAAAGAGGAACAAGGAACACGAGAACCAATTAGGTTGGAAGGCATGAAACACGAGCTGAAGGAACAAGAATACATTGAAAACCACTCCGGTTAAAAGAAATAGAAAAGAAATCTTCACGAAGGGATTCAGGCAGCACTCCGGCTGAAACTGAAAGAAAAGCACACCGGTTGGATATGAATGGAATGGAACAAGAACTTGAGAAGATGGAACGATGCTCGAGAGTAACAACACAAAACCTCCGGAAGAATTGAAATGATGGAATTAGAAGAACGGAGAAGAAGATGACAACTTCCATCATGAATGAATTGAAAGTGAATCATCAAGAGAAAGGCTTGAACGGAGTTGTCGAGAAAATCAACAACAAAAGAATAAGCTTGTTGTGGACTTATTTTATCATCTCAAAAGTTGAGGTGAATTATGCCGCAACCAAAAAATTTAATAGCTGAGATGAAGGAAGAAATGCAAAACTCCACTGAAATGGATATGGAGAATTATTTGCATCTCGGGACACAAAAGAATAATACTTGAGCTGCTCTGGAAGAATTATGAATATATGAAGAATGCATTTAATCGTGATGAACAACCATGAAGAACTCCGGTAACAAAAGGGTGATGATATAGAAATGACGGATGAAAGGAATAAGATTAAAGCCTTGCTATGATTAGACGGGATAGCCGAGGAAAACTTTGAACTCCGGGTTAGAATTAAAATCGAGTGAAGAACGAGAATGACCACTGTAAGGAATGAAATTGAACGATGCAAGAGGACAAGCCACCGTGAAGAATTGAAATTGAGTGAACGCAAGAGAATGAATCGCCGGGAAAAAGGATAAGAACTTGAGAAAAAATTTGAATGACGAGAACGAAGAGATCACGAACTGATTAAAGAATACTTGAATGAAGCACCGGAGAATGTGAGACGAATGAAGAGGCATCAAGAAGAATATTGGGAGGACGAAGTTGAAAACTAGGAACGAAGAAATCTTCTGAAATGATGGCCTTCGGAGGAACACAAAGAAAAGAACTCATGAAAATACTCCGGATGAACGCAATGAGGAAAAAGGTTGAACCACCGATGAAAAGAATTTGAAAACGATCTTCGGAAGGCATATGACTGATGGGATCCATACTTACGTCACACTTGAAAAGAATTTCGGAACACTCCGGGAAATATTAGAAGAGTCAGGTAAGATCCTGGGAAAAACCTGTGGGTTATGAGCCCACCAAAGAGAAAAAACCACCGTTGAAAAAGGATTGAAAGGAGATGATGCACCAGAACGATTGAAAGACTCGAATGAGGTGACAACCTCGAATGAATTAGAACACAGATGAATATCCTGAGATTTATTCGGAACTCCGGAACAATTAAATGGCGAGAGGTAAACGAGCAAGGTGAAGCAATTGAGCCGAGGAAAAAAAGAATATGATGAACACCGAATACTTGAATTGAAATCCACCGGAAAAGAAAAGAGATGAAGAATATCAAACGAGAGGAGAATTCACCGGAGAATAAAGGAGATAAATGATGACGAACTGGACGAGAATTCACCAGTTGAATAACTGAGGAAAGTAATACAAAGACTTCACACGAGTAGGATGGATACTCGATTAAGGACTCCGGCTCCGAGAAGAAAAAAGGGTGGGCGGGTGGGAAAAGAAAAAACAACAACGGACGGGGAAACAATATCGGTTAAATAACTGAGGTTGCACTTGCAAAGAAGAAGAGGGTTGAATCCACTTGACGAGAGATGCACCAGATGAAAGAACTAACAACGCAACGAACGAAAACTAACCACGAGATCCTAAAAAAATTTGAAGTGGAAGAGGAGTAATTCAAAACACCTACGTCAAGATTCCTCACCAGAGCGACGAAGGGCAGGGGAGTAAAAAGAATTCCTACTCTCCGATATAACTAGACTCCGAAAAAAAATTCTGCTAGACTCAACAATGGCCAAGCTACGATCAATCAAGGGGGCTCCTATGGTCGGTCGAGGCTCTGATACCAACTTGTCAGGCCCAAGATGCGATTCTATCCCGATCATGTGACACTTACGTGATTGGGGCACAACCGCATTTCAGGCGCTTAGCAAGATGGATATCATTACATCGTACCATTACATACATACATGGGGATACAACAATACATACAAGTCACATGAATACAACAAAATCAATACAAAGTATCCGACTACGGATACAAACATGAAAAGCACAAAGACATCCATCTGCTATCCCAGGCTGCCGACCCGGAACCTAACCCAAGACTGAAGAAGAAGAAGAAGAAGAAGAAGAAAGAACTCCAACACAACGATCAACGCTCTCACGTCAAGACATCAGAAACCTGCACCTGCAACTGTTGTTATAGTATTTGTGAGCCATGAGGACTCAGCAATCCCATAACCATGGGTAACAAGACTATCAAAGCTTAATAGGTAGGAAGAGGTCAAGTGGTGAGGTTGCAGCAGCGGCTAAGCATAATATGGTGGCTAACTTACGAGTACAAGAATAAGATGAGCATCTACGCAAACGGTCGCAACTAGTAGTGATCGCTAAAGATCCTGAACTACTTACGAGTCAAACCTAACCCCACCGTGTTCTCTTCTCAAAGTGAAAAGAGACAGTCACGGTTACTCACACAGTTGTGTGTCTTACTTCGGATCCTCTGTTAAGTTTTTTACAACCGGACATTAACAAATTCCAATCTACGACATAACCGCGGGCACGGCTTTCGAAAGATCATAACCCTGCAGGGGTGTCCCAACTTAGCCCATCACAAGATCTCACGATCAGCTGAAGTGATAAATATAATATCATCACCCCTTATCTTAGGGAAATCCGATCAGGCTCGGCATCCCGGTGCACAAGACATTTCGACAATGGTAAAACAAGTCCAGCAAGACCTCCCGGCGTGCCGACACCCTGATAGTAGCCGCGCGTATCTCGTCTCAGGCCACAACCGGATGGGCGATCCTACAGGTAAAACCAATCCTCGAGTTTCCCCGTGGTGGCCCCGCATAACCCCCGTTTGGGACCAACACCATCAGCACTGGCCCCCCCTGTTATGTAGAATTAAGAACCCGGGGACATGACCCCCTATGCAATTAATTAATTAATTAAGTTGTTATTATGAGCAAATTAAAACCAATGTTGGGCCTTGCTGGAGGAGTTTTATTCAAAGACGTACTGTCAAAGGGTCCCCATATACCCATCGTGTAAGGAACGCAAAAATCAAGGAACATAATGCCGGTTTATCGGCGCCTAAGGTGGCATGAGTGGAACAAAACACCGAGCAAAAGGCCAAGCCTTCCACCCATGCCCAGTATATAGGCGTGTTATTATATATATATAACACATTGTGATATTCCAACAACAAGTTCCCTCCTGGAACGATCTTCATCTTCACCTGCAACTAACAACGCTATAAGAGGGACTGAGCAAGCGGGTAACATAGCCAAACAGTGGTTTTTCTAGGAAGGTTTCAAAGGTTAGAGGTTTCATGGCAACAAGGAGAGGCTGACAATAAAGATGGGTAGCGCGACAAATAACGATAGCATCGAGACAACTAAGCAATGGCAATGATAGTAAAGGTATCCAAGGGTATGGTCATCTTGCCTGAGATCCCGCAAGGAAGAAGAACGGTTCCGTGAAGAAGACGGAGAAGAAGCCTTGAAGAAGAACCACGGGTAGACGAACGAATCCTCACGAACGCAACGGAACAAGCACTAACGAGAAGAAGCAAGCAACACGGTAAACAAACCACTCAAGAACATGACAATATGCACTACCAAGTAGGATGCACAACAAGTCTACATATGATGCACAGCAAGTATATGCAGGAAGCAAAACATGTCAAGGTAGGAAGCACAGCAAAACAACACAAGTCTATATATATGATGCAATACATGGTAAGGTATGATGCATGGAAAGTCTATACAGGAAGCACAGCAAGTCTAAACAGGAAGCATAACATGGCAAGGTAGGAAGCATAGAAAACAACACAAGTTTATATGATGCAACACATGGCAAGGTATGATGCATGACAAATCTATACAGGAAGCATAGCAAGTCTATACAGGAAGCACAACATGCCAAGGTAGGAAGCATAGAAAACAACACAAGTTTATATGATGCAATACATGGCAAGGTATGATGCATGACAAATCTATACAGGAAGCACAGCAAGTCTATACCGGAAGCATAACATGGTAAGGTAGGAAGCATAGAAAACAACACAAGTTTATATGATGCAATACATGGCAAGGTATGATGCATGACAAATCTATACAGGAAGCACAGCAAGTCTATACAGGAAGCATAACATGGCAAGGTAGGAAGCATAGAAAACAACACAAGTTTATACATTTCTAACATGAAAGAAAGTTGCAGATTATGAAACTAGATGAAATTCTAAGCAATTTGCATATATAGTTTGATTAATTCCGATGCATGGTTAATTACTTATTAGCAAAGCAATATAAAGACATTCCTGTAGATATGCATGCACTGGATATTTGACAAGAACACATAATTAAAAAAATTGTTGCGGGCCGAATGCAACGCACTTGCAAGGCCCGAGATGGTTCTATCTCGAAATGGATGAGTGTGTGTGAGCAAAAAAATAAAAGGAAGCAGTGCAGAAAATAGGGGCTTCTGAGATTCGAACCCCAGACCCCTCAGATCGATCGTGGCTGCGCTAGCCACTGGGACAGCTATGGATTCGTGTTAAAAAGGGAGATCGAATGTTAATAAAGCATACATGTATCGCGACCAGGGCCAAAATTGAAGCGTGCGCACGGGGACTCGCCGGCGATGGGAGCCAACAGCAACGTCTGTTGTGGTTGCAGAGGACCGGCGGGGGTGCGTAATCCTGCTAGGGAGGCTACGCTGGGGCGCGCACGGGCATGCAGCAAGGGGTGGCGTGGTGCAGGAGGTCGGGGACAGGGTTGCAAGCTCCAGGAGGACGGGCACCAGCTCGGGCAGCAGGCATCCATGTCGCGGCGGAAGAGGTGCGGAGGCGCGGAGGAGTTCCGGGGATCCAAGGCGACAGCCGCGCGCACTAAAGCAGAGGCAAGGCGCTGCTGGAGACGAACAGGGGATGCACCTACAGGGGAAGCAGGGATCGATGCAGGTCGGCTTGGCGTCCATGGCAGCAGCGAAGACATAATTCAACGGAAAAGATTATGGGGAGGAGAAGCTCTTCACCGTGGGGGTGCTGCTGGAGTCGATCGGGCTCGACGATGACCAAAGACAGTGGGATGACGCGCTGACGAAGACGCAGAGGAGGGAGCAGGAGAAGACGACGCGCTCCGGGAAGGAGTTGAAGTAGGGGAAGACAATGGCGACGTAGGGGATGGAGTCCTCGGGGTGGGCTTGTCGTCTGAATGGAACCGGGGCGCGCTGCGGGGCTCGCGGACGTCGAGGAGGAGGCCGGGTAGCATCTACGCCGGAGGGGAGCTTGGCCAGGTCTCGGCCATGGCAATCGGGTGCACCGGGAGGAGGGACAAGACGGGGTCCTACAGGCTGGCGGCGCGATGGAGGAAGGAGAAGGCAGGGGGAAACCCTAAGGCAAGGCGGAGGCAGCTTTATGGGAGGGATACGGGCATCGTGGCAAGCCACGGTGGCCATGTGCGAGCGCCCCTGGAGGTTTTACTGTGAGAGAAAAGAGATCGGGAGGAGGAAGAAAAACAGGGGAAGGAGAGGCTGCAGGTGGGGCCTGGACGGGTGTCCAGCGTGGATTCACCACGGGAGAGTGGAAGGAGGGTGCGGGAGGCGCTGGAGCTGGGCCGGGCTGCTGCTGCGATGGGCTGCTCTTTCTTTCTCTCTTTTCTGTTAAGCAATTTCTTCAAACAGAAATGCAAGAAAAGGCCAGGGAGTTTGGCAAGGAATTAGGATGAGAAAAAAAATATCTAGAATTCTGGATTTATGTAGCATTTGAATATATTGTTTTTGGCATTTTTAGAGGTAGAAAAATAATTCAAGTTTGAATACAATTCAAACTTGAGCCATTTTAAAACCCAACCAAAACAACTTCAAAATGATGAAATTTGACAGACCGGTCAAAGACATGGTGTATGATTTATAGGACAAATGTGGACATTTACTGGGATAGGAAAATGTCACTTGCAATAAATGGGTGGGAATTGAAAGGAAGAAGCTAGTGATGGGGTGTTACACTTGATGATGGTTTAGATGGAAAGGTAAAATGAAACAGGAAAAAAGATGAGGATAAGGAGTTCACAAAGATAACAAGCACACCACATATATGCATCTACAATGATGATCATGATGCAAATGCAACAAAATAACAAAGACAATATCACATCATAAAGCATATGGCAAAGCAAGTGCGATGACCATGGAAATAGAAAAGAAGCATGGCACAATGCAATGTGACGATGATGAGCATGGCATATGCAACAATTAAAGGTACAATGCAAAACAAGATGACAATGACAAACACACCATGACCAAGAAATAAAACACAAGGATGACATGGCACTAACAACGAATAACTGACTGACACCTAGCGCACCGGTCTCGGGGTGTCACACAACTAGTCTACTCCATCTTTCCTCTGGTCTGAACATTCTCCGGCAAAATGCCCTACTTCCTTGTAATGTAAACTAATGTCATTAGAAAAATCTAGGGACTTCATGGTGACTATCCTGGTGCACTGGATTCTTCGCTTCCTGGTTGGGCAGTTGCTACCATAATGACCTAAATCCTTGCACCTGTAACATGTGATGTGACTCAGGTCCTTTTCCGTAGAAATTGGGTTCTTCTGGGGACACATGCTCTTTCTCTTCCTCGACATCTTTATTCCAATCAATTCTTCTATATTTTGTGGATCAAACTCCACCTCTTCTGTCGGGAAGTCTCCCAGATACTCATGGCTTTCCTTCCTGCACTGCTGTGAAAAATGTCCTTCTTTTCCACATGAGTAGCAAGCACGGGAGTAATATCTGTTTAGGCCTTCTCCATCAGGGTCGTCATTATCTTCCTCCATTGCGGATTCCTTTGAAATTTCCACGAGGGCTTCTTTCATTACTTCCTTCTTTTGCTGGATAGTTCATTGTACCATGGGGTAAATGTGGCACTGAGTAGGGTAGTGGGTAGTCCCTTCACACAAGAAACAAGTAATCTGCCTAGTTGGGCATTCTTCAGTTGGGTGACTTTCTTCACAATGAGGACATTCATCCTTGTGCTCCTCCTGGGTGTGTCCTATTTCTCCACAAATCCTGCAGGCACAAAGCTTCTTCTTCGGGTTGTCACCACGCTCTCGGATGAGATGAGATCTTAACAGAGTCTTCTTGAATTCCTCCCAACTTCCTGCTCCATTACATCCTTGTATGGCTTGATGCATCTTCCACCATGTTGCAGCACTTTTTGTAAAGTACTGAAGAGCGTATTGAACCTCATACTTCCTTGCAACCAAATTTTTCCTGAAGTGGTCCTCCATGTTTTGTATCCATAGTTCTGCCTCCGGTTGGGTCATTGGTCCAGAGAATACCAGTATGTCTTCTTTCATCCTCTATTGGGTCCATGGGTTTTTGGGTAAGATAAGAGAGATGGAGAGGGATACACTCAATACAAACAAAAGTTTTGAAAACACGGTTTTGTTTTGTGGCTGTCGGTAAAACATCAAACAAATGATGGCTCACAATCGTCGCATCTAACGTAAGTACAAAACAAGGGTTTGGTCTTCTAAAGGTCATCATCTCTTCAAAGTCGTCAACTCATCAAACCTTCGGGGTATCCACTGTTATAACTTCAACACTTCTAAAGCATGGTGAAATCCTCTTTATTCCAAAGTGATCCAACGAAAAAGGGTATTGTCTAACTATTTAAGGTAAGAGGGAAGATTTGACAAAACTCGGAAAAGTAGAGAGGTAAAGAATCTTTTTGAAAATATAGTTTTAGAGAGATCCTTTCCTATGGGCTTGCCAGTTTATAGGGTCACGTCCTACAGTCAACATGTGCCCTGATACCAGCGACCCAACCCGAATGGATCAAGTCTCCATGCTTAAGTGTCATCCCTGGATCGGTATGCTGACACACACAGTACTCGAGGATTTATAACAGAGGTAAATCACATGTATAAAGTAACGTAAATACTATAACCTCAATCAATCATAGCGGTAGCAACAAAGGTTGTGGAGTTCCATCAACACCAACGGCAAAGTTGAGTGTAGACAGCGCAACCGTAACGTAACACTTACTCGTCGAATAATTCATGCAACATGAGACGTTGCAGTCATGTAGGTCAGTGCATTAAATGTACTGGCAAATTCACACTGTAGAAGTAATGATGAACAATGCCTACAATTACATGCATATTTGGCTGGTGGAGGTTGTAAGGTAGTTTTTGCATAAAGCTGATTTTTCCCTACCACAAAGGAATGCATTTATTTAACTACTTTGTTAAATTTAAATCATGAACAATTGAGAATGGTACCCCCATCTCAATCCCAAACCAAAGTCATTATTAACCCACCAAATTAATTAAATAGAGTGTTGAGATCAACAAATAATCCACTTCTAGATACTCAAAGATGTCCATAACCGGGGACACGGCTACTCATGAATAGTTTGTACACTCTGCAGAGGTTTGTGCACTTTTTGCCACAAGACTCGATCACCTCCGTTTAATTTCTCGCACTGCATGGTGTTTGAGAAACGGATGACCGAGACACAGTCTTTCAGAAGCATTTACTCTTTACCCCGGGTAGACCCATACACCTACATCGGCTACATCTGCTAGTCTACCATTGAAAGAGGTCACACAACATACTCAACTATGCCAGAACCCATAATGGCTTGTGGCTACACATGGAAGTTTCTAGACATGAAAATATCATATGATCCCTTTGAGTCTGGGTGGCATTGCAATAGGGTGATCACATGGTTCCTCCTGGATACCCTAGGACAACATTGGTTTCTCCAGGTGCCCGACAACCACTAGGTGCTCCAGGGTGCCACAACCAATCCACCCAGATGTGTATTAAATTTCCACCTTAAAGTTTCCCTTAAAAAATCACTCACATCTTTCATGAAACTCTCATACCAATCCATGTCTACAAGCATGGCTAAGCAATAAGTAACAAAGCGTATACCCCCCCCCCTTGGTTGATCTCAAGTCATTGGGTTCCTACCTCAAGAACTACAGAGCATCATATTATGTAACCAGTCCTACTCATGCAAGTGCTTGAGGATAGAACTAATGCAATAAAAACTGGGTATTGGAAAATATGATCAAAGTGTGAACTGGCCTTGTATTGTTGATGTAGACTCTTCACACTCAAAACTCGTGATAGATCTACTCGTCACACTCCGATCAATCTATCGTAAGAAAACAATAGTAACCACACATAAGCAATCAATCAGAAGATCGGAAAGAGCGAAGAAAACACTTCGGAAAACTTCCAAAACAAGTGAATAACTCTTGTCATAGAAAATAACTTCTAACAATACCAGAATTATGTGAATTTGGCCTTATCATAAATTTTAGGTCAAGAGCTTCGATTTGCAAAAAGAATCAACTAAATCAGAGTTATAAAACTCAAGTTATGACAAAAACAAGTTTGAAACAAATTTATCTGAATTCAAATTTTAAAACTTTCAAAAACATGTTTAAGTTGTTTTACTGGAAAGAAGAGATCGTAACGAAGACGTGGGCATTGGTTTCGTTGGATTTGCACCAACGAGTAAAAAGTTGTGGCCGTTTGAAGATCAGGGGCTAGTTTGTAAATAAAATATTTACATCTAAGTCCCTGGCCGAAAACTAAAAGAAAAGAAAAGGACTAATAAACGAATGTTCTCTATCTAGTTCTAAACAGAGAACGGTCATTGAATAGATCTAATAAAAAAACTAAGCCGGGTTTTTGAAATAAAACCGATCTAGGGTTTTAAAAAAACTTAACAAAACAAAAACGGTGGGTTACGGTTTTTACCGGTTCACCGTAATAAACCGGCGAGGCGGATCGAGCTTCGGGTCCGGCGGAGCGGGGCTCCGGCGGGTTTTCGGTTGGCGGTCGCGATGAGTCCGGCGACGGCTCCGGCTGGCGGTGGCGAGGCGACGCGGGGCTGCGGTAGGCTCTGGCGACGAGCTGCAGCGGTAGGCAGCGGCGGCTTGCGGGCGGCGGCGC
Source organism: Secale cereale (assembly GCA_902687465.1). Taxonomy (NCBI): domain Eukaryota; kingdom Viridiplantae; phylum Streptophyta; class Magnoliopsida; order Poales; family Poaceae; genus Secale; species Secale cereale. Next base: position 254,748,051 of record LR738710.1, read on the forward strand.
TGGCGCAGCGCAGCTGCGGTGGCACTGGTGCAGAGCGGCGGCGGCGGCGTGGTGAGAGGAGGAGAGAAGAGACGGGGCCGGGGGCCTCGGCTTAAATAGGAGGAGGGGTGGCGGCTTTCGTGGAGGAGGGGGCAAGGAGAGGCGGCGCGAGGAGACCGGGGCGTCCACGACATCCATGGCGGCGGTGGGGTGTTCGGACGGGAGTCCGAGGTCGGGGGCGAGGCGGTCGAGCAGCTGGGCCGGCCCAGTCGGCGGAAGCCCCTCTTTTTTTTCTTTTTTTCAAACACAGAGAAACAAAAGGAAATAAAGCAAAGAAAACATAATATTATATAGGCATATAATATATCAAGATTTGCAGAAAAAGAATTCCTACAAGATGGACATTTTTGTAAATTCAAATAAAATACACACAAATTTAAATAAATCAATAAGTGCTACTGTTGCAATAAAATCCAATAAAAATCATTTTAAAAATACCAAAATGATTTTAAATTTATTTCTCTCCAATTTTCTGCTGTAGGGAATCATGTTAAACTATTTTCGATATATTTTATTTTTGGAGAAAAATAATTTGAATAAAACCTGATAACTCAATATTTAAAAATAACTTTCAAAATGCTTCAAAGGAACTTCCAACTCATATTTCCTATAATTTGAAGAAGTCATTTTATCTTCTCTCGGGAAAATCATTGAGTTGCATAAAGTTTCTGAATTTGAAAATAGTTCGAGGATGAAATTCAAAATCCTTTCAAAGCCCTTTTTCATTTAATAAATGGAAGAAGTCATATTATCTTCACTCCAGGGTTTTGTGATGAAAAGAATTTGAATTCTCGGAGATCAAAATGCAAAGTGAAAGTTTTGGGAAAGTCATTTTATTCCCTCTCATTTAACTTTCAAAAGTTTCAAATTTCACCCAATTTCATACAGCACATCAACCAGCAATTCAAAACTATCTATTTAATATAACATTCCAAAATTTAGAATTTTGGGATGTTACAGGAGTCCTGGATTAACGGGTCCTCAGGTGGCCGGATTGCTCGTTATGGGCCGGACTGGTGGGCCGTGAAGATTATCACTGAAGACTATCACTCGTATCCGGATAGGACTCACATATGTGTAAAATAGCAAGTTTAGAGTTCGGATGTAATACTTTCCTTCCTCTACGAGATGGTCATGTACAACCCTAGGTCCCTCCGATGCATATATAAACTGGAGGGTTTAGTCCGTAGAGAAAATAATCACAATTGCACAGGCTAGACTCCTAGGGTTTTAGCCATTACGATCTCGAGGTAGATCAACTCTTGTAACCCCATATTCATCAAGATCAACCAAGCATGAAGTAGGGTATTACCTCGATCGAGAGGGCCTGAACCTGGGTAAAACATCATGTCCTCAGTCTCCTGTTACCATCGATCCTCAGACGCATAGTTTAGGATCCCCTACCCGAGATCCGCCAGTTTTGACACCGGCAGTCTCCTTGTAAAATGGTTTATGGAAAAGCTTGTCATTTGCCTCTTGAATTAGAACATACGGCATATTGGGCAATCAAGGAACTCAACTATGATTTCAAACTTGCCGGTGAAAAGAGGTTATTTGATATTAGTTCATTAGATGAATGGAGAACCCAAGCTTATGAAAATGCCAAGTTATTTAAAGAAAAAGTTAAAAGATGGCATGATAAAAGAATCCAAAAGTGTGAGTTCAAAGTTGGAGAATATGTTCTTTTGTACAACTCTCGTTTCAGATTCTTTGCAGGAAAACTCCTCTCTAAACAGGAAGGCCCATATGTCAACGAGGAGGTTTATCGGTCTGGAGTTATCAAAATAAATAATGCCGAAGGTACTAACCTGAAGGTTGTTAATGGGCAACGAATAAAACATTATATCTTAGGTATGCCCATTAATGTTGAAAGCAATATTATCCAAACTTTGACACCGGAAGAACACATAAAATTTTCCTTCTAGAACACTCCAGAATTGTGAAAATAAGGAGGTACGTGATACGGTAGGTAAACGGACTCCGAAAAATCCGCAACTTTTTTTGTCAGTTTTGGAATATTTAGAAAATTAGGAAAATAAGAAACTTCGAGGAAGCGTACCCTGGTGGGCACAAGATACCAGGGCGCACCTGGCTTGGGTTGTGCCCACCTGGGGCACCTTTCGGACTCCGTTTTTCTTCCATTTGCTTGTTTCTCATGATAAAAGATCTTTTATACCCCCCCCCCCCGGAACCTATTGACCACCGTATCATGGAGAAATCTTTTGTTCTCTTTTCTTGTTGTTTTCCTGTCAGATCTGAAATCATGTCATCCCAAGACTCCGGGGGTGAAAGCTATGCTGCTGATTTCATCTCGAACCCCAAGTCCTATGGGGAAGTAGAGCACTATGGCTGGACCACGAAGGAAGAGGAAGTCTATTATCCTAGGGAATGGGAGGAGACGAGCTCAGATGAGGATGAACCTCCATTACCTCAACCTGGGGATATGCATGTGGAATTCAAGAAGTCAAGTCTCCCAAAGAAACCAAAGAGGCCTAAGATTCAGTTCATACCCTATCGTCTTTTGCAGGAGAATAAGCAGGATCTATGCAACAAGGTACTGGAGCTTGAACAGGAGGTCGGTGAGCTGAAGGAGGAAAATTCCATCATCAAGCGTAAGCTAAGGAAGAAGTACAAACCCTCTACAACATCACCACCACCATCTTCTTCATCACCAAAATAAAATTGAGTATCGGGTATGGGCACTCCCCTTGGCTTCCGCCAAGCTTGGGGGAGGTGCCCCGGTATCATATTATCCCCACTATCCTTTTACCTTTACTTATTTTAGTTCGATCTTTTGCTTTGGAATGAATAAAAGTTTATTTCAATCGTTTCTTTTTGAGAGTTTGCTTAGTGATCTATCCTTGTAATCGTGTGCGAGATATATAATAAAGTTTAGTTTGATTTTTTGCTTTCTTTACTTTCGTGTTGCAATAAAAGAAAGGAAATAAATTAAGAAGATCATATGCCAATCTTATGGTAGGTGATGGCACCACATAAGGAAAAGTATAAGTAGAAAATTTTATTAGAGATTGACAAACATAGCATTGGTCAATGATGCAACTAATGAATGAATTAATAAGGGAAGAGAAGATTCACATATAAATATACTATCCTAGAAATAATTTGTGATTGTGAGCCCCCATCAAAATATTATATGCCAAAATTGTTGACGTTGGACAAGGAAGACAACTTCATGATTTATGTTTGTTCATATTCACATAGAACTCATATTGTCATAGATCCTTTAACATGTGGTACTTGCTCAATATCTTTTCTAGCGAAAAATTCTGCACTAAGTAGAGATACTACTTGTGCATCCAAAAACCCTTAAACCCAAATCTTTTTCAAGAGTCCACCATACCTACCTATGGATTGAGTAAGATCCCTCAAGTAAGTTGTCATCGGTGCAAAAAGGCAATAAAAATGCTTCGAAATGTGTGAGATCATTTAGTGTAAGAGAAAATTGATCGTTGCACGAACTTGTGATGGTGGAGAATAAAAGCGACAGACTGCATAATAAAGGTCGCTATCACAAGGGGCAATACAATGTGACGTTCTTTTGCACTAAGTGGTTGAGCATACAAACAAATAAGCGCATGGAAACCTCTACTTCCCTCTGCGAAGGGCCTATCTTTTACTTTTATGTATTTACTTTTATGCAAAGAGTCAAAGTTTTCTCTCTATTCCTTTTTATTTTATCATTTGGAAAGCATCACGTGGTGAGGAAAGATCTAGTCACATATGTCTAGTTGAATATGAGTGGCATGAGTTATTATTGTTGACATCACCCTTGAGGTGAATACGTTGGGAGGCAAAACTATAAGCCCATATCTTTCTATGTGTCCGGTTGAAACGTTTTGCTCATGTGTATGCGGTGAGTGTTAGCAATCATAGAAGACTATATGATGGTTGAGTATGTGGACTTGCCTAAAGGCTCCGATACATGACTATTCTTGAAAAGATGATGAATTGTAGTTGCAAAGTTGACTGAGAACATAGTTTGTTGGTTTCTAATAGAGTTTATGCTTTATACTTCGATTGTGTGATGAACTGTTACTTATTCATGAGAAGTCTATGATAAAATTTCTATGATAAAAGTCCTATGTTTAATTTGTTGTTGTTATAATAATATACATGATGCTTCTATGTCCGTATTTTGTTTACATCGACACCTCTCTCTCAAAGCATGTGGACATTTTTTTGATTTTGGTTTTCGCTTGAGGACAAGCGAGGTCTAAGCTTGGGGGAGTTGATGCGTCCATTTTGCATCATGTTTTCTTACTGCTATTTATGCCATTTTTATGCATAATAATGCTTTTTGGAGTAATTCTAATGCCTTTTCTCTCATAATTTGCAAGGTATGCACCAAGAGGGAGAATTCCGGCAGCTGGAAATCTGGACCTGAAAAGCTACGTCAGGCCACCTATTCTGCACGACTCCAAACAAGCTGAAACTTCATGGAGAATTGTTATGGAATATTTGAGGATTATTGGAGCAAATAAGTACCAGAGGGGACCCACCATGTAGGCACAACCCACCTGGGCGCGCCAGGGAGCCCAGGCGCGCCCTGGTGGGTTGTGCTCACCCAGGCCCCCTCTGGCGCCCCCCCTTCTGGTACGTAAGTCATTTTGACCTAGAAAAAATAAGGAAAGGACTTTCGGGACGGAGCACCGCCGTCTCGAGGCGAAACTTGGGCAGGAGCACTTTTGCCCTCCGGCGGAGCAATTCCGCCGGGGGAACTTCCCTCTCGGAGGGGGAAATCATTGTCATCATCATCCAATAACTCTCCCATTTTGGGGAGGGCAATCTCCATCAACATCTTCAATAGCACCATCTCATCTCAAACCCTAGTTCATCTCTTGTGTTCAATCCTGTTACCGGAACTTTGGATTGTTGCTTGTGGGTGACTAGTAGTGTTGATTACATCTTGTAGTTGATTACTATATGGTTTATTTGGTGGAAGAGTATATGTTCAGATCCAATATGATATTTAATACCCCTCTCATCTTGAGCATGCTTATCATTTGTGAGTAGTTACCTTTGTTCTTGAGGTCACGGCAGAAATCACATTGCAAGTAATCATGTGAGCTTGATATGTGTTTGATATTTTGATAGTATGTATGTTGTGATTCCCTTAGTGGTGTCATGTGAACGTCGACTACATGACACTTCACCATATTTGGGCCTAAGGGAATGCATTGTGGAGTAGTAATTAGATGATGGGTTGCGAGAGGAAGCTTAAACCGCAGTTTCTCCGCTATTCCGTAAAGGACCGATTGGATCCAAAAGTTTAATGCTATGGTTAGAATTTACTATTAATACTTTTTCCATAGTTGCAGATGCTTGCGGGGGGGGGGG